>WEIT01029703.1:887-16471 GCA_013389985.1 Dryoscopus gambensis | reverse complement strand
TTCTTTTTCAAGCAAGGGAGGGAATGACTTTTGGCGTGGGTCCTGCCCGGTGATACCGCCGTGGCTCTCACGCGGCCATCTCTTCCCCGAAGGAGAGGGTCCTGCTGGTGAGCGGGGAAGCTTGGTGGCATTAAAGCGTCAGTAAGATGTCATTTGTGCTGCAGGGAAGCGTCGGGAAGGGTTCCTGATTTACGGAGACCCCGGGGGATTTCAAACTCTCGCTCCAAATAACTTGTGTAAAGAAGTGACGGTGTTTATTAGCGTCTTGAAAAACCTCAGCCCCAGGGACTTTCCTAGTCCAGCCAGAGGAGAGGGGGACTAGAGCTCAGGGAGTGCTGGTTGCTTCAAGCCATCCAGCCACTTTTCTCCATTTCCAGTTCGTGCCTAAGACGTGGAAAATGGACCTGTTAGCATACGGTTTTATTTAATTTCTAAATATTTCTGTTATGCTTGCAGATAAAGATGAGTTAACAGCTTGACAGGCACTGTGCTCTGTTTCAGATTTTTTCCGTCTTTTTCCTTCAACGTGCAGTAATACCCTAGTGAAGAATCATTTAGTCAGAATAACATTTTCCAGCTTTCCTTTGTGTCAGTTGCAGTAATTTTTTTCTCCTGTTTGGGTCCTTTTATGCAGCAACAGACAAAAGAAACATTAAAAATTAATGATTATATTCCTCAACAGCATGTAGACTGAAGGAGTGGTTGCAAGTAGTCTATTTTAATTGGGTTTGAATTAAATTTTCACAAAAACATGGTTTCCTTGGAAAACAAAATAAGTTCCCCTAAATTAATACTTGCAACAAATGCTAAAAATTCCACATCCTTTCTCCTTCGAGTAGCTGTCCTTAATCAATTTGCCTATATTAAGGCGATTCCAAAGTTCATATAGTTTTTAAAAAAAATCTTGCTAGTGTTTACTAAAAAAAAAATCTGTTAACATGAAGTTGTATTACTATAAAAAGAAGCAGAAACTTGTTAATTTTTTTTATTTTGTTTAGATGAAAGAGTGTAATTACACCCGTCATTTTCTTTTTTAAGTTCTTGTGCATAAGTAGTTTTCCATAGGTCTTTGAGAGATTTCACACCCTGTATGAATTCACAAAGTGAACAAAACACTCATTAAACTGTTAGCAATTCCTAAGAATGTTTGAAAAGTAAGATAGTGCAGGTAGGTCAAGAGCTAGTGTGATCCTCTGCTGTTCACTGATATTTCAGCAGAAATATCCCATGGGAAATTCTTCCAAACTTGCTTGCTCCATGTAAGGATTCTGTAGGTAATGTTACAAATAGGATGATGCTTTGTGTGTTTGCCCTCCCCTCTGTACCTCCCCCACCCGAAGCTGAAGATCTGTATCTGAGAGCCTGATGCCAAATTTTGTTTAATTTTTTGGATTTATTTGCATGAGACAAGGGTTGTTGGAAGATGTTTTCTGGCTAGAAAACAGCTGACAAATGTGGAAAAATGTTTTAGTTTTCTCATGCTTCCTGAGTAATCCTAAAAGGAGTTTCAGCCTCACGTGGTTTTCTTAAGATACTGGAACGCTTGACTCCGTAAAACCTGTTGAGGAATCCATTCAGTGCAGGTTGTGCAGCTGCAGTGGGAGCTGCAGGTTGAGCTCTGGGTGGCGGGAGCCCGGGGCAAGCGGCCGGGAAGTGGTGCCGACCTTTTGCACAACAAAGGGCGCGCGGATCAGTGGCCCAGCCAGGGGACCAGGGACACAGCAGGAGGCGAGGACTCAGCTGGAAGACCCCAGGCTATGGCACGAAGAAGACTGAGGGTATAAAAGCTCGGGGGATCCTTGAGGATCCTTCCTCAGAGGCACCAGCTGGGGCTGTTACTCTGTTGTTGCACCACGAAAAAATTACTTTAAGTGCCCAGAGGTCTGAGACTATGCTGTGGGAAACCTGGGTTGAGCCGGTAAGGAAATCATGTCTGACTGTGTGAGAGTGGAGAGTGCAGGGAGTCAAGCCCGCTGAGAAGAGACTTGGGTCCCAGCAGTGTAACTCTAGTGGTCACAGTGTGACTGCCAGGGTGGCTCCTGGGCTGTCAGACAGGAAAGTTTCCTTAGCAAATCGTAGCTGCAGAAATATTTCTTGCTAATTTCCATAGTCATTTGAGGATGAAAGGGATCAGATAGGTATCTTTGTTTTTCTTATGGATGCCTACGTCTCATAACTTTCTCTCTCTGTTTTTTTAGCATACGGATTAACTGAGCCCTTTGACAAGTTTATGGAGCTGTCATCTCTCTGCTTGCTGTACTTTCCGTTTCTGAGAGGAGAAAGTGGTGCATGAGATTAGAGGAAAATGCCTCGGACAAAGCAGATACATCCTAGAAATCTGAGAGGTATGTAGCTCTCAGCTGAGAAGGAAAATCTCCTGGGAAACTCGGTTGCAGTTTCAATAATGAGGTTAAAGGAATATGTATTTAAGAAGTTGGTTTTGATCCAAAAGTAGTTTGTAAGCAAGTTTTAGGAGTTGTCCATGAGATGGCTCTAATTTTCAGAGAAATAACTAGAATATGTCCTTATTCCTGCAGTCTGTGTGCTTGACAGCATTTGTGATCTTCTCCATCTTACAGCAATAACTAGCATGAGCTTTGAAAATGGAAAGGAAGAAGCAGTTTCCTTATCAGAGCATTTACAGTTGAAATAAAGGGGGAGGTGGGAAATGGGTGTGACGTGGAAGAACTTGACATCTGGCAGCCGGCAGTTGTTTTTCTTTAATAGTTGCCAGTTTGGCTTGCTTTTAAGGGGATCAAAATCTCCTCCCATGCATGGCTTTTCACTGTTTATCTATCACCTGTCACCCATGCTACCTTGAGGATTGCTAGGTTTGACCTTGGTCTCCTCACTCTCCTGCCTTTGCACAGCCACATGGTAGCTTGGCTACAAGGGGCGAGCAGGCAGGAAACCTGCTCTGCAAACTGGCCAGCTTACATGTCCTGGCATTGCCTTGAACAAAATCCCAGAGCACTTTACCAAGCCCGTATGAATGCGAGCAATCTGATCCTATGGATATTTGTTACTGCCTTGGTGGAAGTGGCCCGAGAGGAGTTAAGTGAGGGGAAAGATGCAGGTCAGTTGATGAGCAGACATACCTATTGAGGAGGAACACGCTTCCATCCGCACCCTTTTGTGCAGCTTTCGGGAGGGAGAACATGCTTCCACCTGCACCCTCACATGTAGCTGTCATCAGCTTTTTTCAAGTTAATTTTACAGTTGCAGTATGGAAGCATCCCTTCAGAGGAAAAAAGCCATTACAAAACCACAAACATCAACATAAAGCTTTAGGGGCAGGAACAGCATTTGATTCCAGTTTTAACTTTTTTATGTCAAAACACAGCAAACTTCCTCATGTGTCTCAGTTAGTTTACAGTTGAGAGTGTCTCAAGGGCTCGTGCATACAGCTGTATCTGAGACCTCGTGTTTGCAGACTTTTGTCATTGCTGCCACTAACAATCTCTGCTGCAGAAGACATTTTTGCAGTCTCTTTATTCAGGAAGTGCTGAATAGCATTTTGGTATGATGGATAAACCTCTCTCACAGATCAGGAATTTTACATTTCTCCTTCTTACTGGATGTGAAGTAATAAATCAGAGCTGAGTTTTTAATATTGCTGCTTACCAAGTTGCTGACATAACTGAGCTTATGTTTTCTGATCAAATATGAGAGTGATCTAATTTTAGTACTCTGACTGATACCTACTCTTGTATTGCTTGAAACTTAATAGGAGTTAAATCTATTGTAAAGCTCTCTATTCAGTTAAATAAATAATCTAATTAAACTCTTAATTGTGTAAGAAATTAGTTGCCTTTTTCCTTGCATAATTTCTCCAGTCATTTAGCTTTTATCAGCCCCTGTAACAGCAGTTTTCATCAGTTCCTATTTTTCCACAACTAATGGAATTCCTGTATGAATTGAGATGGATTAAATGTTGAGAAGGGAAATAGCAGTATACAGCAAGCCCATAGTCCGAAATTATGTTGGAACAACAAAATGATTGTCAAAACTATAGAGGTTGCTGCAAACTTCAACACCTTGTGAGCATATATTGCTACTATTATGGGTTATTAGAGGTGAAGTGATTTGAAAAATCAGTTTACTTCTCATTAGTTATACACTATTTCCGTTTCTAGTCTAAATAATGAGTAAAACTGGATTTCACTTTCTTTAGTCATTTTATCAGTCCCCGAGAGCATTGCAGAAAATATTTGCTTGAACCCTCGGTTTTTGCTGGAACTTGGGGAAACTGAAAGGTTTCACTGGTCTGTTTTCTGACAGCTTATTTTTGCCTATACAAAGTTAGACATATCTTAAATTGATACTGTTAATTTACCATTAAGACTTTAAAAATGGGGGGTTTAGCAGTGTGGTTTAATCCACAGTAATTAGTACTGATGATAACTAAATGTGCAAAAAAGCATAAATGTATATGGTCAAAGGTGAAACTCAGCAAACTTGGCAACCAAAAAAAAATGTTCTATAACGTTTGAAAGACAGAGGTGTAAGATTAAGTAACACTGTATTTTTACAGGTTTTTAGGTTAAAAGCTATTTTTAAGTTGTCTAAACCTGATTGTCACCTTTTGTACTATGTACAAAGAACACTCCATGGCCTCACTTGGCTTCTCCTTCCCTGCTCCCAGCTCCTCTCGTTGCCCCATAGCAATCAAATTGCCAACAGCTTTAACTAGATTTGCCCAGAGCCCATCAATATTTAACTTTTTTGGAGATCACTGTTGAACAATCCTTGAGACTCTCTCTCCTGTTGTGCATTAGATGAGTTATTTGGGTTGCACTTGCAGTCCAAATCAGCCTGGAGAATAAACAACCAAGTCCAAGAACCTAAAGTATTTTCCTTTAAAAGAAACCCAGCACAATCCCTGTCTCCCTTCCTGCCAAGAAAGCGCAAAGGAGAAAAACCACCACCAAGATCCCCCCTACACACTCCCATTAGTTAATTTGAGGTTTGCTGCAGTGTAGGAATAAGTTTTGAAGGTTTTAATATTGCCTGTGTTTACCGTAAGCAGCCTTATTGTCTGGGGAAAATAAAGTAACATTGTTTAATATAGAGACCTAAATTTAAGATTTTGTCAGGAAACCTTAAGGCTCTTCATTTTGTGTCATGGCTTGATTTTGCTTATTTTGTATACTGAGAGATCTGACAGCCTTTGGCAGAAAAGCAGTGGCCCTAAAGTATTAAGATCAGTGATGAGAATTTTTTTGTGGCCTTTCACTGTCTGCTTATAGATGAGTCAATATAGTGCTATACTGACCTGATTTTACAGCGGGAAAAAAATCCTGTATCAGTAAGACAGGATATGGAAAACACTATTTTGCAAATAAAAACTAATTTAATTAGTTGGCCATTTGTTTTCATGAATGTATTAGTGACATGGCTTTGATACCCGTGTGTGTCTGAATGAGCATGTTGAATCTGAAGGTACCAATGAGGCATGTGCTGTGCTGCCCTTGTTTCATTAGGTTGTTTTGTCACATCAACCTTCCCTACTTCCCACTGCAAATCTGTCCCTAACGTGAAATATGTTGCCATCACCAGTGGGCTGCTTTGGTAACAGGAGTCATGCCCAATGTCAGTCTCCTGACCAACTTAACAGTCGTGGTCATCCCCAGTAGTAGGGCTTAGTGGCTAAAATTTGGGAGAAATTACAGTTTTGCAGGGCTCAAAGAAAGATATAGAGTGGATGCATGGAAATTCTGGAGAATGCTTAGTAGTTTCCAAAGGTATGCCTGGGAAAAGCCTGGCATGGGTTGTCCATCAGCGATGTGATGAGCTGAGTTCATAAGCAGGTGTTCCTGATGTTGTCTCAGTCTCTTAAATATTAAGGGTGTGTATTGTGTTGCTAATCAAAACATCCCCATTCCTCCTTCAGAAAACAAAGAGGAAAATGTTTGCAAAAGAGGAAAATACCTGTCTTGCTCAGACACCCAGAGGTTGCATTTTCTTATTTTTCTTTACTGTTTTAGCTCACTACAGCAAAAAGACTCCTTTGCATGTGGTTGCACCCTGTATTTGCATGGCCAATTGATCCACACATGTAACAAAACATTTCGTGGAATCTGTAATGTATTCCTAGAAGTACAGTTACATTAGAGAATCATGCTTTTAGCAGGGCTGAGTGGGCTTGGTTTGTTGTCAGATGGTTGTAAGGATTTAGAAGGAAAAACATCATGTTTTTGTTTACTTAAAACTACCCAACTGCAGAGTTTGAAATGAAAAGTTTTGTTATGTGTACACTGTTTAGCACAGTGCTGTGATTCACCAAAACAAAACCGTAACAAATATTTTGAATTTTGTCTCTTTCTAGATAAGCTTTCTGTTGTTTTCCAGAAGACAAGTTGTTGCTGTTTTTCCTTCTCAATCAAATATTTCTCTTTGGAAACAATGGCAGACAGGCCCATAATGTTCAATGGCCACTTCCAAATCTTTTAGCGCTTTGCATTTGATAAGGAAATGCAAATATATATGAGTAACTTTGCTGAATAGGTTGATAGCTTTGCAGTAATCTGAAAAGCTATGCTTAAGTTTGAAAAGCATGCTTAAGTTTGCTGGAAAGCTCTGTATGTTATGGCCTTGAAATGTCCAGAAGAGCTGGGCATCTTCTGCTTCTCAAGTGTGAGTTAGCAAAGTCTCTTCATGTTGTTTTAATACTGTACTTTTAGTGCTGAAATAGGTCTGTCTACATTGAAAGCTGACAGATTAATATTTCTTATTAGTGTTGGTTGTGTACTCTGTATAAGTTGTGAATAGATTGGTGTGCTGTGCTTTATTCATGATTTTTCATCAAATGACTTAATAAAAATGTGGAGATTTCTCAAGGCTTGCTTCTAGAATTAGTGCTTGATTGATTCAAAAGAAATGTAAAAGCACATTTGACTTTTGGGTCTTGGTATTGTTTCTGAGACAAAAAGAATGCTCTAATTTGGTATGTTCAAGAGGGACTGCTGGTGCAGTATTGGTAGATCAGAAGTACTGGTGGTCTGCACTCTGTGGCTCACTTGTGCATCTGTAAAGATGTTGCATATGTGTCTTACCTCAGTTTCTGGAGCAAAAATGAGGCACAGGTAGAACAAGAAGTCAGAGTTTTGACTTGGTGACTTTGCTACAGAAATATCCCATGATTTGGCAGCAGTTTTTGTTTCTGTGTATCAGATAGTTTAGTATAATTTCTTCTACAAACCAAATTTGAGCTTCCTCTCATGAAGGCAGGGAGAATGCATGGCTCTGTCGGTCTGTCACCAGTGAGTACCAGCAGATCCACCTGTAATGCAGTGAGTAGACAGATCTCTTATAGACCACAGAAGTACTCTCTTCCTGCATGACTTGTATTTCTCATTTGGGATGTGGAAGGATATTTCTTTTTTTGCTTTTTTTTTTTGTTTTACTGGTTTAAGGTGTAAGGTCTCTAGGCTGTGTCTTACAGTGTGTATGGTCCAGCATTTTGCACATTAGATACCAATGTGCCTGCAGACCTGAAATTTTATTGTAATGTGAATGACGTCTAAATGCCAAAAACTGTCCCAAATAATCCATGGTGTAAGAAAGACTAGGTTTAAACCCGCAACTTGCCACCTTTTCCCATCACCTGTATTGTTCCTGTCTCACTGTGCCGTGTTCCTAATTTGATCATGTGTTTTCAACAGGATGTAGACATATTCACTGCACAGGATGCTTGGGGTCTTGTGTCAATAGCCACAGTTGATGGACAAAAGCCTGTTGAGAGTGGATTGCAAGAGGGCAAGGAACAGTAGGATGGGTAACACTGGTCACTGTTGCCTTGAGACAGCTGTGCTGAATTTCTGCCTCTACCACTGAGTTTCTTGTGTTGCGACTGAGAGATTCTGTTACATGAAACCTTTGCAGCCACCCACTAATGGTGAGTGCTGCACTTTGCCTGACTTGAGACATCCAGGCACAAGTTCTGAGTTTATGCAACCACTGTTGTTCCACTATGGTGACAGTTAGGTGCAAAATGCTGCAAAAGTGCTAGGTACATTAAAAAAAAAAATACCAAGGTCTAGGTGATATAAGCTGAAGATCCAAAATTAGCCAACACTTTTGGCACATCTTTCAATCTCTCTCTGTCTCTTAATCTCTCTATGCCTCTGTTTTCTGCTATAAACTGAAGATACCAGTACCACACCAGCTTTTAATGACTCAGAGATGAAGTTGTTAGTGTTGTGAAGCAGACACTCGGTGGCTAAATAACGGAAAAGATGATGAAGAAACTGGTAGTAAACAGAGCCAAGCAGTGAGCATAGCTCAGTTTGCGCACTGGCTTCATTTGCGTAAACACCCTTGCTTTTGGCATCCTCCAACTTCTTGCTGCTTCACCTCACAATCTTAACATTTAAAAGGTATTCTTAAAGCTTACTTCCTAGCTTCTGAAATACCAAACTAAAAACCCAAGAAATTCCACCGTATCAAACCACAAACTTCTCCTGTGAGTCATCGACGTGTCGGGACCTCAAGCTGCAGCGCAGGTTTCTGTTGTGTGAGCTGGGCAGCGTGTGCTGGTGTGCCCTGCCTGGACCTGGCAAAAGGCTCTGGAGAAAGGAATCTCTCCCATCAGTGAGTGTTCATCATCATGTGTCAGAGTTTCACGATGTTGCTGAGAAAGTCCCTGAAGCCATGAGGGAATACTCACTGGCGGGAAAAGTCTCTAGAGAGGAACATGTTTAATGTCATCATTTCCCAGTTGGTTTTGAGACCGGTTTAAGCCATTGCTGCTGGAAGAGGAGGAGGTGTAGTGGTCCTGCCTCTCGCCCACTTCTAATACTTGTTCCCCACGTGTGTTACCCTTCTTGGTGTGTTGCCCTTCTCACTTGTCTGTTTGCTGGCCCCACTGTGGAAAAAGTAGTGGCACCCAGAGCGAATTATGCCAGCATCATCGGGTTTAGCTTTTTGGGCTGGGTTGATTGTTCCATGATGCTGTATGCCCGAGCTGGAGCTGGAGCTGGTGGCGGTGGCAGCCATGCAGAGAGTGCAGAGGCAGGGGTTGCCTTGAGCCTCTTGCTTGAACTCATGGTGAAACTATGTTGTAAGCCTCTATTTGCTATCTGTGAGCAGCAGGCTTTTTTGAGCTTCTTTAATTGCCCAAAAGCAGGTCTAGATTTTCATGAGGATAAGAAAAGGTGTGTTCCCTGTTTCTGGTTTCTTTGCTTTGCCTTCCAGAACTCTTCTTCTCCTGACAAATGTCCAAACATCACAAGTGATGCAGGTTCTTAATTGATGACTGTAGGAATTTTATTGTACTGGTAAGCCAGCAGGAAACTGAACTGGTCTCAGCTGACATCTTAATGAAAAATAAAATTAAAAAAATTCTTCTAAAATATGGCATAGAACTTTCATTCAAAGTGAAAAAAACTTGGCTAAGATTTAAGAAATTGAAAAGGAGGTCCAGTAAACTAAACTTGTAGCTGGCACTGACAGCTTTGAATATGTATTTATAGATTTTTGCATATGCATGCTAAATATTGGAAAAAGAAAACTGGGATAATACAAAGAGAATCTGCTGGATATAGACCATGGTGAAAATAGGTGCTTTCAGAGGGAGTTAAAATAACGTGAAGGAGAAGGATATAAGAATGGTATTCCAGCTAACAGGATTGCAAAGAAATACCTGCAAGAATGTTGATGAAAATAAAAGGATGGAGGAAGGAGCTTAGTTCTGCTCTTTTGATTTCAGGAAACAACAAATTGTATTTTTATGGAATATAAAACCATTATAATTGCAGTTAGATATCAGGCTTGAGCTGGAAAGGAATGGTGAAGGATAATGTCAAAAAAATTGAATTCCTATGGAAACAAAAAAAGCGGCAGTGAACTGGGACTTGAAATCTATGTATAAACCAGTTTAGATTTCTTTCAGAATACAGTGAAGTGGAAACAGTGCAGGTCTTTAATTCTGCCACACCTTTACATCTGTATATTCTTTATTGCTAATTGAATGTGGAATAAGAAATGCTACAGAATTTGACATTTGCTGAAGCATGAACTCCAGCATGTTAGGAAGGTCATGAAGAAAATGGTAGTTGTGAAAAGACAAACAAAAATAAGATTTCAGCAGTTGTTCTTTCAAGTATTTCTGTTAGAGCAGGCAGTTGACTTTGGGATGAAACTAAGACCACTCTTTTGAGGCCAAGAACAATTATATTTTCTAAGAACCAAGCTTTCTTGTGAGCATTTAGAAGAATATGGCTTTTTGTTTGGTTTGCTGGGTTTTTTTAAAACCCTTGCATCTCAGAATAGATATTTTTGGGTTGCTGTGAGTGTGTATGTAAGGTAACTTTAAATGGGAGGAGGGGGTGTATGTGGGTGTGCATGTGTTTGTGTGTAAAACACCAAAGCCACAAACGAAAAACCCCACAGCCACCACTAATATGCAACCATCAGAAATTAACATGTAAATAGCAAAATACCAGAGAACCTTGGTTAAGACAGCCTTCTTGCAGATTTATGGGCAACTACATCTTAAATGGCTGTTTTGAAAATGCAAAGGCTTGTGGTCTCATGTTTTCACAATTGACTTTTTAGAGCTTCAGAACTATGCAACTTTCTCTGTTGACTCCTGTCAGTATTTTCAAACTTTGAAGCTATCACTGCCCCAGGCTTTGCAGTTGTAGTAGTGTTACTGCACAGTCTTATATCCAGCCCAATAAACTGTCCAAGAACATTGTTACCATTTAAAAATACCTTGTTCCAATCAATTCTCTGTAATCGAAAAGATACCAGAGGAATTTGCAAGCATAGTAACTGTTTCCTTGAAACTTGCATCTGCCTGTATTACTATGCTGGAAAGGGTTTGTGTCCCAAACGCTTGCCTGCTAGTCCCGATGAGGATTCTTGCCTGTGGAAAGAATTCCCAGTCCTTGGCAGGGCGGACAGGCATGCAGGACCCTGGGCAGGGAGCTCAGTAACAACACAATTGTCTGTATGTTAAGTAGGAGCATCTGTTTGACCTAACCCTTTGCAAAATTGCTGGAAAGATGAAAACTACTTTTTTTCTAACCACAGTCAGTTGCTACCTTCAAAACAGTCACTCATAGCCTACCTTAATGTATTCAGGAAACTTTGCAAAAGACTCTGTTTGGTTTTTAATCCAGTAATTGTTCCCTTTCATGGTGTATATTCTTAGTTTCTTTTTACAATCAGACGATTTGATTTAAAATTGCAAACTGTTGTAAATAGTTATGCTGGAAAACATAAAGGAGACTTCCTAGAGTCACACGTTTTCAGAGAACTCCTTATACCCGTACAAAGTTCCTAGGCTGGTTCATTCTTTTGTATGTTGGACTTCTGTGTTAAGCATTTTAATTCAGTAATGGTTTATGAGATTATGAAGAGAGAAGCTGGGGCTCTTAGTTGGAAAAGTAAGATTTTCCTTGCTATGTTAAAACAGGTGAATAAACTGGACTTTAAGTTTCCAAATTACATGCATTGGGCAAAGTGCAGTCTTTCCCACCACTTGTTTAAATGTATCATAACTCAGAATATTTATATTAAGAGGAAGGAGGAGGGAAATAAAACACTATAGCAGATTTTTGGAGCCTTCAGTAAAGCATTTATGGGGGAAGTAGGGAAGCTCTAATTCAGTAGGTGAGGCAGTGCTGTTTGTTTTTAAATAAAAGCTTTTTAAATGCCTTTAAAGCTTCTCTCAGAATGAGGCTGCTCAGAGACTGTGCTGACTTAGCAATTCCTGTATGACCTTTGGTTGCAAGTTGAAGAAGAAATGTCTTTGTAAGGATCCACAGGTTGTGAAAAGCAGAAGGAGGATTTTTGCTAAGGCAAAGTTGAAAAAGTCTCTGTACTTGAAAATTTAATCTTTGTCGCATGCACATGGCTAATGCAGTAAACTGGATTTAACATCTTTGATTACCAACAGAAAGAGTAAGTAGAGAATGTATGTTCATATGTTAAATACTCCATGAACTTTCTTCCCCCTGAATTCCTGTGCTTTGAAAGATAAGTTCCCAGCAAGTCCCCTTTGTAAATCCCAGGGCAGACCTCCTGAGCTGAAACTGGGAAAGGTTTGGAATGAGCTGCAGGGAGGAAAAGCAGTGGTTCAGCAGGAGGCCATGGTGTAGTGTCGCTACAAAACAACTGTGTGTGTGTTCCTAGCTACCTATGAAATATGTGGCTTACTCCCTGCCAGTGGTGGTAGTCATGGAATATCCAGAGCACACCGCATGATTTCCTCTGATTTTTGGCCTAATTTTGGGGGCTGGGAAGTAGGATAAGTTAATATTAAATGGCATTGTTTTAAACTTCTGAGCTCTGTTAAGTCAGATGGGAGATTGAAGGCTCATTCTTACCCTAAAGGTTGCAATGCAGATGGAATACAGAACCAGGAAAAAGAAAAAAAAGTGTATGGAAGTGGCACTTAAAATATAATTGCTGTGATGGTTTTGCTATTCCTTTACCTGTAAGGAATCTCTAGCTGCTGTGCTTTTTGAAGAGAAGTGCATGTCTCCTGCTCAGCAGGTGTATGGATTTTACCTTTCTGCCTGCTTTAGGATTTCTTACAGCAAGAAGTATTTCTGTCACAGGTCTATGAAGAAAACACAATGGTGTATGTATTAATAGTGTTTAAAATAGTGTATTCTATAATTTTTATTAGTAAAATACCTAATGTACCCAAATGTGCCTGTAATTCTCCATTGTCAAGAGGCAGAGCAAAATATGTACATTGCTTAGTCTAAAGCCATGAATTGTAAAAGACAATTGCCATCTTCAGTGTAAGGGCAGTGCTTTTGTGGCCAAGAGGCAGATTAGGAACTGTGAAAATACTAAACTTTATTGCAGGAATGATTTTTTGAACATACCTTTATGTAGTTTACAATGTGGACTTGCTGCATTTGTCTGAATTATTGCATGCATTTGTTAGGAGGTGGGGTAGTACCCTTTTTTGTGATAACAAAGTTTATGGAACATTTAATTTTGTGTTCCCCTCATGGTTGTTCTTTATTTTAAACATGCATTTCTATGACAATAAGATATTACATTTATCTTAGAACACTGCCTACGTGTGCTATATCCAGATATATATGTCCTTTAGCATGTTGAGAGTAGTGTTTTCTTTATGTACTTTTTTACCTTTTCTTTCTTAAAATTCTGAAATGGTGATGTAACTTTTGGAGATACCAAGACAAATTGCTGTTCTAGTACAGGATGGTTTTACTTTTGTCAGACTTATGAAATGCAGTTGGTCTTCAGTGCCCTTTCAGCAAGGTCTGGTACCAGGTTTGCTGCAGAACCTGGCTGCCATCCCTGTTCATGTACATGAAATCCATTGCTGCAGTGGAAGAAAGCAAGCCAGTTTCTCTTGTTTGGCTGCTAAAATGTGGGTCTGCTTCCTATTGAAAGGATCAGTCTTCTCTCTCTTAGGCTCATTAATTAGGCTAGAATCCTATCCTAGAGTGAGAGGGCATCATAGACAGATGGGGGCACATCCCAGAGCTCAGGGGATGTTTTCGTAGGCACCCAGGGGGGATATGGTCTTGGCACAAAACGCATTTTAATTATTAATGTTTTCTTAGTATCTTATGACTGACTTCTATCGTGCCTTTTCAAAAATAAATGAATAGCACATTCTCCTTTAAGACTGCATTTTTTTAACAGCTTTTTTTTTCTTTTTCTGTGCTTTTTTATTTTCTACCATTCTGCCTGCTAATGCAAGTATGACAAACAGTCTAGTGGGCATCTAGGAAACAGGAAAATTCATTGTATCATCTTATTCCTGCCTGATTTTTCCTCCTGTTTTTAAATCTCACAAACCTTTGATATTGCGAACATCTCACACATTTCATTTTGCTCCCTGAACAAAGTTGTAGATATAAAAAAAATACAGTTAAAGCTTGTTCTGTAGGAATAACATCTGTATAGTGCTTTGAGAAAGCAGAACAAGAAGTTGGCTGTAGAGAAGCCAGGTTTGAAGGGTGGGATACCTGTATGTAACATGCTCGGGAAGCAAGGACAGGTAATGGATTTTCAGTATATCTGAAAACTGACCCCATTATTTTAGGCAGTGTTTCTACAAACAGTGTCTCCAAGATAAAAGAGAAAGTGTGCATATGGCTGCATTTCTCACAGGTCTGTGTAAACACATTTAGGACTGCTTGGAAGTGCAAAAAAACCCAGTTAATATTGGAATATTTTCCCAACTTTTACAGTAATTTGAGCACTTTTGTTTGGTTCTTTTTTGGGGGGAGAGGGAGGAGAGGGGGCATGGGCAGAGCAGTTCTTGGTTTTCCTATTTGTAGGAGATATACATTCTAGCAGCTTTTCTATTGAATTTTCAACCTCCATGCTTTAGAAAAACACTGACCAGATTTTCCAGTAGATCTCTTTAGTCAAAGGAAACTTGTGTGTGATAAGCAGGCTGATGTGCCCCATGTGCCTTGTAGCCTCCTCTCTTGCGTCACGTTGTAGCCTCAAGGGTAGAAGATAGATTGAAGCCATTAGAATTTATTTTCCTGTGGACCTTAGTATTGTCTGCAGTCAAGTGGTAAAATCTTATAAATGCTGCTCGTGAATTTCTGATTTTCTGTTTGACTGCTCAACCATGATTTGCACAGTGACAGGTCTAGCTCACCAGCGTTGGCCTTCTTTATTTGGATGTATTAGTTTATAAAAACTGTTTAAAAATAATTGGAACTGGGGGAATCTGAACTTTAATTTCCTTCAGGTGGGAAATATTGGCCTGAAAAGGATGTAGTGGTCAGTATTTCCCAGAGCTGAAAGTTTCTGGCTAACCACGTAGTTCTGCAAGGGCATTCAGAAATATGAAATGCTTTAAAATCTACTGTTACGAGGAAGAGGGAGAGAGGAGACAAAGCCTGGTGGGTGTTAAGATAACAGAAAAGGGTTAATGTAGATACACATTTATGTAGCGGTTACCTGCAAGTAAATTGCAGTCTCACATTTCTAGGAAACACTGTCCTAAAATGTGTCTCTTGAGCCAATGTTGTAAGTAATCAGCTTTTTCTCCAAGAGGCTTTAAAAACACAATTTTGGCAACAGTTACTAAGGCAGTATTTTACAGACGAGCCCCCAGTAAATGGAAAGCAAGCTGGTAATCAGTTTTGATTAACAGATCTGCATTCTGTTATTTAAATGTTTACATCCTGATTAGCATTTAGGCTGCATTTAAATATGCAATTTTATTTTAGCAAAATATGAGGCATGGAGAATGGAGATAATCTTTCAGATGCTAAATGCTGGGGATGTAAGGTAAAAAATGTGCACCCACCTCCCTCAACCTTGTAAAGTGATACTGATGTGACTGATATTTTCACTTCAGTTGTGGGATTATGGAGTTTCCTAATCAGATATGACTAAAGGAAAAAGTGTCTGTGTCACTTAAGTTACAAAACTAAGTTTTAATTTAAGTATTAAGACTTTGGTTCATGAACTAAATGTCTCCTGCACCTCATTTTGTGAAAGACAAAGCAAGTTGAGCAGGTACAAAAGTTTGTGAGAGTTTTCTCAATTATTTTAAGAATTGCCAACCTATGATGGCATCTGATAATTTAAATCTGCATTTCCATTGCTTCGTGTATGTG
>WEIT01029702.1:2077-20584 GCA_013389985.1 Dryoscopus gambensis | reverse complement strand
CACCCTTCTGTAGTATAAAGAAGGTCACCATTCATGTTATTCTCTTGAAACAGTGACGTCTGCTATGGCTCTGCCTGGAAATATATAGCAGCTGTGGTCTGAGAAAAACTGCCCAAAACTCTTCAAGACTGTTTTTAAAGTAAAGTTTTAGCCTTTACTGTTTCCATGACAATGCTTCAGTCACACATTGTTGAATGGAGAATTTATAGGGAGCAAATGGGAAATAAGAATGTGACTCCAGCCCTTTGGAAAAAAGGGACAATAAAGATCAGAAGTTACTTGAAGTGTGAGCCAAACCCCTGCACGAGCATAGTTGTGATTTAGTTGTGCATCTTTGCTCAGTTTGCAATGGTGTGAACACCATTAGTGTAGCAGAGGTGAATGCTGCAGGCCTTCTGACTTCAGCTCTGCAGTGAGAAAAGGCTGCATGATGTAATGCTGCAGGTTGTATGGGACAGAGCTCTACAGCTTTAAACTGCAGATAGGGGAGCATGGTGGAGCCGAGAGAAGAGAACTGCAACCCTATTTTTCACAAGCTAAAACTACTGAAGTAATATTTCTCTTTGATTTTACTTTTTCCATTATTTAGAATCTTTTGCCATATGAATAAAATTGAAATGGAGGTTTGTTTCAAAAGGAAAACATTCAACTCTGAAAAAGTAAAAATCACAAATGTTTTAAATTACTGCAACTTGTGATTTCAATTTTGTCTAAAATGTATCTTATTCTTTGAGATTGTGTGTTATAGAGAGTGTTGCTGTTGACAAATAAACATTTTCTGCACTGAAAAAGACTCAGTCCTAGAAGTATCCTGATGGATCTGCCTTTGAATATCTGTATCAGATGGCACCTAAGCATAGGTATCTTCTGTACCCCTAAGCATAGGTGCAGAAATAGAGAATAAACAAGGATTAGCAGGAAAAACCCCTACCCAACTTGATGACCATAACTCCTGATAATGATGTTTTAAAAAAAAGAGCAAAGGTCAGCTGCTTTTCAGCCATTGCAGCATTTTTCTTTTAGCTTGATATCTCATATGTTCAAATGTATTTTTTTTCTTTTCAGTTTAATTCCTATTTTACAAGTG
Source organism: Dryoscopus gambensis (assembly GCA_013389985.1). Taxonomy (NCBI): domain Eukaryota; kingdom Metazoa; phylum Chordata; class Aves; order Passeriformes; family Malaconotidae; genus Dryoscopus; species Dryoscopus gambensis. The sequence continues at coordinate 19,497 of WEIT01029702.1, read as the reverse complement.
CAACCAACTTATCTAGTACAGCTTAGTGTATTTCAAGCAGAGTAAGTATAGAACTGTACTAGTATAGATCCAGTTTCTGAATACTTACGGTAAACAGTTATGAAAAAGAAGGAAGGTAGAGCTTGAAAGCATAAGTACATTTAAAAAAAAAACCTGACAGCCTCTAGGACTTGTCTAGAAGTTGTTGATTCACTAGAGCTCAATAGGATGCTCCCACCTTGGGGCAATGGAAAGTTCAGCTCCCAAACAGCTTAAGTCCTAGACTTCCCTGAACAGGAATGTCCAATTTTCTGAACTGTATGGATTTCTAATGTTGAGGACTACTATCTTCTAGGGACTGAGGTGAGCATACCACAGGCTTTCTTCTGGAGACATCAGATTGGACATCAACTTTTCAATCCATTAGGAGTGACTGTGTCAAGTTGCAATCTAAGCAATTACTGTTCTCAAAGCAGTTATCCTTTCTCTCTGTGTAGCTTGTTCATTTTTTTCCCCAATATACTTTATTATTTCCAGTAGACTTCCTGTTCTTGTTTCTCATAGCCTGCCCCTTTTCTTACATGCATTTTCCTATTTTTTTTGTCCCATTTGGACTCCATCGTGTTTTGAAATATATTTAAGATGCATTAATTTTCTCTTGGCTGTAATTTTCGATAATTTTATTAGATTTTGTACAAAAATGCAAGGCCTTCAGCTGCTGACCTAGTGGAAAATGCAGAGATGTGGAAGATCCAAACATTATTTAAGTCCTTCTGTCTCAAATTAAAGAGTCCCATGCAGGTTCTGTACTCTCATAAATAAATACCGGTCAATTTGGAAAAAAAAAAAGCATATGGACTTCATCCAGACTGTGCAGCCTGGTGCAATTTATTAATGATACCGTATTGCAAGATGAAATAAAATGTGAAGCTGAACTCTGAATTCATCTGACAGAGTTGTCTGACCCAGGTGTTTTAGGAACAGCTAAATTTGTCAACAGTCAAGCCAGCAGTGATGTCTAGTGACATTGTGTAGTTAGAGCAGACAACAGAATGAATTTCAAAAGCATAGAAATGTTGGAAGCTTGGGTATGAAAATGTTAAACTTAAACCAGAATATTTATTGAAGAGTATAGAAACTATACTGTTTAAACAGGAAGGGAAGAGAGCCCAAGATAAATGTTTATCAGGCTCTTCAGAGAGCAGTATTTTGTGGGAGAACATTATATAACTGCACTGTAAAATCCTAAGGACTGCAGAGGGCTTGTCCAGGTCCTCAGAACTGGTTCCACATAATATCATAGCATAGTTCTGTACACTGAAAATGCTGCTAAGTCCTTTTTCTACAATTCTATATAGAAAAAAGTAAAGCTCACAGTTCTGGTAGTGGATAGGAGTGACTATTGCACTAGATTTTCAATTACTTTTATAAGAGAGTATGCTTTTCTTGAAATACATCTTGTTACATATTTGTATTCTAAATAGCCAGGTAAACCTCTAAATATAACTACTAAACAAGTAATTTCATCTGAAGTAGGAATGCCATTGTCACAGTCCTGATTGAATTGATTTAGACAGGCAATCCAGTCTGACTTTTTAAGCTCAGAGCCAGCTTTATGTTCTGCCAGGAGGGAAGTATACAGTGGTGAAATCATTCACGATAACTCTTTTAAGCCTCATGGGAAGAGTATGCATATATATTTCCGGTCCATGCTAAAGTTACAGTCATAAATAATGTTTCATGATACATTCATAAAATGATGTTGATATTTTTGTGATTGATGAAATGTTTGTATCAAAGCTAGTTCATTATTAAATGTGACAGGTAAACTTTTGTTAAGGTGGTGAGTATATAAATGTCATAATTTGATCCAGTAGCCTAATTATATTTCAAAAGGCATTGAGTCTTCATGGAAGTTTTGATAGCTGTATAAAAATCACTGTCATGGACATATTTATCATCAAGATTTGATGATTATCTACAAATCTGAAGATACCTTGGGACATGAGATGTCTTGGCTTCTGTGGCAGTCCCGGGTCTTGCTTATGAGTGGTATCATGTGCTGATTGTATGAGTTACTGGGCATCTGACCCATAGTGAACGAACTAACTTGTTTTTCAGAGCAAATAATGAGAAAAAAATGTGTAAAGGGTGTTTCAAACTCCAGTTTGTATGTCTAGGCTTTTGTTTATTTAAGAACTGTAATATTTCACTTTGACAATTTCATTTGGTTCAATTTACTGCTGGATTTTCTCCAGTGATACAAGAACTAGCCTAAAAGAAGATCTGCCTTTCTCTTGAAATACAGTCATGAGACTATTTTGTAACAATGTTACTGGGAACCATGGAAGCAGTATGTGTGAATGGAATTATACAGAGGAAAGACTCATGCACATAGGTAAATTTTGCTGCTCACTTTTGCTCGTCTGTGACTTTCTGTATTCAGAATCACAGAATCAACTAGGTGGGAAAAGACCTCTGAGATCGAATCTGACCTTTGGCCAAACACCACCTTGTCAACTAGACCATGGCACTAAGTGCCACATTCAGTTTTTTCTTAAACACCTCCAGGGATGGTGACTCCGCCACCTCCTTGGGCAGCTCATTCTAATGCCCAATCACTCCTTCTGTGAAAAAATTCCTCCTCATGTCACTTGGCACAGCTTGAGACTATGTCCTCTTGTCATGTTCATTGCAGACTGCAGCTCTGCAGAGCTGTCTTATTCTGTGGCAAGCAACTGACACTTCTTCCATATCCTGCATATCTTCCATATCCTCCATATCTTCCATATCCTTTTCCTAAGAGAAAAAAATATTCGGAACATTTTTCCATCAAAGTTGGTGCACATGTAAAATTTAGTGGCCTCAAACCTGGCTGGTACTTCCGTCATGAATAAAGAGGATCAGAAAATCTAGCTCCGAGTCCTGTCCCCTACTTTTTAAATTTTTGACTGTAGATCAAATTGATAAGCCTTTTGAATTCTGAAGGGTAGTTATTATATAAGAACAAAGTCTAACAGAAAACAATCAAATATAGCAGATTGAAGATCTTAATTTACTAAGATTAAAACTGTCCCAATATGAAACACACATACACAAGTGTTGTAAATTCAGGATAATTTGAATCATGAAATTAATCCAAGCCAGGAACAGTTGACTCAAATGTTTCTTGTAATTAATGCAAGCAAGACACTGGTAATTAAAAAAAACTACTGCCCACCTGCTAATGCTCCTTCATATGATGAAAATGCAGTAACATTTTCCTTTGACTATTGTTCTGTGTATCTTTTGTGGTGTTTTCCTCCAGCTGACAAACAGGGCATTTGGGTTGATAGATTTTTAAAAACCTTTCCACCTCACACAAAATCATATCACATGGAGACATGGAAAAAGATGATCTTTGCAATTGTTTCACATGCTAAGCTTGGCTATACTTTAAAGTGCCGATGGCAGGGTCCTATTGGTTAGATGTGTGGGAAAATCAGAGTTCAACTGACACAGCCACACTGGCAGAAGCTGCACTGGGAACAGTTGTACTGGAAGTGGGGTTCCTTTCCCGGCATATAGCTATCTCAGGAACTGAAATAAACTATACCAGCAAAATAACTTTTCTTACACTGTAGACTCTTGCTCCATCAGAGAAACTGCTTCCATAGATCTACCATAGCTCCACTGCTTGGGATATCTTGGACTTGTTTCTTAAGCTGTTGATAGAAATAAAGTGTTAGGATATAGATAGCTTCTTTAGCTTCTGAGGAAAAAAAATCCAAGGAAAAACAAGGGAAAACAAGAGAGTGACCAGGTGTGTTTTCAGTGGTATTGCTGGTTTATCATGTGGCAGTGCCAGAGGCTCCTTCTGTATAGGGATAACAATACCTACCCCAAAGGAACAGAGATTGAAAGTTTTAACAAGAACAAGACATTCTTTTCAAGAAAGAAACATTAAGTCTAATGACACCTTTTGTTGAGGTTTCTCCCCCATTTCCCCAGGGGGGAGGGGGCCCTGAGGGGGCCTGCATGGCTTGACACAGGGTCTCCTCTGCCTCTGCATCTGCCCCTGGTCACATGTACCCGAGTTCTATGTTCCTATTGGTGATTGTATGTTCCCCTGCCTGGAGGAACTCTGGGCTGTCCTGGGACTTCGGGGACTCTCGTGCTGGATGGCGAACGATGCGGTTGGGGAAATAAACATCCTGAAACATCTACAAAAATGAGCCTTCCCTGATTTCTTCTACGGGCCAGCTGACTCTGGAAATGTTGCTGGATCCCTGCAGCAACAACCTTTAATTAATTAATACCATTCTAGGTATACAGCTAATTTCTTTAAATAATTATGGAAGTCTCCTTTTAACTGAGATGTATATTCTTGTACAAAATATAAAACCTTTAGCAGAAACAGATTTTAAAAGAATTTTGAAAATGAGCTTTCCTCTAGATTTTTCTTGTCTTCTTGGCCACCAAGGGTTTGTAGCTCCATTTATCTTAATAAAAAGAAATAATTCTAGATTTATCTGCCAATTTGGGTTGCCACATAAACTGTTGATTGTGCTGTTTTAAAAAAAAGACTGTACAGACTTTATCCCGAAGCAGATGAGAGAAGTTGTGTTAGATTAGAATTCTTTTGCATAGCTGTTCATCAGCCATTTGTTTAAACATTTGTTTAACATAGCTTGAAAGGGTAATAAAAAATTTGTTTGTTTGTTTGTTTTTTCAGGAAGGTTCCTAAATAGTGAGATTACATGAATCTTTATGACTACTGATATCCTCCCTCCTGGAAATACAGTATCTTCAGATCTAGGTTGACTGTACCAAGTCTGTGGGGCCTTGTCTTCTGAAGGCCTTATGTTACACTTCTGTAGAGAGAAAGCACACTTTAATTTTAATGTTAGATTTAGCTTCCTACATAAATAATTACTTAAATAGAAAGATTGTGTTTCACATTGCACAATAATGCTATTATGCATTAAGAAAAGCAAATCTATATTACTGTGTTCTTCTGTGTATTGAAAAGCGAGGCGCAGTGTCAAATTATTCAGTCAGTTTTTCCACGAAGAATGCAAATACAGTAGAACTTGCTTATGTGGATTATTTTATACTTTAGCCTATTCCTCCTGCATTATTAATTTACAGCATTTATATATTTAAAGCCAGCATATATGATATGTGCAGCAATAATCTATTCTTCACTTTTTCCTCTGTCGGATGTTTAGCCTTTTATTCTAAACATTTATGATCAAGGGTAATATATTCAGAGCAATAAATGAAAATTAGAGAAGGTGGAAAAAATCTAAAAAGCAAAAAGTCTTCCAGGTCCTAATTTTTTTAAAAATTATTTAAAGTTTAGAAATCTTATTGTGTCATCTTTTTATTTTTTAATGTTTTTCAAAGCTTTATGTCTGATTATTCTGATGCATAATAGTGGTATTATGCAAGATTATGGTATCTGTTTGGACCCTACACATGGTCAGACAACATTAATGGAACCAAGCAAAAGCCAAGCATGGCAAAAACAAGAGAGAAGGTAGTCCTCTGCAGTGACAATGAATTTGATTTTGAGAGTCACACTGAAAGTGGAATGTGGATTTATGGATCGTATCTGATCTGAAAGCAAATCCAGTGTTACTCTTACGCATGCAGATCGCAGTGGAGCCTTCTCCTCCTGAAAGGGGAGAACAGAAAACACACACTGCAAGTCACCTCCTTTTTGTGAAGACTAACGCTGTGGGCACCTCTAGCATATGACAGGTTTTGTGTTCCTTGGGTAACAATACGGAAGTATTTCTCTGTGCATGCCATAGAAACAAGTTTAAGAAATGGGCACCTCTGTCTTCTGTTTAAAAATGTTGTAGGAGTTGAAACAACACAGCTCAGAGATTTACCTGTCTGCAAAACAAAGGAATGACAATCTAAGCAAAGAATCTGGTTGTGTTATTCTTAGTTATATCATAGAATGTATAGTCTTAAATGAAATTTTGAAGGTTAAGGTACTACTCTGTTTATACTATGGTTTCAGAACTGGTTGAAAGCTATTTTAACCTGGCTTTCTGCAGTGTATGCTTTTTTAGCTGTTAGTAAAGCTTTAGCTGGAAAATAAAATAGAAAGAGAACATGCTTTGAAGAGCACCAGCATCACAGTTTTGAATCTGTAAGATTGAGTGGTATTGACAAAACCGAGGAAGCTTAAATCTCTATGTAATGTAGTTATATTTAGTGTAGAATAAGGATCAGATACAATTTATCTAATAGGAAGGTGAAACATCAGGTAAATATTTATAATTTTGAACAGTATGTTAACATTTATAACATAATGTTATGTTTTTCTAAGCCTGTTCCTTTGACTGTCTGATATGAAAGGAGGTATGCTTGAAGAAGGGAGTAGTGTTGGTTTTCCTGCCCAATCAGCAAGAGAAGGTCCCCTTCTATGTTGCTTAATAAAAGCCAGTAGTTTTGGGCAAGTTCCTCTGGAAAATGTGAAGTTCTAAACCATTTTTCATTATTGCCTTTTTCACTACTAACAGATGAGTTTACCTTTTTTCATCATCTTCATAATTTTCTTTTTTATGCATCCATATTTTGCATGGCCAGTGTTGTAATAAAAAAAGAAAATATTAGATTAAGGAGACAATTAGCTTGTGCAAATTGGTTTTATTAATGAAATGACATCTTGGTATCGTTTGTTGACTGTAGTAAAGTCAAACCAGTTTTCAATGACTGAAGAGAATCCAGTGCAGAATTCCAGTCATGTAGTCTTTATAAGAAGAACAAAGGGACTTGGTAATGCTGCTGAAGGTTCTTCCCAGATAACTTTTTCTTTTTCCATTTGAAAATAATTTAGAATAAGTTTGGTGAATCACAATATTACAGCCTTTAATCATAAGCATACCGTCTGATGCAGACATGGGTGAATGACAATTAAAAAAAAATCACTTCTTTGTAATGAATCCATTATCATTCCATGGGAAAAAAAATAATATTAGTTCAACCTTGAATGATATCATTGCATCTGTGGTAAACAGCTAGATTTGGATGATGTGTTACTTTGTGGCATCACTCAGGGCTGTATCACTGTATGTAAACACTTGAAAGAAAAGACCAAGAAAATTACAAAAGCTAAGATTAAAATGCAGCCATTGTTCTCTGGCTTAAGATCATAAAAGGAAGGAAATTCATAGTTAAGGATCCAAACCTCAAGTATCTGGGCACAATGCAGTGCCAGCCTTAATTTTACGTAACCGTACCCTGTTATGAGTAGACATTGGTGGTTTGATCCTGAATGATGAGTTATATTGCTCTTAGCAGCTGAAACCAGAACAATAATTTTATTTTAATTCTTGGCTCTGTTCAGTGAATAGACTTTTTGAATCAGCTATAATTGTTTTCTTTATGTTTTCTCGCCAATTGAAATAAAACAAATCCTAATAAATAAGATTTTTTTTTCAAAAGTTATCCTTAAAACCCTGCTACATAACATTTTGCTAAAATGGAAACGGGAAGTTGTGAAGAAAAGCCAGTGTCACGCTTGGATTTCAGGAATGTTGAAACTTTCATGGCAAGTTATAATGTCTATAATCCTGCAGAAGCTTGATTAAAAAAAAAGTCCCCGAACACTTAAATGATGAAGGAAGTAGTTTATAGACTGTTAGCACACAATAATGAAAGTAGTACTGAGTTTTTAAAGTATTTGCAATTTATTGAACTTCTGCCCTACGTCTCAAAATTCTACTCCCCCCTGGTTCTCAGAAATTGTAATGAGGGTAGCAGAAACTCCTTTAACAGATGTCAGACTGTGTATGCAAAATGGAGAGGAGAATAGGCAACAACACGGAACCTTATCTTGACATTTTAGCCTAAGGACACTGCTTCAAGGATTCCAAAGAGTAAGACTAGTAATTTCTGGTCAAGACAGGGAAAGGCCTTCAGTACTTCAAAAGCCAGAAGTGACCTGCCAAACAGTTAAATAAAAGCTGATATCTGACAAGGTGAGGTTGACTTGAGAGAGGATGGTTGTAGTTTTCTCAGTCATTTTAATTCTGTCACTGTAGCAAGAAACCTCAACAGTATTAAGTGACTTGCACCCTTTCTGACCTTGTTTCAGATTTGGAGGGATTCATTGGAAAAGAGCTGGGAGTTGAAGAGCCAAAAGCCTAAAATACTGTAGCTTTCTTGCAATGGATGGAGCTCTAGTCAGTTTTGAATGGTAGTTTACATCTTCTCTTGAGCAGAAATTACTAAAGGTATGGGAAATTCACATTGCAGATAAACTAGTCTCTTGGATGTTTCAGTGAAATGGAAAGGGCCCTGACCCACAGTCTGAGAAATTACAGCCCATGAGACAAGAGAGCTGAAGTGTTCCGTGATAAATCTTCTGCTCATCAGTATAACTGTGGATATCACTAAAAAAGATTTATACATGTAAAAGAAAAGTATGGAGACAGAGGGACAAAGAAGACTGCTTTGTGAATATGAATGATAGTGCTACACTGAACAGCATGGATAATAGCTATGTAGAATGATAGTACCATGGTAGACCTACAGTGCAGTTCAGCCATCAAAATGTTGCCTCAGAGAATTGCTGAATGTTGGAATTTCATGCCTGGGATTTAGCTGTCCCTCCTCTCTTCTAGTTATGTGATCTGTTTAATGATGCATTGATTGGGCTTGTCTCTTATTGAAGGGAAACTGCCCCCTTTTTCATCTCAATGCCCATCCTTGGATTCTTCAAATGTCCTCTGACATATATATGTGATGCTCTGTCTATGAGAATGTCTCTTAGTTCCAATCCTGAGGATTTCCCTCTGGTTTTTTTATACAATCTCTTTCATTCATAATAGAGTATTCTTTTTCTGTTGTTGTGACAGACCTGCGTATTATGGAATCTTCTTCTCAGCTGCTCTCTCTGTTGGTTTTGTTTTGTTTTTTTTGGGGGGTGGGGGTGGTGGTGCATTGCGGTGTGTTGGTTTCCTGCGATGGTATGGCAAGCCACAGACCTTCCCAGAGAGCGCAGCGGGGCTTCCCTGGGGAGAGAAGCTGTCCCACTTCCCGTAGCCGCTTCTGGGCAGCCCCGCATGGCTCTGGCTAGCTCTCAGCTTCCACAACATGGTGGCAATAAAGGAGGTGAGAAAGCTCCCTGTGTGGGGACCTCAGAGGATGTTTTATTCACATGGTCCCAAGGGCAGAGAGTGCCACACAATAACACGCTGACGCTCCAAGGCAGAGAGGAAGTCACATGGATTTTATATGGGGATGAGGGGGCGGAGAGGGCACATGGACTAATGGTCTCAGGGCACAGGGGCGGTACAGGGGGCGGGACCTTGACATATAAGGGAAAAAGGAGCAGGGAACTCAAAGGGCCAGTCAGGGAAGCAGAAGTGGGGTACACTGGCATGGTAGGACAGAACATCCTGGGAGGCTTCACCCTAACCTGGGGAGATCTCTCTGGGTCTGTCCCTTTAGGGGATTTTCTCGTTCCCTGATTGGCATATTCACTGGTTCCCACAGTGGTGGTTTGGTTTTGTATTTTTTGGCATAGTTACTGTAAGGGGCTTTTACCATTAAGAACCTGCTTGTAAATCCACATGCATGTCAGACAAGAGTCCTGTGTCTGCACTGGCACTGGGCTCAGCACATAAAGCTCTACAGGTGCTTCACTAAGATACTAAGATACTTCACTAAGATACTTCACTAAGATTCACAGTATGAATTTTTCTGCAGTGTAATGTGGGAAAACTTTTCATCCACAGGCCATTATACAAAAATGTTTTTAACTTAACTAATTAAGCCACGTTCATGGATTTTGTAAAAGCCAGTAGCAAGGCATGGATCCAAGTTTAGATGATGATGATGCTTTCCATCTGTTAGCATGAATGCAAGTCTCATTTTAGGAAGAGCAGATAATTCAGGGCATGACATGCAGTGAAAAAGCACTTCAAGAGTAGCCCATTGCCTTTAGAAGTCAGCAGCATGTTTTTCCAAGTCTCTTGTGTAGATATGGAGACAGTTGATGCTCCATATGATGAGTAGCTGCAGAATCCTTATGCATCTTCTTGCAGATCTGGCATGGCTTCTTCTCCAGCATGGAGGACATGCTCTTAGACTTTTGTAAAGAGCTTCGTATGCCTGTGCATAACTAGATCATCCAGATGAAAGGGGGTACCTTCAGTACCTAAACTTGCTGTGATGCTTTCCTGCTGCTTTACTGTTACTTGTTTTTTGGCCATTTATTTGCTGATGCCCACAGTGTGTAATTACATATTTCAGTGACTTCTTCAAAGGCAGAGGGCTGAAAAATCTTGATTTCTCTGAAATTACATCTGTTTATTTAAGAGGAAGTGTGAGAGTTCTGTTGAAGCCACAATTTTGCCCAGCCTTCATCCAGAAAGGATAATATTTGCCTGTTAGGCAAGCTGAGGTTATCTGGATAAAAGGCCCCTGAATGGGGATATGAGGGAAGAATACGTGACAGACAGATAATCTGGAGATCCCATATTTTCTATTATTTTTACATTTACTTGCAGCTTATTTTATTTTGCCTCACATGTGGAGTCCCTAAGTCCATTTAGTTGTTTAATGGACCAGCAATTCTCAGCCACCCTGCCTAGAAAAAAAGCAAAATGTGAGAATACCTGGCAGCAGAAAAAATTTTCGTGTTCTCAGCAGTATGTAATTACATGCTGTTGGTATGACTTGGCCAACTGAAGCAAAATGGCATGGTCAACCAATTTAATTGACAATAAAGTTCCTATGTGTCTGCTCACTTTAGACACATACCAGCTTTCTGACATATCTGAGGGGGAGCAGGGATGGATTTCATTAGGAGTAGGTTTGTGCCTGTAATCTAGCTACAGACTGTTTATGACTCGGTCCATACTAAAAAATAAGCAATTTTAGACCTTGTATTTTATGTTCTTCTAAATGCCAGCTGGGCCCGGAAAACAAACTGATGTCCTGAACATTATCACAACTTTTTATCCAAGTCTGTGCTTAGTGCCACATTTATTTATGAAATTATGACACTTTTTCCTGTGCTCCTTTTTGGTTCTTGACACCCTTATGCTAATCTAGACAACAAAGGAACTTGTAATCAAATTCTCCCCCAAAAGGTCAGTATCCAGATCTAATTCTTAAATTAGCTGTCAGTTTTAGAATAGGCGAATTATTTTTGAATCATGATGATGATTTCAATGAATAGTTTGTCATTTCTGTGTACCTAACAAAGTTTAGGAACTCCTGTGTCTATCATTATTCAAGCTGATGGTGGTCTGTATCCACAGAATACTTCCCTGCCAAACCTCCGTCTTGGACATTTGGCTGTGGACAATTGTGTGGAAAGTGCAGTTTGCAGAGCAGTTGGCAGAATGACTGACAGCTTGTTAGGGTTTGCAGAATTCCCATCCCAGAACTCCCATGTCCTTCCTTCCCTTTTCTATGTGAAGAGGTGTTTTCGGTAGGAATGTTGTCCAGAAAAATATTCCAGTCCCCTTACTTTTGCTATTCACTACTTTTGTTGTTTTTTGGATGGGAGCAAAGATGATCCCAAGTACATCATAATAATGCTTTTGCTTTCCTTCTCCTGATATGCCTGTGCATTCTACCACCTCATATGTGATCCGTGTTTTAACACACATTTGTGACATAACTTTTTTGTGATGTCTAAGTTTACATTCTGCTACTTTTCATGAGAAGAGAAAGAGAAAACCTAACTGTGCCGTCTGAAGCTGTCTGTCTTTCTGCAAACCATTTCTTGTTGGTGGCATTTAAACAGTGTAAATGTAATAATGATCAGTGGAAATCTTCCTTCCTCTCTCAACACTGTCTAAGTTAATGATTCTTGATGTCAACAGCAGACTAGCAGCAGGAGGTTTTCAGAAACATCCAAGTAGGAGATAAGCCCTGCTGTTCAAAGGGATGTATGCTGCTGTGCATAGGTATTGTTGAAATACCCCTAGGTCCCAGCCTGAGCGCTATTAGTGTATTCATTCTAGATTGCATTTTACAAGTACTTGTAGCAGCTCAGGAAGCTCAGGAAGATTCTAAGGGTTCACATTAGATTCACATTCTGCAGTCTAGTAAAAACCAGGACAACTGTGAAGTCAGTTATCATAGAATCATATAGTGGCTTGGGTTGGAAGGGACCTTAAAGATCTTTAAGTTCCAACCCCCCTGCCATGGGCTGGGACACCTTCCACCAGAAGTGGAAGTTATCCTTATTCTGATTTGCCCTTGGTACTTCTGCGGAGTTTCTTATAAAGGAACAGAAATTGTCTAGTCTAAACCTTGAAATGCCCAAACTCTCAGGGTAGGCAATCATATGCCACCATACACTTCCTGTTATTTATTCTGTTTCATCAGGTTTTAAGTACAAAAAAAATTTTTAGTAGGTTTTAAACTTCTGTGAGGGAATGCTGTCCTCCTGTTTTATACATTTGAAACCTGAAGTTTTCTTTGTATGTGGAAGGAATGCAATTCTTACTGTATAGGATCTTCATTTTCATTTGGAAGCTGAAGTCCAGTGCACAACCATATGCCTCACTCATTTCAGTTGATTTTGTGTTCTTTATGGCAGCTTAAGTTTGCTTTGTTTGCTTACTTGGTGTATTTTGTTTTAACTTGTGCAGATTTTGAAAAGAAAAAGACAGATCAAGTCGATGGAGAAATACATTCTTTGTCTACAAAATCTTATGCTTCAGTACATAACTTAATGTGAAAATTGATATGCCTCCCTGCATAATTTTCTCTAGCAGCCATCCTTTCCACTTATAAGCACAGCTTTGTCAATGTCTAATAAAATGCCCAAGCTTTGTAACTGTGAAAGGAAATGTATATTGGAAGGAAATTTCATATACCAGAATCCCACTGCTACTTGAAACTGTCTCTGTACTAATTAGTATAACCATTTAAATTAATTTTGTTACACTTCTCTATGTATTATTTTTTGGTACTGTTAAAAGGAAGGTCTAAAACATCCCTATGCTTTCATCAGCCCCCTGCGGGGAGGAAGAGTGCCCTTATAAATCCATGCACGTCTTCTCCTTATTTGCTTCTTCTTCCCCCTCCCCAAGTGAGGCAATCAGATATCAGCTTCATATAATTGAAGGACAAGAACCTTTTTTCTGTGAAAGGTCATTTCATAGCCAACTCCAGGGAACCGTGGGCAGGCAGCACTTCAGGCTGTCATCAGGGGTGCAAGAACAGGCCAAGCTTCTGCCAGCAGCCCATTTTAGTCCTTCCCAGCACAATGGCAGGTCTGTGTGCCGGGCTTGCTGCTGCCAATTTGATGCCAACCCCAGTGTCACCAGAAGGCCATCTGGATCATTAGGAGACCAGCCCTTTTACTTCGCCGACACAACAAAGAGGGAGGCGAAAGCACGATGAAGGTCAGGTGCCAGGCCGCTCCTCCAGACTTGCTGGCACCCTCCCTTTGCCATAGCCAGACTGGGGCCCTCAGGAGCTGGGATCATTTCTCTGACAAGAGTCATTCGCTCTTTATGAGATGTTCTCTCTTATGGGAGATCTTTGCTGTTTGTATGGAGACTGTAACGTGACTGTGCTGTGGTGTATTGCAGTGGCTGGATAGTGTTACACTTGTTTGGCTACACGTGACTAATTAATTAAACTAATTTAACATTATGCTGTGTATATTTGCTTTGGGTTACTTTCTCTAAATTATTTATTAAGCAAATATGTGAAACAATGGTGTTTTTTGCCAAAGACTCCAGCAGAAGCAGTGTGTGTTCATGCTCACTTGTCAGTTGATTGAGGTGCAGTGATGCTGTTACAGTTTTCTGTCCTGCTATAAAGAAGGCTCTTCAAAAAACTGAGTGGAATAATAATTTGTGAGTTTCTTGACAGCCAGTCAACAGAGAAGAGCAAGGAATCAAATTAGCACTGATGCTGGTGAAAATCAGCAGAAACATCAGTGAGGACATAATAAATAACAAGGGTGCAAAATGGCTGTATAAAATTTAGCTTTCATAACTTAAAATAAACACTTTATGGCAATGATCTGTGGCAAAAAATGCAGTAATTTTTCACGTTTCAGGATTTCACAGTGTTTGGCAGAGGTACATACAGTCCTAAACCTTTGAATTCACCACTTTAATTTACAACTGGGCATTTCTTTAAGAAAGTGAAAAGTAAAGGTTTAGATTGACGGTAAAAGTAAATTTGCTGGTCATGCCAAGAAATAAAAACTCTGTGGTACTGGGTGGTCTTCAGAGTCAGAATCCTGCCATAAATAAGCTCAGACTCCTATGAATCTCCCATTATTAAATCAGGATTGTCCTTAGGGTGTTCATACTGTCATGTATGAGAAACAGGCTGCCCCTCAGCCATCCAGAGCAAAAAAAGTGTTATGGCAGCATAACGCAAGATGAAACCTCAATATAAACCTAAAAACTCATATGAATGAAGAGTTTGTTAAAGAACAACATGTGTACCTGTGAGTGAAAACTTAAAGTTTTTACCTTTTCAAATCTGAAGAGGAAAATTGTGGGATCAGTTTTGAAAACTGGAATCTTTGACTTGTCCTCCTTTTTTCTCCTCCTATTGTCTTTTCCCACAGTTTTCCTGGCATACCTATGTCCATCAGATTTTGGGGCTGAAAGGGTGGCAAGGAGATGATTTTTTTACAAAGGTGGATGTAGATTTTAGGGGCGATAATAGAAGCACACTTATACTGTGTTAATTTTCCAGAACATGCTCTTTTGTAAAGGATAGTTATGTATGTTATGCAAAAGTCCTCTTCAAGCCATAGACATGGAGATCTGTGATGAAAACCAATATCGTAGCTACCACTATGCAGATTTCCTCAGCTCTTCATCAGTAGATAATTTGACAGATTAGGTAATAGAATGAAAAATTGGTAAAATATTGGCCAGCAAGATAGTAAGTTGACAAAAGGCATAATATTTTGGTTTCTAATTGTAGTGATTTTCAAATGTTAACAATTTAAATAATGCTAAATTTTAGGAGGATAGAATTTTAATTACAGTAATGTGATATTAAATTTCAATATTGCTCAGACTAAAGGAGATGGTTAGAAAAAATACTGGAGAAAAACAGAAGTCTAAATTTTATAGTTTTAAGGAAATCTAATAGAACTTTACCGGAAAATTAAGAGGAAGTGGGGTTCTGATCTCTTTTATACAAAATTAAATATTCCACTCATCAAATGTTTGGGCGTTTTTTTTGGAGGGGGGGGGAGGGAGGAGTTTTGGTTGGTTGGTTGTTTTGTTGGTTTTTTTTGGTTTTTTTTTTTCTTTCAAATAGATCTCACCAGCACTATTCTTATGGCCTGGCAATGATTTTTTGGCATACATTCAGAACTTTAAATAATGTGCATCCTAGTTGTCTGGCCAATTCAATATTTAAATCCTTGAATAGAGATAAATTAGAGTTTTAAACTAAAACAGACTACATGCAATAAACCTTAATGAGTCTGACTTGAAACCACAAATCAACGATACTGAAGAGCCAAAGTTGAAATATTTGAAATTCATCCTTAGTTCACTATACTGTGTTTACGGAGGAGTAGATAGGATCACATAATGTTTGAGAGATATGTTTATTTTAAAAAAAGTCTAAAATAGGGCAAAAGCACATTAGCAGAATGGAGTGGAATTTTGCTTTCTGCAGCAAAACGGCAGTTTTCAAACATGACTGCTGTTTATTTTAAGTTATGGAAGTGCCAAATTGTGAAACCTGGCCAATTGCGCACCCCTGTAATTGTTGTGTCATCACTGGTGTTTTTTCTGATTTTCACCAGCATCATTGCTAATTTGATTCCTTGCTCTTCTCTGTCGACTGGTTGTTGAGAAACAAATTATTCCACTCAGTTTTTTGAAGAGCCTTCTTTATAGCAAGACACTAAGTTATTGAGACTTTTAAGTTCATAGCACTGCCTGCCCAGTCTGAGTTCTAGTTTACTTGCACTGGGTCATCTGTCTGCAGCTTGAAATCCCAGACGGTGGGACTCAGTATGATCCCAGATTCAGTATGAGTTACCAAAAAGGTAGGCAGTATTACAAAACTCACCTTTGGAAACGGTACTGCTACAACACTTAATGTCAAAGAGTAGAGAGGGAAAAGGGACAGAAATAGTGATGCAAATCCTGCTCTGATGATTTCTACTAAAACCAGAAATTAGACCTCCTTTAGAATCACACTCTAAATAGTATTTTTACAACCTCATAGTTGAGTACTCAGATTTTTCAGACATCTATATCTTATGATTATTGGAAGGTGTAAGAAATATTTGTCATTTCTGCATCACTAATGCCTGGAGGCATGTATCAGGATCAAACTGTGGTCATGTGTGTTGCTTTTCAAAAGAAATGTTTTCATTGCATTCTTTTACTTTAAAAGTGAAACAAAAATACAATGCTTACAATCCCAAAACTGAAAGAAATTGGGTGAACTACTGTGTGGGAAGGAAAAAGAATAAGGAAACATAGCTTGGATTCAGGCTTTTGAGACATTATTATAAATGTTGAGAAAAATATTGTTTTAAAAATGGCTCTGCAGTGCCCTTTAAAATCAGTAAGCATCTATTTTAATTCCCATATAAGTAGTAACTGGCTCCTGTCTGTATATATACTTAAATATTGCTTGCTGTATAAGACCTTGTTTGCTTAATTTCAACCTAAGTGAATTTTTATGGCTGTGCTATAAACCTCTAGAAAATAGTGGCTTAAATGGAAATGCTGACACAACGTTAATTACACTGGCTCCAGTGTGATACTGCGATTAAAATTTATTTATTTTGTGTGTGCGTCTGTGTGTAATTTCATTGTTGAAAAACTAATGGAAAACTAATGTGGCAATGGAGAATGTGATTCTGTGCCTGATATTTTTCAACAGCAAGAAACAGTTTAATGCCAGTTTACAGTACCAGATAATTTATTTTTAATTGAGGTATAGTTTAGGTATTTAAAATTTTAGAAATTTGGGAAAGTGACAAGTTTCCCACTTTAAAGCTATTCACTGTTTTTCCAGGAGTTTTAAAATGTCTTTTTGGGTGGTGAGGCTAAATGTATATTGCATTAGAAAATGAAGAAAATGGTTTCATTTTCTTGGTAGCATATGTTCTTTGAGATACTCTGGAGAAAAAGCTTGTCTTAAAGTATGAGGGTATGCAATCCAAAGTTAACATTCATTGCACTATTGAATATGCAGTAACAACTGTAAAAGTCTATTTGGAAAATAGTTTGCCCAACTGGTACTTTTAGATTACAAATCTATGTGTTGCATCTAGTCAGTTGGGAAATGAACAGTTCAAATACCGTATGGCCAGATGAAGAGTGAGAGAGAGAGAGAGTGACCCTGTCTCCAATGTGTTTCTTAAGGACAGTGAGCTGGGATTGGAGAAGCCTTGGATTCAGTCTGTTTCCAGCAGTTTATAATTCTCACATTAGGCAAGAACTAGATAAAAACATGACGTGGTC
>WEIT01029701.1:27541-110620 GCA_013389985.1 Dryoscopus gambensis | reverse complement strand
AATCACTGCAGTTGAAATAGTTCCCGGGAACTTCACTCAGTTGTAGAATTTTCCCTTAATTGTGATTTAATTCAATGAGCTAATTTAGAATAGTAACTGAATTCAATAAAAACTTTCTATTTTGCAGTATAACATAATGTATGGAAAAATGGTTAGACATCTAAATTACATGCTTCCTTCCTATTAAAAACTGATACCCCTTCATTACCCTTTCTTTCCAAAAACTGACTCAGAAGTTGAGAGGTGTGAACTCAGGTTTGCAGGTTCAATTTACAGACAAAACATCTAAAGAGAAGGCTTTTCATATTGTTCCTACCTGCTCTCAGAATCACTTGTGAGAAAATGGAGCAGAGATTTTCATTTTCTGTTTTAACACTGTGAAAATAATAGTGCAGAGAAGTCAACCAGCAGAATGAAATTGTCTGAGTTGTGAAATGGGAAGTGCTAAAGTTTTGGATTTGTATGTGTGTGTATTTTTTAGCCACTTTGAATTAGGTAAGATTTTCGGAGTGTTATTTACGCACTTCTGCTCAGCCACTCTGTTATTCCTGGGCCATTAAGATCTCTTCTAGTCCTTAACAGGTTGAAATATTTCATGTGATTTAAGTTGGGATGGTGTTTCTGTCTTGGTTTGTTGAGAGCTGGTGCTGATTTAATTGGTACCAGTAGCAGAAGAAAATGACGAGAGACAGGGAACGAAAACTAGTGAAATCCTTTTTTCTTCCCAGTGGAGGCCTATTTTGACCCACTGAGGTGGCAATATAGTGGAGTAGCTTTAGTCAGATATGGTCTCCAAGGGATCAGCACATCTAGCAAGTCAGTTAAATTTTTTAATTACACGTAATTATTGTCTTGCTGGTAATTTTTCCCCATGGGCATGTTGGTTTTTGCTGCTTGAGAATCTCTTAGCTGTGAGGCAAGAGATCCCTTCGAAGCTGAGTCTGCTGCACGTGAGCTCACAGGTATGGGAAGCAGGGAGGAGAAAATTAGAATAGACTCATTAAGGTTGGAAAAGAGCTCCAAGACCATCAAGTCCAACATTTGACCAAACAGTGCCATACAAGTAATGTCAACTATGCCATAGCACTAAATGCCATGTGCAAAACCAAAGCTGCTCTTCGAGTTGAACCTAGTCTTGTAAACTAGGGTGAGGATTTGGGATTGCAGAGCTGTCAGTGCTTTTTCTTAGATTTTTTTTTAGTGAGTGGCACAAAAGTATTGGTTTCTGTATTGATTCATGCTAAGCTGGAATAGGAAGTCTTAATACTCAGACACTAATGTAGCCATTTCTTAGTTTTAACACTGACACATTTGTCTGCCTTTATAGAAAACTGAAATTCAAAACTAGTGAAATCACGTCTTTAAATTTTCGCTTACTGATTACAGAATTTTTTTTTTTTTAGTTCACTGGGGACTGTGCTTATCTGAGTTGAAGTTTTTGAACAGAAATGGCTACAAAATGTGTTAATATGTATTGCTATTATTAATAAGCTAAGATCTTAAATAAAGGAGTAAGTTTCATCCTGTCTCATTGCCAAGACAGTGGGTTAGTTCTTGGGAGTGGATCAACCAGACGGAAATATTTCCACTTAAAACCTGGTGAAAAATAAAGTTCTAGTTCAGACTTTTTATTTTTATTTGGGAGACTTTTTCCCAATTGTGATTTAGCAGAATTTACTGGTGCCTTTCAAAATACTAGACCTGGTTCTGAGAAAATTGTCTGATGGTACAATGACCATTGTATATTTCACACCTGCATTAGGCAGTGTGTTATTTTGCATATTTACATATATATGTCAAGAATACTTTAGTTAGTGTATATATTAGAAATACATGGCCTGTATAGCTTCACTATCATAAGTAACCAAAGCAAGACACTCCTTCTTTAGTTACCATTTTGGACAGAAACTACAGTTGCTTTGGCAAACTAATTGGTGGTCTCTTTTAAGACCTTTCACAGTGTGCTTTTGCTTTACAGCCTTATGAACAGGTGAACTAAAATTAACTTTTTCTAAGGCCTAGAAGTCTCTTGGCTGGTGTTACCTGATGATGACTTCACGTAACTTTTTTTTAATTATAAAGATGTGGTTAAATGTAAACATTATATTTTTATATAATCAAATCTATTTTGATTTTCTTGTAGACATTTCAGCAGTCTTCTCTACAGCAGAAAAGTAAAAAGAAGAACAAAGGTAAAATATAGATTTGTTCTCATGTATTCTAGGAAAAGACTTGCCAAGATTAATTTTATGGTATTGCAGTATGTGAGGGGCTATAACTTGTTAGCGCCAATAAAATGTTCTGTTCAGTTGATCATGTTGAGAATGTATTAGTCCATTACTGATGTCTCATAGTTTCCTAATGCTCTTTTACCTTCATGTATCTGCTTTTATCTTTTTTTTGAATACTTAGACTCTAGCCTCTTTGGGGCCAGGGTTGGTTTTTCCAGCTGTGTTCAGGTAATGCCTCACTGCAGCACTTGCTCATTACCTACGCTCTCAGGTAATTTATATCATAGTAAATTTTCCTCCTTTGATTTAAAAGTACAAAGTCCTTAGGAACTGTTTAGTTTCAAAAGAAGCTGCAAAGAGAGGTTTGTGAACACCTTTGAAGTACTTCAGTAGTTGTATTTGCAACCAAGTGGGAAGTACATGAATTTATATGTTGTGTGCTTTATTCTGATGTGAAATATTAATCTGTTGAAAATTACAAATAACCATTTTTCTTATTTTTAAATATCTTGCCTTTCTTTTCTCTGTAATGTCTTCTCTTTCTGTGTTGCCCTTTTTTTTTTTGTCTTATCCATAGAATATGATCTCTGAGATGCTGAACATGGTTTGGTTTGATTCGCTTTGGCTTTTAACTTACGGTGGTGTGCATAGCTTTGTGGTCAAAATAGAATGCTTGTAATAATTTTTCATGGCAATTTGACTTTGAAATTTTTAATTCTTTTTCTTAAACAAATATATAGTGCTTTCTGAGTAGGTATCTTGTTGATTTAATGGAAAAATCAAATACTTTCACATCACCTCATTGTCATTTTCAGCTCCTATTCCTGGTAAAAGCAAAAGACGGATCTCTTGTAAAGATCTTGGTCGAGGAGACTGTGAAGGCTGGCTTTGGAAAAAGAAAGATGCCAAGAGTTATTTCTCCCAAAAGTGGAAAAAGTACTGGTTTGTCCTGAAGGACACATCTCTATATTGGTATATCAATGAAGAGGTAAACATCTGTACTCATGGTCTCAGCAAATACTTTGTGTAGTGCTGTTGTCATGATTTAGTGGGAAAACAATGCTTTCAGTGCTTATATATGTTAATAACTTTATTCACCCAAATAATCATACTGGAATCAATATTAACTGCCCGGCAAAATTACCATGAACATTTGGATGTATTTGTTCCTTCCAATTCACCTTTTACTACACGGAGAAATAACAGAGTTTTCTGTGTTCTCATGACACCAGTTCAGAATAAATATATCCTCGAACCCTTGAAAGCAAAAAGGTAGTTATTTGATCCTGTCATTCAAGCTTAGCCATGGAAGTGTAAACTTTAATGTTGTGCTGCCTGGTGTTCCTTGTTTATCTGGTGCTAGGCAATTAAGGAAAATAATTCTGTTTTCTCAGTTGTGTTCTCCTCTTGTTCCTTCTTTGTAGCTTTTTATACAATTTCATATATGCTGAACTTAAAAGCACAGGAGCATCCCAGCTGAATTGTGTACAGCTTTGATTATGCAACATTATCTGCATTGGTACACATTTGTTATATCAGCTTTTGCAGCAAAGCTTTTTGCCAGTGTTAGGATACCTTGATTTTAAATCCTGTTAGACTCATTAGGGAATATGCTGAGATAAAACCATTGTTAATATCTGCATGCACTCTGTCCTGGACTTGTTCTTTTAATCACAGCAAGCATTTGTACATAACCTTTTCAAAGCAATCCCCAACTTTTCCCTGAGTAAACAGAAAGCAAGTTGTTCCATGATGAGAGTTATCAGAGCCTGTTTTGTCAGACTCATTCCATTTGTGCCTTGATCCCAGCTTCAGATCAGTAAGCCAGACTCCCTCCTCTCCATTCTCCCTCCCTTGCCTACTGCAAGGTCTTCATCAGGGTAGTAATTGATGCCTCCAAGTGCAGTGAGTGGTCAGCAGCTGGGTCCAAGGAGCAGATGGAACCTCTGGCTTGTGCCATACTTCCCCGTGTGGAGGGCAGTGCTCTCAGCACCTCCATCTCCCATCCTGTCCCAAGTTTCCCTAAGATTTTCTGAGTTTGGTTATTTCTGAGACCTCAGCTGCCTCAGCACAGTGTCTGTCATCACCAATAAATTCAAAGGCTGGTAGGGGTGCCTCAGTGGCAGGTGGATGGACAAGCCAACACCGCTCTTGCCAAACTATTTCTCTAGGCAACCATTCAAAGAAGAAATAGAAAGATTATTCTAAAAAGTGTCTTTTTGATTTGAAAATACCTGCTAATGCAGAACTTGTTACAAGCCTGTACCTTCCACATAATGACTCCAGCTGCAGTTTTATATGCTGATTTGTGCCTTTTATTTATTTTTAAGAAGTCGTGTAATCATATGGACTACATATGTGGTGTAAATAATCATTTGAATCCTTAGAAAAAGATATATTTTTGTGGAATTCCTTCACATACGTTTGTATTTTTTTTACAGCTTCATTTCTATGATCCTGTATTAATTTTGCATGCAAAGTTATGAGCAGTTAAATAACAGAATCTGTGTTATTAATGCAATAGTAGCTTAATATAAATAATGCTTTGAAACTGTGAAAAGTCAAGGGAGATTGAGTAGCTGATAAAATAAATTATGTGTAAGTCTTTAGAGGAGAGGGGAGGAAGGTCAGATGTATTCGGAGTGTTGTAGAGAGATGAAAGGAGATGAAGAGATATCATGCCTCTTAAATGTGATACATAAAAATCATAACACACATTGAAATTGCTTTTTTCTCTATTTCTTACAGTAGGCTGCATGTCTCCTTACTAAGTAGTCCATTTCCCCAAAAAATTAACTAATTACAATAACTAATTGACTGAATACATTTCGTCATTTTGTATATTTTCAAATGTTGGTTCAGCTGTGAAACTGTTTCAGAAAACTGGGTATATAAGATTGTATTTTATACCAAGGGATCTGTCTCGCTACTTTGGCAAAAGTCCCAGTGACTTCTGTGGGAGGTTTTCCAGAGCAGAGCAGACATTAGTATTCCTTATGTAAGAAGCAGGCAAGTGAAAATATTTGTAAGTTTTAAGCATGGCGGGGGTTTTTTTCTGACACTTTAGCTACAGTAATATCTGGAACTATCTTTGCAGGATGAGAAAGCAGAAGGATTCATCAGTCTACCTGAATTTAAAATTGACAGAGCCAGTGAATGCCGCAAGAAATAGTAAGCATGCTCAAAAATAATGCAATGATACAATAAAAAGAGTGGAACAAAGGGCAAGTTTTCCATTAAAACAGGGACATAATGGACTTTGTTACAATTGTCATGAGGTATCACAGAATCACAGAATAAGCTCATACAGAAAAAGCAAAATAATTTTTTATGTTGTGTGTGCCATCTTTTCCAAAGAAGGCTATTTTTTCACTTCACCATGAATCACAGTGCTTGACTAGACCAAAATGAGTTATGAGCAAGAAGACTGCTTGGCTGCTTCTGTCCCTTTATTTTCCTAGTTTTCCTTTCTTCTTTTTCTTTCCTTTCTGTTTGGGTTTGCAATTCTTTTTAATTTGTTTGTTGGGGTTGGAGAGTGTTTGTGTGCTTTATACTCAATAAAGGGCTTTAAACATAATACAGAGACCATCCAAATAAGAAAGTCCCCAAGTTCATGGCCAGGCGTCAGTGTTTGATGTAACTCCAAATTAGTTAGCATCATCTCAAAGTTGTTGAGCCATGACTCTGAGGCAGAGTAAAAAAAAAAGAATGATAGTGATTTGTTGTATTTTTGTTACATGACCTAAAGGTCTCAAAGAATGTTTCTTCTCACCTGTTTATGCTGCTATCCAGATTTGTGCCATTGCACAAATCCATTTCTTATTTAGATATATTCAGGCGTATGTAGCAATGTGACAGGTGCATGCTCCCACAGAGATATTTTTAGAGTCCTTATTGTTCAAAAATTTTTTGCCTTGCCTTCTAATGATTTGTTTTTTTAACAAGACTGGAACTGCTGAAATTTGTACAAAACATCATTTGCAAATGTAAAATAGTATGATCTGTAGTACCTACACTTCTACAGAAAGCACCGACCTTGGATCAGTTGATCTGTATCTCTCTTTAGGATGAACTCCACACTTCAAGCTGGTCTCAAAGGGCAGAAGATAAAAACTGCATTTAAAAAAAAAAAAAAAAAAAAGATACATTAGCTTGGGCCTATTTGTCCTGTGTCCTTGGGCCACATGGCTAAAGTGCTTCATTTTTTCTTTTTTCTTGGGGCAGCAGCATAAAGTCAACTCATTTCTCAGAATTGCACCCTGCTTAAACTGTCTTGGGTTGGTTTTACTTGATTTAGTGTCAACTGAACAGCAGAACATAAAATGTTATTAAGATTCTTTGCTTGGGTGGCAGATAAAGGGAAAAAGCCCTCCAAGAAACCAGATGACAGATGCTGTAACAGTTTTAAGAAGTCCAGGTTTAGGTCTCTGTAACTTGATGATGCCTTTCTAAACTGAGCAGATGTCATTGTACATGTGCTTTGATTTGCATAACATTGTGTCATGCTGTCATGTATTAGAGGAATTCTTTTAGTCTCAATGTTATGTTACCTTCTCTAGCAGTACCTTTCCTGTTATCAATTTAATTTGCCTGATTTCTAAAGCATAGATGTGTGTAAATCCGTGTGCACACACAGACACATATATTGAAAATTGCAAGCATGATACACATCAAGATTGCCATTACCATTTTTCTGAGACGCGATGGATTAGAGAGTGAGAATTATTTTATAATATTATATATATGTGTGTATATATATATAAAATCCATCGCGTCTCAGAAAAATGGTGATGATGCTTGTCATGTATCATGTTTGCAGTTTTCCTTATTTTCTATGGGACTGTTACATTTTTTGTTCTTATTTTAAGAGACACCTTCAGTTTATTCTCAAAATGATTCTTCTTTACTGTAAATTATTCATTATTTCAAATGCATTTCCTCTTTGGGTACTTCACCATAAATCTTTATCCAACATAGTTAAAACATTCTTTTTAGTAATTTATTTCATATTATTTATGAAATGCAGTAATTCTCTCAGCCCAGTCATTTTGATTACTTAGGTGGAAAGAAAAGATGAGATTTAATTGCCCATTGCTTAAGATGACCTCATGAACACAGTGTTGATTTTTGAGAACTTTTCAGAAGTAATCAGCACATCACATTTTCCTACTTGAAATGCAGTCATTATTGCTAAAGGTAATCTCAAAGTTACTGGGATGTGAGAAATCACAAGGACTGAGAATTTTTCTTGTATTGAATTAATTGTTTAGTCAGTTTTCTGTTCAGAAAAAATTGACAGCTATAAGTATATCAGCAAAATTACCTGATACATAAAATTATATCCTTACCTGATTAACTTTATCCACATACAGTACACTGCAGGTGATGGTTGAACAATTATTTATGCACATATGAATCAAGGATTATTTAGAAAGGGTTAGTTGAAGAGCACTTTACTTGGTGAAATCTGGCACAATCCTAAAAGTTGTATGTTCGTATACCTTTTGGGGGCATGCAGCAACTCAGAAATATGAACTCATCTCATTCCTAGGTGACCATGTGATCTTACATTTCAGAAAAAAAAAAAAAAGAGTTGTGCCATTACATTTTTTAATTATGTTTTTCCTCTACAGTGCATTCAAAGCCTGCCATCCTAAGATCAAAAGTTTTTATTTTGCTGCTGAACATCTAGATGATATGAACAGGTAAGGAAATCTAGCAAAGTTCAAGGACCCATTCCTTAAATGTGACAGTTCTTGAAGCTACTAATAACAAAATGATAATAAATTACATGATAATCTAAAAAGTTAAGTTTAATTGCTGAGAAAATAGGTGCAAAGTAACATTGTTTCTGACTGGCTTCATATGTTAATTATTCAATTCATGCAAAATTTACCTTTTTTGATGCAAAGGTTTGAAATCTTTAGAAACATGATTCCCTGTTTCTAAAAAGAAATAAATACAGTGTGTGAAACAACATCCAAAAACAATTTAAGAATTCCAGGTTTCTGGTTCTGGCTGTGTGGCACCTGCAAAGATGAGGTATCTCCAACTCTGCTTCCTTACATACTCCCAAACACATGTGATGCTTTCTCTGGGCATCCTTCCATTTCTTGCCCTGGAGGGAATAAAAATTTGGAGAAAGATTTAAAGCAGTCAGTTTCTTTATGCCAGTCTTGAAAAAGGAGTGGAGTTTACAAATAATGAATTTTGCAGATTCTCTCTACTTCCATGAATTTTGAAGTGAAATTTTGTTTGTATTGAATTTGATAGGGAAATTCCAGCGCTTCAAAAAAGAACAAGGACTTAAGTCTTAGTTCTTTGAGTATTGAATTTTACTGTATCTATTTTGGGCCACTTGTGCAATTTTTCACAAAAAAGATTGAGACTTCAGCACAAAATAAACACAATTCCTCTTAATTCATTTGAATGGTAAATTAGAACATGAATCCCATGTTTATTCAAATGTTAGGGGGTTTATTTCATTTATTTTCACAATAAAAACTGAAATTAATTCCGTTCAAAATAATATGCCATTTTCATCAAATGACAGAGGACACAAACAAAAATCTCTTATTGCAACCTGAGAATTGTTCTGTCTTAGATAATGTCTGTTGATAACCTTGCTGATCAGAGTTGTTTTTAAAACAGAGGAAAAAGGAAGTAAAATTGAATCAATAAAACTTAGTAAGTCCTATAATCATGGTTTAATCTCTCCTCTGTGTGCTAGATTCAACTACCTGGCAGAGCACCTTCAGGGTACTGCCAGTTCATTATTGATAATATTTGGCTGGAAAAGCATGCTGATACCATACTGTGCTTGCTTTCACTTAGAAATAGCTGTCTGTTAACATTTTTTCAGAAGTTTGTGCATGGCTGAGGCTCGCTTCAAAAGTCTCTTCTCAGTTAGAAAACTTACAACCTTTTTATTTGTTTGTGAGATTTTAGGCTTGCCTTTCCTTCATAATTCTATCAAGCCAGTCACTCAAAATGCAGTTTGCTGCACAGCAAACAGAATAATGGCATGGTCTATATACAACATATCCTGAACAACAGCAGTAGCTAAATCATTTCTGTCAGCAGGTCCTCAGTCAGTATGATAAAGACACCTTCTTTCTAAGGATAGAAATTTATATAGTTGTTCAGTAATCAGAAAGCAGCAGCAAATATGCAACAATATTTAAAAAATATATTGCATAGTGTAAAACCTGGGAATAAAAAGATTTTTATCTTCCCACCACAAATAGTCTTTTAATCATATTTTGAAATAAATGCTTATTAATTCCTTTAGAATGAGCTTGACAAAATTTTGATCTGAGTTATACGCATGTAAATTTAAACTCTGTCAAGGTCTATGGAATTACTTGAAATTCTTACATTTGAGTTGCCATCATAGTCTCACCAAAGAATTTTATTTTTCTCTTTGTTTAATGTTTTAGAAAAATTTGTTCACTTTCACAAACATTGAATTAACTCAATAGATTTGAAAAAAGTGGCTGAAAAATAGTCTTTCAAATGCCCAGATAATAAAATACTTCCTGTCTAAAAGCATTTTGAAGCTTAGATGAAGTAAAAAGACAGAATGAAGTTATGAAGTTAAATTAATACTCTTTTGATCTTTTATGTTCTTTTTTTTGGTCAAGTTTCTGACACAGATTCTAGTTATGTATCAGGCAATCATTTCAGTTTTGTTACGTGAAGCAGAAGAAACAACAGCAGAAAACTGCTAATACATAGTCTGACTGAAAGTTCAAAATGGGTCAATTCCTTCATTCCTTGTATTAAATTATTCAGTTTTTTATATTAAAAAAAATGTTTGCAGGCTATGAAGTTTTTGTTTGTGTGTATCTCCTTGCATAAAATGGGGATTTTAATCTCAAGTAACTCTGTCACTATTCAAATTTTCTTACTACTTTTATGACTGTGCCACACCATTGTGCTGGTAAGGAGTCTGGAGAGCTATAATCACTGAACTTTGTTGCTGTGGCGTCTGAAGTCCCTTTGGTCTATATAGTCATGCTAGCAAATGTTCTTTTTGCCCATTAGCATACTTAGTCTGGGTGACAAGAAGGACAGAATATATTTTTTAGATGCAAAGTACTGTTTTGCTAGTGTAAGTGTATGGTCATGGAAACATGTTGCTTGGAAATTCATTGTTGTTCTCTTCATTCTGGTTAAACTGCATTCAGGTACTCACAGACACTCTGAAGTATCCATATTGCCATACAGCAAGTTCATCCTATAGCCTTGAGTTTTATGATTAAGGACAATTGGACACCCTGCTTTGACTAAAAGTATTGCATCTACCTGAATGTGAGATAAGATAGAAAAATGTTTCCTACTAGTCTGCAAGAATGAGAGTACTGTGCATCCTTCCTTACAGAAATTGCAGGTCTGCAGAAAGTCAGGGTTTTTCATCCTGTTCTGTATGTCATAAAACTGTTTTAATTAAATATTGACAAGAAATGAATGTACTGTTCTTAAAAAGAAAAACAAAAAAGGAAGTCTGAATGACTACTTCAGGTACCAGTGACACTGTATTTATTGTCATACCTAGGAAACAGATCTTATAATTCTCACAAGAAAATTAAAGCTGCATTTGCTGTAAAGAAGCAATATTTTCTTGGCCTCTTGCCCGCCAAAGGTTACAGTGGCTACCAGGACACACACACTGAAGAGAAGAAAGATATAAATCTTCCCATGTCCTAGGGCTTTGTATCTATTAATGTACATATTAAGAAACATTTGTGTAGCTGCATGATTGGAACTTTTGTTCCCAGTGTATTGTAATCCAGGCATGTATTACTCTTCTTCCATTCTATAGGACATCTTTACATTTCCCTTTTCATACAAGTCCAGTGTGTTGGATTCCTCTTAATATTTTAACTTCAAAGAACCAGAACTCTGCCCATGCTTTATTAGAATAATATTAATTCTCTAACCATATGTGAAGAACCTTTAGCAGCCACATATCAGAAAGTGTGCAGAAGTCAATACCATTCCTTTAGCTTCCAGACTGGCAAATTACTCAAAAGCTGTGGTTTTTCACAGTTTACAACCACATCAGTACCATCGTTCACCCCACAGGCACAGGAGATCGCAGTCCAAACCTCGGCACAGATCATGACATGCAGAAATTCATTAAAGGTGAAGTCATTCTGCTCTCTCTCTCAGAGTGAGAGAATGGGTCGCAATTCCTGGGCTCTCATTAGATTGTACTTTTCAGGAAATAACGCTTTTCTGGAAACAGTCATCTGTCATCTCTGTAAGCAGCATCAATGGACTGTCAGTTAAGTGTTTGTTAATTTAATTGGTTACCTCACTAACAAGCAAACTTACCAGGAAATGCTATCTCATGCTTAGGACAGAATGAAGGACAGGAGAACCTTTCTAGCTGTGTTGTCTAATACTTTGTGGTCAGCAGCCCTACCTGATGGAGTTCGTAGGTGGCTGTTCCCTGCTGGCAGTGCAGGTGAGGGTGTAAACCGGGAGCTGAACTGAGAACGTGAAATCCTGAATAGGCGAGAGGCAAGCAAAGCACCATCACCACTGTCTGCCATGCCATTCAACAGAGCAGATGCTTGTCGTCTTGTGCTGCTTTACCCTTTGGACACAGACAAGTCTGTGGCCTTTGCTGGTCCCTCTGCAGCACAAGGCTGGAGTGCTCTGGGTGCGGTTCCTGCCTCAGTGCCTTTGATTTGAGCTGGCAGAGCTGGCTCAGCTGGCATCTGAGCTTTATTCCCCAGAGGAGTCATCACATATCAAGAATGTGAACCTAAAAGATAGCTTTGTAGTGGGTCATCTTTTGGCTGTGAAGATGTGAAATCATTGTCAGAGACACGGTTTGTTGGATTTCTGTTCCTGTGTGCCACTTGTTTTTATAACTCTATGGCACTTTTTAACAATTACAACTCAAATTTTAAGTGTCCTCTTCAGCTTCCCTATTCTTCTGGCAGAAATTTTGATTGTGTGGTAACATGAACTATTCTGCAATCATTTTAGAAGTAAACGCCTGGCTTTCTTCCCAACGTGCAACAATTTATGGACCATTAACATGGTTTACAGATCAAAAATGTGGTCGCTGTTTGTGGAAGGACAGTGACAGTGGAAAGCGTCCCTGCCCATGCCAGGGGGATTTGTAACTAGAAGATTGTTAAAATCCTTCCAGCCTAAAGCATTCTATAGTTCTCTGACTCCATGATGACAGGAGTTAATTTCTAGGGAAGCAGCTGTATTTTATGATCTGATGCCGGCTTGCCCTGCACCGCAAACGTCCTGTTTCTGTGCATGCAGTATGCAAACAAAATCCATCAGGCACAGTTTTCTGAAACAGGGGTTTCCCATTCCTGAAGAAAACGCAAACCTGACTGGAGTTGTCTTTCTGTATACCCTAGCAGTTAAATTGCAAGCCAGTAGGTTGGCAAACCAGGCCTGTCAAATCCTGACTATGGGATGACTGGAGCAAGTAATTGCAGGTTTACCATGGAATGGACAACCACGGGAGATTGCCATGGTGGTTTAAAGCCTCGTTGATGAAGGACCTGATTCAGTGTAAGCATTTGGCTAATGAATACACTGAGAGCCCCATGGGGGAAGAGTACAGGTTGAAACTGCCGTGCTACACACTGTTCAGTGTATGGCCATGACAGCCCTGCTAGAAGAGAGCAGCAATAGCTCATTTGTTTTTTGGTTTGGGTTTTTGGGGTTTTTTTCTGTGTTTGGGTGTTGGGGTTTTGTATGGTTTTGTTTGGGTTTTTTTTTTTTTTTTTAATTTGTGCAGTTTATGGAAGCACTTTTTCAAGTCTATGTTGAGATTAAAGGCTTAGATGTGAATTGCATTGAAGCAACTATCTTTCTCTCCCCACTTATCTGACACAAACACAAAAGTGAATTCTGATATGCCTCCTTCTCTTTGTACTCAGCACTGTAGGTAAGCTCTAAAACACATAATGGCATAATTAAACCACACTGTCTGTATGGGAGTGAACCTGTTCTTTTTACTGTTGTTTTCTGCTCTGTTCCTCTGCTAAGTTGCCAAGTCAGGCCTTAAAATATTGCTTAAATCTCTGAAAAGTGGTATTTATTCTTAAGAAATCAGAATAGCAGGAATATTTGTGTGATGGCATATCTGCGAGCAGCAGACTTAACAGCTCTTTGATTATCTCTAAATCCTTTATTTTACAGATGTTTGACATCATACATGGTTTTCCATTTGAAATAAAATTCTTGCTGTGAAAACAGTTTGTTCAACAGCAAAATCATAGATCTTTGGAGACTCCCTGAATAAGAATATCAAAGAGAACAGCTGTCTGATATGAAAAATAACACTGTCCTTAATCTCCTTCAGATGCTTCTAGCTTTGTTTTTGCTAGAAATGCACCCAAAAATTAAGAGGCTGGATCGGTATCACTGCCTTTTTTTTTTTAATATTATTTCAGATGGCTCAACAGAATTAACATGCTTGCTGCCGGCTATGCAGAAAGAGAGAGGATCAAACAAGAGCAAGGTAATGTGTTGTTATTTTGTTTTCTTGTCAGCTCTTATCACAAGTTCATCTGTTCTCTTTTCCCTGCTGTGTATCAGGCTTCATTCTCGTCATCTGAAAGCAAATTACATATGGGTACCACTGTTACTGCTTTAGAGAATTCCTTCTCTGTCAGGAGTTTTGATTAACTCCTTCAGACTCTGATCTGCAGACACTGGATTATTTCTGAGACAGCTGCAGAAGATAGCTAAAAGCAGCAGAGATACAGCCAGTAACCTCCACTATGTAGTACCAAGGAATCTGTTTCACTTATCAGAAGAAACTTAAGAATCTGCAAGCTAAAAAAAGATTTCAAGCATTGCATTTGGTGTTTGAATTCACAGAGGGCAGGAGCGCATGGAATTGGTCTCGGGAACAAAACCATCCTTCTAAAGCCTGTTGACATAATTGGATTTACCCGAAGGACTTCCATTTTAAGGCCACTTAAATGTTGTCATTTCTACTGGTTTTACTATATTGCAGTGTGTGCTACAGCCCTGTTGGCATTTCACTTAGCTGCAGCATTTTACAAGGTTATTTTTTATGCCTAATATTTAATGGGTTAAAAAAGCATATATAAAAAAAGCATATATAAAATAATGAGTGCTTTGCTTTGAACTGTTGCAGTGGAAATCCTGTTTGCAGCCAGAAAAAAGAAAGGCTCAGTCCAATTATGTTGTGGGGGCTGTTTCTTAGAATTGCCAGTGACATGGATGCACAGAAGTGTTCCTATCCAAGTATCTGCTTTGGCAAGCAGATAGCTTTTGAACTCATGCTCTTTTTAACATATGTACCTAGCAGCAGGCACCAGAAAATTGCAGTGGTTGTGATGATCCAGAGCTTATCCAGATGCCTGTCTGCCTGCTTCCTACTCAGTCAAGACCTCAGGTTTTAATTCTGTGGCTCTGAAGCCTTCATCAGAAAGGTTCTGGGTTTTGGCCCAAAAAATTCATGTCATATTGAGGCCCTCTGCATTCACACAGCCCAGGGTAGCAGTACCGTGCTCATTGTTCTTCATTCACATTCTTGGTGCCTCACCAGAACTGGAAATCAGTTTGGGAATCTGTACTTCCTAAGCAGCACTACAGTAACCTGTTTGAAAGAACCTGTGTACCATCTGTTGTCACTGCTTGAAGAGGCTGTGAACAAACTCTGAATCTCAGAGTCTTCTAGGAAATCCTCTGTTTTGGCATTCAAAGCCAAATGAAAATTTTTATTGACAGTAGGTTGGCACTAGAATTATAATTCCATGTGGGACAGTAAGTGAAAAGGTGTATGTTAGGTGTATGTTTAGGGCAACGAGGCTGGTGAAGGGCTTGGAACACAAGCCCTATGAGGAACGACTGAGGGAGCTGGGGTTGTTCAGCCTGGAGAAGAGGAGACTCAGGGGTGACCTTATTGCTCTCTACAACTTCCTGAAAGGTGGTTGTAGTCAGGTGGGGGTCGACCTCTTTCACCAGGCAGCAACTGATAGAACAAGAGGACACAGTCTCAAGCTGCGTCAAGGGAAATTTAGGCTAGATATTAGGAAAAAGTTTTTTACAGAAAGGGTGATAAAGTATTGGAACAGACTGCCTGGGGAGGTGGTGGAATCACTGTCCCTGGATGTGTTTAAAAAAAGACTGGATGTGGCACTCGGTGCCATGATCTAGTTGAGGTGTTAGGGCACGGGTTGGACTCGATGATCTTGAAGGTCTCTTCCAACCCATACATACATTCTGTGAATCTGTGAATTATGCTAATGCTGTCCAAGTGCACAATTACACACATGATACACCTTTCAAAATCCAGATGGACGTGGAGAAATATTTCTCCTACTAAGAAATCACTGAGTAATAAAACAGCAGATGATCCAACTAGACATGAGATGATGTGCATTCAGGCCTCATGTAGCTTATTATTAAAATGTCTCCCTGTTGACGATAATCAGTGAAACCCCACTGACTATGCAAATTATATCCCAGGCACTGACAGAGTTCTTTATTCCCACTCTAACACCATTCACTGATGTTGTTTTGTTCTATGCAGGTAGGTAGAATTATACCCTCTTTGTGTTGCTTAGTTGTGTTTAGTGTGGGAGGCAGCATCGCATTCCCCCCTCACTGCCGTACACTGTTTTAATGCCTCTGGTGATCCTTGGCTCCCAGCACAAGGGCTGTTACACAGCTCAGTAGTGTCCCTAATTAGCAGAGGCATCAAGCTAGGAAAGTAAAACCTCTCCATCACGTCAAGTATTTTTGCAGTTACAGAAACTGTGAAGCTGGAATTTTCTATATTCAGTGACTGTACCAATTGTCATCTGCATATTTGATTTGACAAAAGGTCTTTTATTTCTGTGCGGTTCAGCCCTTTGCAGCAAAGCTTTATAATACCTCTGAAACAATTCAACAGGAGTTGTCAAATCTGTCTCAATTAAGAGTTGAATGGTTCTGAATCTAAAGTGTATAAATATATTTCAAGAGCTTCAGAGATGCACGAATCACCAAATTGTGGGTGTACTGCTGAATAAAATGTTACATTCTGTACAGAACAGTTTTATAAAAATACCATCAACTTTTCATATGAAATACAATGAATGTTAGCAATACAGCAAGGAACTTCCTTGGATGGAGAAGTTATATGCTTTCCAGTCATCTAAATCCGAGGGCAAAAACCCTAGTTTATATAAATAGAATGTATTTATTTGGGAAATGGCAGGTCAGGGTTAGTTTATATATGATATATTCAGTCTATTAGTCATTGAGAAAACTTTCAAGATCTGCCTGATGCATAGACCTTGTCCATCAATGAATTGGAAAAAATCTAGAGAGAAATCCAGCAACTGTTTCATAGCATCATACATGTTTCAGATAGATTTTAATGAGTCAGTTGCCAAAAGCAGAGCATTTTTAAAAATTGGTGGGAGGCCATTTTCATACACTTCATCTGAAAATTGACCCCTGTTACTGCAGAAATTTTCAAGACAAGCCGTGGGTAGCTGACAGAATCCCCTGACTGAGATAAGGGTGCAAAAGTGTCATCGTATAGTGTTTTCTTGTATGGGGATTTGACAGCAAGAACACCTTTGTATTTTTAGCCAAAACTGGAACCTGAAACTGAGACTGCTAAATTTTGCTTTTAGAATAAACAGTTGAGCTTCAAGTCTGCAGAAATGTCACTGAACAATGCAGTTCTGACAGGTCTCTCACCTCACGTTGCACCACTAGGCTTTGCTGCAACAGGAACAAACGCTGCCTTACATGCCAGTATTTTCAAGTGTTTTAAGTTTCTGGAAACAAGTTTTCTTAAAACTAGGATTTATTTAGAGAAAGATTTTTTCACTGATTTAGTCTTTCATTCACCAAAAATTAATTATTTGCAGATGTCTAGAGATATAATTATTAGGATTTTTTTTATTTCGTAGTCATAAAACTTTATTTATGCCACTTATTTATTATACTGTTTAAAGAGAATCTCTCAGCTATAAGCTTGCAGGAAGCAAATCAAGAGGCTTGGAGTAAAACAGAATTGCTACTGCGTGGAAAAATTAAATAGATAAATAAGGCTGTCCCCACCATTACTAAAATCTAAAAAAATACAAAACTATAGGGACACTTGTTTTAAGATGGTGTCATTTAAAGGTAAGTTTATGTTTTAATTCTTGAGTAAGATTAATTATGATAGATCATTGATCATACAGTACAATAATGGTAACAAAAAATCATTAAAGTCAAAATTACATGTTGTGCCAGCTCAGATTTTTAGTTTAGATCATTTATGAAGCAGTGATCAATCTTTTTCTCCTTATCTATCAAAGAGAGAGTAGTAAATCATGCACTTTGTTGAACACTTACTGGTGAAGTGAGAATTGCTTGTGATTAATCTGTGAGTAGTCTGAGCTATAGTGTCCTCTCGTGCAATGATTTACCCAAATACTGGAAGGTAATGCAGTCAGAAACAATGTGACAATAGAAATACTTGCAAAAGTCTTACGGCATGCAAAAATGTTAAGAGTTGTCTGTCTTGAACTGAGTCAGCAGTTAAACAGGGGGATTTTTTGAGGAATGTTAAGGTTCAGTGTCCTTTTAGTTAGATGCTGTTCTGCTTAAAAAAATATTTGTAACAGAATAAATATAAATTCCCATGTGGTATATTCTTCCATATGTTTTCCCCTTTGCAATAAGCTTGGCCAAGATTTGATTTCCTGAAAAAATGAAACATTGTAGCCCATTAAATTTAGCCCACAAAATCTGTGTCCTTTTTACTTTCTCATCCTTCCGTTTGAACTCTGTTCTTAAATGTCATTGTCATATTTTTCCTTACTATATCACCTTTATGTTCTTGCATGGATAACAGGGCAGCAGCTGTTTTATGAAGCAGATATATGATATAAAGTTTTTCTGTCTAACCTTAAATACAGCTGTTTTTTATTAGAAATTGAATTGAAAAACTTGTGTAATTGGTAGAATATAATGGAGAAAATGGGTAGAAAAATAGCACTGATTATTCATGTGTGCAAAAACCCCTACCTGTTTGATTTGCCAGTTGGTTAAATACATTTGTTGATGTTATTTGCAGTCAACAAGATTTTCGCAAAGCTGTATTTTTAATCTTTTCCATTTGAAAAATATTTTCAATGCTTTTCAGCCAATACATGTCCAGTCATAATTATTTTTATGGCTGTATAAATATTTGAAAGTCTAATATTTGTATTAAGAGTATTCTATATGCCTGTTGTATTTATAAGGTGTGTACAAGAGTTAAATATGTGGCTCATTTTCAGGTTGTGGTTTAATATCTCTGTAATGGGACATTAGATCTAGTATACACCACAATGTTTAGAATTTTCGTTCTTTAGATTTAAGACAATTCCAGATTGCAGCAGCTACCGTTGATGGCATGAGCATTATGATATTTCACTGCCAATAATACCAAAGGAGGAATTTCCAGTTGCTTTTCTGGAAGCAAGTCTCTGATTCAAAAATGCATCACAACATGTTGGCAGTTTTTGACCTGATCCTGATGTACCTTGTAGATTACTGGAGCGAGAGTGACAAGGAGGAAGCTGACACTCCATCAACACCGAAGCAGGACAGCCCCCCGCCCCCGTACGACACTTACCCACGGCCACCTTCGGTAAGTCACCTGCAGCTGTCCCTAGGAACGTGTACCCAGGGTGCCACTCCTACCTGTTCTCCTGCCCAGGAGCACATGCATGTGCCCAGGATGGCACTCGACCATGCTTTTTGAGTCAGTGCTTGACTTAAGGCATTTGCTAAGTAACACACATTGCAGATTTCAGTGGCCACCTTTGCTGTTTCCACTGGTTTGTAGAGAACAGGGATTTATAATCCCACTTGCTGTACAAAATAGATTAGGTTACAGAATTCTTTCTTTTTGTTCTTCGTTCACGATGGACAGCTACTCATCCGTGCAATCCCTCACCACCCCCTTATCAACTTTCTGAGAAAATGTTATTACCTCAGGAACAACAGAGACTCTTCTCTAAGGCTCCAGGAGTTGTGCTGTGAAGCTTTACAGTAACAAATTACACTTGAATTTCCAGAAAAATGAGAACATAAAAATGTTCTGTCCTGTACTGCAAACAGCGATACCAGGTGCTCTGTTACTGTGAAAAAGTAGGTTTCTCTTATAGAGAAATATAAATTAGAAGAAAGGGGGATTTTGGGTTTTTCCTTTTTCTTGAAGCAGTTGGTGATGTAAAACTATATTATAGACCTCTAACTTATTTTCCACTGGCAATTTTAACTTTCATGTCTGCATACTCAGTGTTAACTAATGCATCTACTCAGATATGGTTTTTGGAATGAACAGTCAGGAAATTCAGGGGAAAGAGAGCATTCATGATGTTTAATTTGAAGGCAGTACTTTATCTTACAAAATTATAGATCTTTGAATGACAGTACTGAAGCACTGCAAGCATGATTCCAAAGACAAGCAAGATAGGATAACAGGCATTTGGATAGCATTTTTAAGATTTTGAATGAACCAGGTACGTCTCTTCTCAGTCTTCCACAGTGCCATATTTTGCACTATTTTGCAAAGTTTTCTGCACATTTTGTTGGCTTATTTTATGGATTAAGTGACATACCAAAGATACTTACTATGAATAAGTATTGGTATTTGACCTACAGGTTTGACATATACAGACATGGGTATGCATTAAAATTAGGAACAGTGCAGGTTAATTAGGTAAGTTTGCGCCTTCGTTAATGAACCAGGTGCCATCGGTGATAATGAAAAGTGAGAGGCTGTTATTCACAGTAGGTCTTGGTGTGCATTGGTCTGAAGATTGCTCATTGCTGGCGTTGCAGATGAGCTGCACAAGCCCTTATGTGGAGCCCAAGCACAGCCGCCTCTCATCCACGGAGACATCCCAGTCGCAGTCGTCGCACGAGGAGTTCCGCCCGGAGGTGGCGGGGAGCACCACCGAGTCCCCGGTGCGCAAGACCGCGAGCCAGCGGCGCTCCTGGCAGGACCTCATTGAGACGCCGCTCACGAGCTCAGGACTCCACTACCTGCAGACGCTGCCGCTGGAGGACTCGGTGTTCTCCGAGGTGGCCGTGGTGTCCCCCGAGCACCGACGGCAGTCAACCTTGCCCACCCAGAAGTGCCACCTGCAAGACCACTATGGCCCCTTCCCCCTCGTGGAGGGTGAGCGGATGCAAGTGCTGAACGGGAATGGGGGAAAGCCCCGAAGTTTCACTCTGCCTCGGGATAGCGGCTTTAACCACTGCTGCCAGAGCCTTTCAGTCGGTGCTGCCGACCACCATGAAGAAGCACAGCAGAAGGAGGTTGAGGAGGAGGAGGAAGAGCAAGGCAAAGCAGCAGAAGAAAACCAGGAAGATAAAAGTAAGTACGGGATATTTCTGTGGCTTTTCAAGTGTCCTGTTTGTGTAATGTAGAAGTTGTTTTTCCTTTTTCCTATCAAAAATCCCCAACAGTCTTTCAACATCCCCCATGTTTCACCAGGTCCCCCATGTCGCACACCTCTTTGGTCTGCCTTATGTATAAGGCTTAATAACCAGAGAGCTGCATGACCTCTCACGATCACCGGGCACTTCCCCATAGGCTGGTCACCAATCACTTCCTACCAGTCATTCTTAGTTTAAATGGATTTTGCTTCCATGCTTTCTTCACACTTACACTTGCACAGTATCTTCCCTCACTGACACATATGTTTCAGGACATACTTAGGGAGATTTCCAGCAAACCCCATCCAAGATGTAAAAACTTCTTGGTAAATCCTAGAGTGCAGCGTCAGGCTGTGATTGTGCAGTATCCAGGCAGGCAGGTCACAAGCCATCCCAAAATCTGTAAGAAGCTGAAAAAGAGAGGGTATTTTCCTCAGTTCCTCTCATTGTGATTTATAAAGAAATTCAAAAAGCATTTCAAGCTTAAAAAAAAAAAACATAGGGAAAAACTGTTTGACCAGCAAGGCTTAAAAAAAATCATAATGCTGAGTAACTGTCAGTTACATGGCACATTAAACTCCATAGAGATTAGTGCTACTTATCAAACATAATCCAAATAACCAGGGATTAGAGAAGAATCCTCCTGAACATGTAAACACATTTTTGTGTCTGTTTCATGCTCTGTCCTTCACTGTCGTTTGTGGAGCTTTTCAGCATGTGCTGCTAGCAAAGTGGAGTCCACACCCAGGCTGTAGGATTCATTAAAGTTAGCACCTTTGTTGAGCATAAAAATTCATGTGGATGTTATTTAGTCTACTTGGGAGAGACCAACAGTTTTCCATTGCCCTTATGCTTTAGGCATTACTTTCTAAACATTTCCAATTCTTGACTTTCCTCTGCTGCTTTCAGAAAACAGTGGTTTCTTTTGCAGATACTAAATTTGATGGCTTTAAAAGTTTAAAAAGGCGCTATTTCAGTTGTGTTCATGCATGACACTTGGCAAAAAACTGATATATTTATTAGGGTAATAGTAGAGTCTTACTGACTGTGAAATGAAGCTGTCTAATTAACAGGGTTAAATTTCATCAACCATGCAGAACATTTTGTCCTATTTTTAGCATTCAGTTTTGCTTTTCAAGTGGGTTTTTACTGATAGCAATATAAAAATTTTTTTTAAAAAGTCCTTACTGAAAATGGAAAGGGTCAAAGAGACTTTCCACTGGCTTTACTGTGCTGTTTGGGCACTACTTACAGATACTGTTGCAAGGTCTAGGTTTTTAGGAGGTTTAAATCTCAATTTCAGTGCTTTTGTGTACCTGGCTGTAGCATTTTCTAGCATGCTAATTACCAGTAAAAGGCTAGTGCTTGATTTAATGGGCCAGAACCTGGGCTTTTCTCCATCTTTCTATACTAATTTCCAGAAAAGGACAACAAAGGTTTAATATTTGAAGCGGTCTCCCTGTATACACATACTTTTTATTTGAGGGAGGAGGTTTCCTTGGTTGAAGCTTTAACAGGAGATTGTTTTTGAGACACTGATGACCAGCTAGACAAGTCAAGTGTTCATGATGAGTTATTGACCTTGAAATTATAAAACCAGAAGTAAAATACTGTCTTGTTGGTTGAAAAGTTGAAGTGTTGAATTGCTTGTTGCTATGACTGCAAGGTTCTGTTTGCAATGCTGACTTTTTCCAGTGCCCTTACCTGGCACTGGAAAAAATAAAAGGCAGGAGGATTTCCTGCAAGTGGTGTTCTTAAGTGCAAAATCCAGTTTCTGAGTTGAGAGATTTGCTTACATCTGCTAAGTCACTAACAGGATGGGTGACCTTGTGTGTGCTATCTCACTGCCCCCTTCACTTTCATTGCTCTGGGAAAATGAAACATTGAAACTGGCTGGAGAAAGGAAATCCTCTCTCTTTCAGAAATGTTTTAACACCACCTTGAATGTTCCCTCATGTGATATCAGAATCTTTTAAATATATTTATTTGCCTTACATGTTTGTGATCCTGACATAGTTCTGGGCTCTTGGATGATGATGTGTTTTGTGTGTGTTCATGTGTGTGTTTTACAGCGTAATCATTCCTATTGCTTTTTGTGCGGGACAAGAATGCAGCTCCTTTGCAGTTGTTGCTGTACAAGTCAGATGTCATTGCCAAAAGTTTGTTTTCTCAGCTTTCTGTTTTTACATTCTCACTTTTAGAACCACATGAATTTAAATTAAATAGTAAAATGCAGTCCTGTTTCTTCCAACTTTTTTTGCAGAATTGTTTTCAAATAACTGCACCACAAACTAGGAGCTCCACACGTTATTCAGATGCTGTCCCCACCTGCTATAATTTAACATAGTTCTGTTGACTTTGTACTAAAGCTATGCAAATTGATTCGCAACAATTAAACATAATCTCTCAGTCAGTCACCACTTTGTCTTAAATAGATATTGCAAGACTTTACCCTCCCTGCAAATAGTTCTGTGTATCAACTCTGCTACAATGCCGAGATATATACGGTAAACTGAAAATATAGGTTGTCCTTTCCTATGTTTATCTGTCAGGACCTAATTTGTTGTGTCTTCAGTTGCTTCTTTTTGTCTTGTTATATCACATTAACATTGCACTGCTAATCCTTAATGGATTGTTGTATTTCCCAAATGACTTCTGTGTAAATC
Organism: Dryoscopus gambensis; assembly: GCA_013389985.1. NCBI lineage: Eukaryota > Metazoa > Chordata > Aves > Passeriformes > Malaconotidae > Dryoscopus > Dryoscopus gambensis. The sequence continues at coordinate 87,285 of WEIT01029701.1, read as the reverse complement.
ATTTATATGTTCCATACTGACACCATCTTGTAATTAATCAAAGAGGATTCTTTTGTGGGATATTTGAGCTTGTCCATGTGTTTGCTCCAGACTATGCAAATGGAAAACCACGTTCAGACCTGTGGCACCAAACATGCCCCTTGCTGTGCTGTTCGGGGGCAGCCTGCACACGGAGAGCAGGTTGGAGACTGTGGCACAGTGTTTGCATTTCTGTGATTCAGTTCTGCAGGACAAGTTGGGCCTTTGCAGGTTTGTTTTTCTGCTAGTGGGAGGTATTAGGAGACAGCAGTGTATCATGACACCGTCACCCCCTTCCCCTCTGGCCCCACCACTGTCTGCACTCTGTGTTTGATAGACTTTGCCACTTAATGCAAAGAACACTTCTAGAGAGACTACTTCCAGGTTTTTTCCCAGGAAAGCTTGTTTCATTTTTTGCTTTATTTTTTGAAATTATCTTTGGAGATGGTTCCTTCATTTTCAAAGACTTCTTTGCTTTGTGCATTACTAGGGTTTCATCATCTAAAGTACATAACTAGCTCTCTGCAGATTGTAAATGGTTGTCAATCCCATCAACTTAGCTGCAGAAAAGCCTGCACCTTTTTTGCATACTCCCTGAAAAAGTCTTTGGAGAACAGCGGTGTCTGTGGGAGTCTCAGGTGCTGTCATCTGCGCAGAGATTGCTGGGACAGGAGCTCTGTGGTGGCTCCATGTGCTGCAGGATTGGCTGGGGCAATATTGGCACACTTTCCAGGGAACTCACACCTGGGACCTGCAACAGTGTGCTAGGGAGCTTTCCACTGTGCTGGCTCCGTAAAATTTATTCAGGAACATGGATAGAAAAGCATTGATGTCTGTGTTAGAGTTGAAAAGGTATTTGCAGCAGGAAGAAATTACTTAGAGTGTCTTACCACTGTTGAACCTCATTTCCTTCAGTGTTGTTTCTTGCCTCTATGTACTGCAAGTTTTCAGTCCTTTTTCTGCACTCTTAAGTACTGTAGTGCTTCCTGACGGGTGTTTAAGGATTTTTTTGTTGCTACCCCATCACCATTTTGGAGTACCTTCGATATAGGATGGACAACTGTAACAAAGTCTTATATGAATTTTAATAAGTTAATGGCTGCCCTTCTGGGGCAATTAAAGGCTGGGAGCCACTCGTTTGCTGCATTGATTTCCCCCTCCAGAGTGTCTACAAGGTGCAACAATCTTCCTCATGTGACTTCTATCACCTTTTAAAGATTTCACAGTGCTTCTGAAGGCTGGGCATTTTGCTCCATCCCCACAGGCTCTTGTTCAGGTTTGGAACATGTCCTGGCATCCCATGCTTAGTCCCACAGTCTTGTGAATGCTGTCTCAGAGGAACACAATAGCATCATGCTCAGGTCTCTGAAACTTGGCTTTTAACCTTAAACCACTGAAAACACTTGTCAAAAGCCAGAGCAGGAGCTAATGTTGGCATTTTGCAGCTCAGAGAGATGTCCATTTCCCTGTGAAGGTTTTCAGGAAAGCTCACCTTGATGTCAGGGAGGGCTGGTCACTGAAAGAGATATCAAATGACTGTACTGAGGTACCAAGCCTGAGAGGTTTGCTTCCCTTTTTTTCCCGGTAAAAAACTACAAACCGGCAAGAGAATAAGAGAAACTGAGAACAGTTTCTCAGAACTGAGACAGAGGAGTTTAAGGACTCCCATGACTAGCAGCAAGCACCATGCATTGTGCCCAAGAAGGTATATCCATGGGACATCCTAGGCAGCATTTGCCTTCAAGAAGGAGTTAGTGCTAGTAAAAGATATGCTCTGAATAAGGTCAGATATTTCAAATTCTAAAATACAGGTCTAGGGAGGCTTCCCTCTTTTTAATGAGAGGGCTGTAATGCACAGTCCAAATGGTATGTCTCAGAAGGATCAGTGTTGCTAATTAAACACTATGTTATGAAGTGGTACCCTGTGTACACTTGTAGGTTTTGCTTCTCTGCATTTTAGGTAGCCTGTCTTCACTTTGGCAGGTTTTAGGCAACAGTGAAACGTGGGAGTCAGGATGAATAACACACAAAGCCTGAATTGTGTGTTCTGGAGTTGATGAAGATGTGTGGCTGAAATTAGTAGGGCAGTTTGCTTTTCTGACAGCCTCTTTCCTGTTTAGAGAGGACATCATTAGTGATGTCCTGTCGTCTGACCACCTAGTTTTATCCTCACTGAGAGGCAAGGGAGGAGCTGTTAAGGTACTGTATTTTCCCCTCTGGAATTAATGCCCAGGGGTGTCCTAAATAAGCAGAGCTATGAGAAATTGAGGTAATGATTCACATTAGAAGTATTCCATATGAAGCTGGTGAACACACAAAGTGCAGCACCTTCTGGCACGTTAAGGAGGGTGTTATTCTTACTTACTGCATCCACTATCAGTCCTGTACAACCGAGAGCATTTGTCAGGTTGGGGGGGGAGGGGGTTTGCCTGACACCCGTCTGGGCGACACAGCCCATGCATGCTCAGACACTGGAGTAGGTTAATGACATGTCTGCTTTTTCTGAGCTTTGTTTTTGTGATCTTATTTTTCATTCCTAATTCCCATTTGAGCCTTCCTGTGGCACCTGACTGGACATTTGCACTCCAATGGGTTGAAGACCATCAGCATTTTATGCCTTGTCTGCTTGTCCCATTGCCTCCAAGGCACTGTTTTTGCTGTTAACTCAGATTGATCCTACCTAAAAATGCTGCCTAATTATGTTCAAAAATATGACTACCTTAGAAAAACAAGTACTGGGAGTTGGTATGTTTATTTCTGAGCATGTTCTTTAATTAAAATTTAAGATTTATTAAATAAAGCTTTTGCAGTTCTCATATGCAAAAGCAACTCCACTGCAGAAGTGAGTTTGTATTCTAAATGAAAATGATGGGATACAAAACTTCCATATCCTGATTTAAAAATTCAGTTCAAGGGGAAAAAATTGCCTGCAGTGTTTGAAAGCCAAATATTGAATCATTTACTGAGTAGCAATTCAGAAAGCAATATGGGCTGTCAACAAAAATAAGAATAGTTTAATTTTATGCTTGTTAGTGTTTATACATATAGATGCATTTTGCCCACAAATATATTGTTGCCACATTTATAATTTTATTTGATTTCCATTGCCCACGCTGCTAAAAATGCAAAGGAGAGATGAATTCCTATTTTTCCTTTGGTTTTAATAGTTTTGGGTGTCATTGCCAACAAAGGTCATCTGCTTTTGCCTGAAATATGTGGATTAAATTTTCTTTTTATAAGCAAAAGTAATGCACAGGAGAATTCTTACATGGCCATTCTTCTAAATTGTTTTTCTTGCTAAGTTTCCTCTATTCAGTTACTAAGTTGGGGACTGTCAGTGGAGCTGTGCTGCTCCCTACCAGAGACCCCTTTGGGCTGGGTGGTGAAACAAGGAATCTATACATGTGACAGTATATTTCTGGTGGGGCATTTTATGTTCTGCATTAATTCTCTCACCAGGTGTTGTGTAACCAGTCTGGTTTACATATAATTTTTCCACTTCTTGGTGTCAGCAAGCTCTGTCTGTGCTGCTGCCCTCTCTGAGTCTGGCTGCAGAGATGCTCTCCTTGGGAAGAGGCCACTCATAAATGATGGAACACTTCACAAGCAGTAGAGGGAAGATAGTCCAAGTCCTCTAGGGCTCTCTTAACCCCACTGAAGGATATGCTGTTTCTTCCCAGTTTGTTGGCCTGAAAAGTCTCAACAGCAATATAAAAAAGCCTTTTTTTGTGCTTGCTGCTTGCACTTCCTCGATTCCAAATTTCGCTTTCAATTCTGAAGCGATAGTCAAATTTCCTAAATGAAGATATGTAGCTTTTTTGATATTATTTTATGGATGAAAAGGAAAAGCCAACTTTTTTTTTAATTAACACATATTTTTCCATTGAGAAGAAGAGTTTCTTGTCCTAAAATTGAAAATCACATTCATTTTGATTTCAAACATGAAAAACAGGCATTTTTAAAATCATTTATATAAACCTTCTCACTGAAATTCACTAAAAATTATTATAAAGACACTCTTAGATTTGACTACTGCAATTTAATTGGAATTTTTCCATGACAAAGCCATTTCTCACTGGGATTTTTGCAGAACTGGGATAGTTCCTCTTTGAGATACAGCGGGGACTTGGCCTGATCTGAAGGTTTCAAAGAAAAGAAAGGAAAGGAAAGGAAACAGAAGGAAAGGAAACAGAAATCTACAATAAAAAAGTTAGCTACCTGTCAAGTACATGAGAATGTTCTTTTGAAATGTGTAATTTTATATTTTCAAAGCTAAAAAAGGATGAAACCCTTTCTATAATCAATGGTAATGAAATAAGAAGATGATGGCACAGTACCAGTAGGACTAGGAGAACAGAGGAGAACTAAAATCTTTTCAGAATGTATTCATTACATCTCCAAGTGGTACCATCTGTTGTGTGTGGCTCCCATGTTCTTTCAAGGCAGCCATTAAAACAAGGATGAACTTGACTCAGTAGTGCATGGAAGGACATGGGAGGGATATAGTTTTAATAAACTATTACCATGCGGAATGTCTGGAGGGTCACCTGCTGTCTCTTAATCAAGACAAGGGTGGCCTGGGGTGGAGGAAACAGCACGGTCGCTCGACTTCCTTTCGAACGGCTCGGTTCTAAGACACGCAGGCATCGATACGATGGACGATCAAAGACTTTAATTAGCTCGAGGGGTACACATATATAGAGAGGGTCTCACTACGTCACAAGGGGATGTACTGGTCTTCTTCAGGAGGTTAGTAGGGGCAGCGGAAAATTACTGGGACTAGGAGGGGTTACATTCCAGGAAGAGGGCTGGTATGTTTTAGGAGATAACATATCTAGAGAGGAGAGGAGCTGAGGGGCCCTGTCCCTTGCCGTAACATCACGAGATCTTCAGCAGCGCCTAGGCCCTGCCTGTCAGATTCCTCACAGTCACCATGTAAACATCCATTCTTGTTTAATTAATGTTCATCATGGGAAGCAGGATGGGGATATTAAGGACTTCAGTGCAAACAGTCAGCATCCTACCAATTTTTTTTTGCCGCACAGAAGGCTCTAGAAAAGCCACATTTGTTACAAAGCAGTTTAGTTTGATCTATTTTTTTAAAAAGAAGTCCTCAGAATTTTTGGATTTAAGATGAATATTTTCATGGAGGCCTGTGCAATCAATGTTGTAGGACAATTTTTTGTGAATGTCCTAACATGCTAGCCTGGCTTTCTGACTAAGTGACCTTGCAGTCACTAGCTGCTGCTCCAGAGGGTCACAGATCTTGTGGAGGTGATGGGTCTAACCTGCCAGCCCTATGCAACTTCCTTGGATACCCCTAGACGGCTAAAATGGCACTGGATGATTATCTTTTGGCATCATGAGCCTTTCCGTGCAGGAGGGCAGTGTATATAGGTTAAAATCTTGGTCCCTGCAAGGACCCTGGTGAAGTTTCAAGTGTGGTGTGCGTGTCTCGGACCCAGGGAGGTGGGAGTGATTTGGAAGATTATCCATTGTAGCTCTGCCATCTGAATCTGGAGCTGTTATACCTTTCAAATCTTAAACACCCCCAGTGGTGGGCATTCTTCATTCCCTCCAGACAGTGCTTTTCCTCTTTGCTGTTTTGGAAAGGAATCATTTATGGGTTTTTTCTGCTAATGGATATTGAATTTTTCCCTCTGCAATTTAAGCCCAGCATTTCCATTCCCTTATGGCACAGAAAACAGGCTGCTCCATTAGAGTAGCCTTTCTTTTGAGCTGAAAGGTTGTTGTGCAGGTTGGTTTAGTTTTTCCTATAGACAGTGTTGGCTAGGCCTCTGACTCATCTTGCTGAGCTTCTCTGAGTTTTCCAGGCTGAATCACCCTTCTCTTCTGCAGTGGCAGGGTCCAAGCCGGGAGCAGCACTTCTGATTGAGACCAGGAAGGTTGCTCTGCCCTGGCTGTTTTATGCTCTAACTGTGATAAGCATCTGTTTGGCAACCATACTGTACTTCATATTTCACTTTGGGCTGTACAGTATCCCAGATGCTTTTCAGCTTAATGGTTGTTTTTCTAATTGTAGTTGTTACAATTTTTTCTGGGCCTCTTACCTATCCACATTAAGTAGCTCCTGTTAATAAAAGCCTCAGCTGAATTAAAATGTCAAATTATTTGGGCTAAAACTAGCCAACAAATAAATATGACATTTTGTAAAACTAACAGTCTAACAAGGTTAAAAAAAAAACGCCTTGCTGATTAATCTGGTGTTTGCCAGGCTCTGTGTCTGTTAGCACAGCATTTACTTTATTGTTATATAAAATTTGGCAAGGGATTTCATCCCTCCAGATCACTACAGCTTCTGAGACTGTCCTCCAGCAGTCTAGGAGATGTTTCCTCACACTTTGGTGCCTGTGGATTTTAATAAGTTTATTTTCTTGCGCTGTTCAGGCTATTAGTACCATCTGGGACTGTTTCTGGATGCAGAGCAGCCTCAGGGGAACCCACTTAGTGCAGCCCTCCCTTTAAAAGTGAGCCTCTGGTGTCTCCTCCATCTGGGCTTGGCTTTTGCTATCAGAGGACACCTAGGACAAGGAAGGTGGCTAATATTGCTCACTTCTGAGAGCTGTACTTATAGAAGGAAAAGATTGTTCCCTGTGTCACAGACTTTCTGCATCTAAATAGCCAAGGAAGATGTTACCTGGAGATAGGTGGGGAGCAGAAGGCTCGTTCTTTTGTCACAGGGAATTCCATCCATCCCTTAAAAATTTATAATGCTCAGAGTTTATAGTAGCCATGTGCATTTTATTTGTAAGATCTTCTGTTGTTTTTAAAAACATTTAGAATTTCCAGTTCTTTTGAAACAAATGTGATAATATAGTATTAACAAACAAACCAAAAAAAAAGCCCTGTTAGCAGGCAATTTTGCAGTTCTCATTCATTATTAATAAAATAGGTTCCTAGCTTTGTTTTTAAAAAACATGGTTCAAAAACAAGAAGATAAATATTTTTGTCTCCTTTTATGCCCCAAATTTGCCAATTTTGGAATCTGTTGATGACGATTAATGGTCCAGCATCCTTGTACTAGTGTGGTGCTATTAAATATCATGATTTTATGAACAAAGCATGGGACCGGTTCTCTGCAGGATCTTACTATATTTACATGAGGAAAATGGCTGCATTTTAAGTAGGACTTTTGCTTTCTGACTTCACATTTTGAGTACTGCTGACACAAAATAATACCAGCTAATTATTTCTTCTCGTCTGGATTCCAGAGGGGTAAACTTCGGGCTTTTGGAATATAAAATATCACCACTGATTTGTTGAAAAGTATTTGAGTTGTTATCACCACCAGAGAGTGGGGAGAGAGGCTGCCAAAAACCTTCCATTTAATCCACCTTTCAGCCAGTTTTTGAAATGTTCATTTAATCATGAGATGATTTACAGGCCTCGTATGTTTTGCATTTCTCTAGTCTGGTGTTGCTCGTCTTTAGCACTGTTATTAATGACCAAAAGTATATAGCCAGACCTTCATCTCTGGTCTTCCTGGATTTTACTAACACCTGTTCCCTCCTTCCAAGGCAAATGCAATGGTTGTGGTAGTTCCAGGCTGAGCAGGCAAAATTGTTCTTTGCACTTAGACTTGTAACTGTGGATTTCCAGTTCTGAAATCCCCCCAAGGTTTCTGCACACAGCTGCTAAGGGGTTGTTTTAAACACCTTCAGCTTAAGCTGACTGCTCTTGCTGTGTTTTACAGTTCACAAAGAAGTGTGTAGATCATGGTCACCAACAGTTTTTTCATCACCAGCTGTTGTGTTGTTATGTAACCAGAACAGATAAATTCTTGCCCGATCCTGCCTTCTCATGTATTTTTTCACAGAAAACTTAATTTGAGAAAATTCTTCTTTTTTCACAGAAGTGTTGAATAGATATGTCATATAATATACTCTGAACTTTTTGATTACTCTGTAACTCTTTGGAATAGCCAGTTGTACTAATGGCAAGTCCTGGCATTATACATGAAAATTAATGCACTTACTGACACTAGATACACAACTTCTTTAACAGGGATGTTTACATTCTTCTGAAAAAAACAAGTCCTTGCCAAATTAAAAAGTCACCGAGCCTGTTATTTTTACTATTTAATCTTGCAGTCTGACATTTCCATTCTGCACAGCAGATGTGGGCTTAGCAAAAATTGTCCAAAACATTGATTTGTCTAGTTCTGTATCAGGTCTCAGACTCTGAGTTATTTGGGTTTAAAAAAGGCACCTGCAAACACAAGTGATTGTACTAAAGAGAGGTGAGCCCCATATCCCAGCTAACTCAGTTAGCCTGCCTTGAGCCATGCCTAAAAACATATTTCTAGGGAGAGTTAAAGGTGTCTTGCTTTTAACTCTTGATAGATCATTCTTCCACAAAATAGTTTTATCGATTTTGAACTCAGGTGTACTTTGAGCTCTGTCATGTGGCAATAAGGAGTTGCACATTTTAACTCCAGGCTAGAAAGACGAGCATCTCTTCTGGTTAGTTTTAAACCTAGCCCACAAAATTTCAGATGTTTCTGTTACTTGAAGAGGCAATTATCAAACTTTTCTCTGCATGTAGGTCCTCATAATTATAAGGCCTCTGTTCCATCCCCCTTGTTTATAGGGGAGAAGTCTTGATTTGCCCTAGACCATGCATTCCTTGCAGGGAAACCTTTTGCATCGAAATAATCCTATCAGCCCTTCTCTGCCTTTTTCAGTACTGCTTTTTTTCTCACCTCATCTCTTTGAGGTGAGATGTCACAAATGAGTTTCATTTTGTTTTGTTTCTGCTTTATCTACACTACTTCCTGTGTTTATTTGTAAGTAGAAGCCAAACCTCCCTAGTTCTCTGTTTTTGTAGAAGCTGATTTGACATTTTTCATAAGTGCAATCCAAGAAGAGAACTAAAGGGAACTCTTTGGTATGAGATGTTTCTGCCTGATAGGGACAAATGAAAAATGTTTGGTTTTGATGTTGGTGATGCATGAAAAGTGTAATGCTTATTCATGTACAAGACTGCAGAGGAGAGGAAAGTAAAAAAAGACAATGTAGCTTCTGAAGAAAACAGCAGAGGACAATAGCTAACTGAGCAGCTTGAGAAATCCATAGGAGGGAGGTTGCTGTTATGGGATGAGAACAGAGCTCAGCTACACGACAGTGTTTTTCAGGCTGTAGAGATGCTAATATTTTCTTTGTTTGGTGGTGATATTTTGGTGAAAAGCACTTAAGCAAACCAAAGCGGGAGTGAGTAGCAGTTTCCAGGGAATATATCTCCTGCATAACAGCTCTGGGTCATGCTGCAGCTTGCCCAGGGAAGCCTTACCCATGCATGTGACTGGTCTGGACAGCAGAAACCCCTCATTACAAGCATCCTTTGTCTTACTGTCCCTTGAGGGAAGGACACTCTCACCCAGCATTTTCAAAGGGTGGCTGTTTTTACAGGTAACCCTTCCCTCAGCATCTCTGGGTGTTTTGGTCCATTTGGATTCCGTTGCATACAACAGTCACCAGCTGTGGTGACAGGAAGGGAGTTTCTCTTTGAGCCTCCTGACACCCTTTCTGTCGCTGTTGGCAGGACCAAGGGCTGGGCGCTCAGCAGCTCTGGGGACCAGCACTGCTGGAGGCTGACAGTGGAGCAGGCTGAGCCCGCCACATCATTACCCAGATTGAGAGGTTTCTTGTAAAACTAGTTATGTCTGAAGTGTGTCCCCACGTCCCTGCAGATTGCTGCAGCAATGCCAGGGTCACATGTCAGCGGTGGAGCTGCAGTGGGTGCTCCCTCCCACACAGTGCCTGCCTTTCTCCAACTCCTCTTCCTTGCCTCAGCCTGCTCAGCCACCATCTCACACCAGCAGTTCCCTTGCTGCCCAGCTGCTCGCAGAGCTGGGGCAGCCCTTTGGGGAAGAGTTGCCCTCACTTTAATAAGGCTTCTCTTTTCCTGGAAACTGTTACCTTTGAGTAAACTACAGATATTTTTCCCTGGTTGTGATCTAAAGACCCGGTTGAGATAGTAGGAGCTAGCAAGTAGTCATGCACGTTCTAAGATGATGGCACTCTCATTTCCAGTTGCAAGTTGCAGAGATCCTTATTTCATTCTCCTGAAAAAGAACACCACTCTAACAACTCAAAAGGCTTTGAGAAGTGCCCATCTCCAACACAACTCTGGTGGTTTGTGCCAGTAGAGGAGCTTGAGCTACTGTAGGAACAGGGAGATTGGTACCTGGTGGGGCTTGTGCACTGCTCCATCACTCCAGGAGGACAGCAGGTGTCTCCCAGGCTCTGCCCTTCCACACGGGGAAGGGGTCAGATGTACAGGAGAAGAGAACCAGGGCCCGAATCACATACTGGTGCTGTAATATGTTCAGTGCAGGATTTTTTTTTTTCTGTGAAACAATGCCATCACACAGAAGTATGGCAGCTACACCACCCCAAGCAGTGTGTGACAGGGGCAGTTCGTGTGTTTTGGAGATGCCTGGGGATGAATTAGGAAGGAAGAGGCTAATGAGAAGCAATTTTCACACCGATGTCTTTGTACCTTTGTGCAAAGGTCATTGAGGGTAAAAACCTCCTGGATTGGTGGAGGAATTAGTAGAAGAGTAGGAATTGATGGAAGTGTAGATGTAACTCCTTACTGGTTATCACCAGATCACCAAGAACTCAGGATCTTTCCTTAAAAACAACTGGGTGCAGCATGTCCTCTCACCAAGAGGGCCTTTGGTGGGTGTCTGAATTTCAGAAAAGGCTGGGAAGGAGGGCTAAGAACTCCTGCATGGCTGGGCATCTTGGGGTCATGAAACCCTGGCATGACATCCTTCAGCTTTGCCTGGGTTCCTGGCCAGTCTGACAAATGTCTTTAGCCATCCATGCATGAATGGCAGCCTTGTGGTTTTCTGAAAGAGTATTTAACCAGGAGCTTGAACACATAAGGTGATATAATAACATACTCCCTTCATTAGTTTGCTGGTTTTTCCCCTCCTAAAGTGCATATAGAAGTAGTGCCTTAGAAGGCTGGAAGAGATACTATCCATGCTAGATCTCATTCAGTCTAGCAAGTTCAGGGATTTTAAATAATTTAAAATTTGCTGTTTGTTGCTATCTTTAAAGTTAAAATACAGTCGTGAGCTTCTGACATTTTCAGCATTTGAGTCCTGTCACAGGAATCTTGAGTCTAATGAAATCCCTGTGCAACCCTGAATTTCTCTTATTACACTAGTAATGGCATTGTTTGGAATATGATAGGCTTAAGATACAATTTTTATGGAAAAATTGGATCCTCTCTGAAAACAGCTCTTGCATGTTAGAAATATACAAGCAATTCTAAACAAACAACATAAGAATGTTTGGCTTGTCAGAAGAGTACCTTACAGAAAACCTTTCAGTGGAAGCTTTTTATTTAGAGATAATTATTCTCATAAAAAATAAGTTAAATTTGCCAGATGAACGTACATGCCTTCAGTATCCAACAAGTACGAAACATTTAATCAGTAATTCTTCATTTTATACTCCCAAATAGGTAAGGAATTCACTCCAGGAAAACAAGGACCTCATTTCTTTGTTAGTCTTATGGGTTTTTCAGGACACCATAGATACCTGAGAAAGCAGCTGAATCATTGGTTTAGAACAGGAAAGGTGATTCCTGTCTTATTTTTATGGGAACCAAACTAATTAAAAGCAAGGCTTCTAAAATCAGTTTCTTTATATGCTAATTTAGTGCAGTATATTTCAGGTTGTTGATATGAGGGAGGGTTTCAGGTCTGATAGCGTATTTGTTGCTAAATATGGTCCTCCTTGAACCTGAAAGAGACCTGACTGAGTCAAAAATAGAGTTGGAGCAGAACAATACTTGCCTCGGAACAGTCAAGGCAAGTGGATTGACAGGTCAAACACGTGCTAGAACATGAGAAGAAGAGAAGGAAATACCTTTGTTAAACACAGCACAACCAGCCAGGAGTGGTGCCAACATTTCACTTGTTGGCCTTGCCAGAAGAGTAATAGTAGAGTCCATGTTTCGTGTGTGTGCCCCTCCACTGAGGTCCAAATTAAATTAAAATATCTCAACACGATCAATATTAATATAATAACAACAGTAATAATAATCTGCCCCCCCCCTTTTTTCCCCAGCTGGGCAGGTTTTGACACCAATCCTATTGGAAGTTTTAGCAAAAGCTGCTGAAAAGCCTCAGCCAAATGAGGCACAAAGAAGATAACCCTTTTTTCTCAGTGTTCATTTTACCTTAACCACATTGATATCATTAATTTGCAGTGCTCAGGTGATCTGTGGCTCTTTTATTGAACCAGTCAGAGAAGGGATCCCAGGCCAGCATGGCAGGTTGCTTCAGCTGTCAGTATTTGTGGCAGGAGCAGCATCTGCATCCTCCGCCCTTGGATGTAGCCTGGCAGTGGGAACGTGACAGTCTGGCTGGGTGTTATTTAGTCACACCAGGGATTTTGTCAGTGTATTGGTATTTTTGTTGTCAGTACGGGAAGCACCACCAGAAAAAGCAATTATGTTAATTGATGATGGGCTGCTAAAGCCTTCCCTAACCAAAGCAGCTTCTACTGGTTGAAGTTAAAAATTTGTTTGTGTAAATTTAAATTTGTCATGCTATAATTAATTCTATATGATTCTGTCTGCTTTTAAAGCTGTAAAGTAAGTTAATGTATAATTAATTCTGTACAATTCTGTCTGCTTTTAAAGCTGTAAAATAAGTTACTGTAAAAAAAATCCCAGAAATACACTGCTTAAAAAAGTAATTTAAAAAGTAATACAGAGAATAGTTTGTTACAATAATAAGACCAATTCTCCTTAAATACTCCTTATTAAAAAAATGTATTGATAACAATGTAAAATATTAGTATATTGCCTTTTTTCAGGGTTGATGTCCAAAGCATTAGTCGGGAAACACAGCTCCCATTTTTGTGTTGTACATTAACTCTTTCATGGGATGACAGATTGGAACTACAATTCCTGCTTTTATGGTCAGGAAACTAAGTCATGGCTTTTCAAGCAGTTCTCAGGATAAACCATACAGGAGGTTTGGTAGGTTAAATTGAGCTTTATATGCCATTACAGTTATAACCTGTCTGGTTTTAGCTTACAATAGTACTAAGAATTGTATTGAAAGGAAGCTCACCATTAGATATATGCCTCATGTGCTTGTCTTCTGGATGTAACATAGACTTCTCCTGGGTGAGGCATGTCCCATAGGCTGATGTAATTTAAGTCTCCGCGTAATCCAGCAATTAGAGTGCCAATATCCAGAAATTTTAATTATCAGAATTCATAAACTGCCTAGTGGGATGCTTAAGTTGTGATTACATCCTACACCTTCTGAATGTATATAAAACTATGAGAAGTTCAGCCAGCTGCTCTTTTTTCTTTTTCCTGAGCATGGTTATTCAACTGTGTCTCACTGTTTATGTCCCAAATTAGAGGGCTACTTTTGTCTGGGAGCAGCTCTTTGTATTACTTTGCAATGGTTACAAAATTAACTACCCTGGAAAAATAATCTTCTTTTCTGATACAACCACAGCTCAAACTGCTCCATCTTGGAGCTGTGAACTGTCACTCCAGTAAGACCCTGCTAATGAGCTGAAGGAGAGAGTTTTTCAGATATTAGAGAGATATCTGAACAGCATAAGAATAACCATGAGATATATCTAATATGGAGGGACAAAATAGGGGCAGAATTAGGAATAAAATAATATAATACACTATAATAATATAGTAAGAGTTAGTAATTTGGCAATTTAATGTGCTACATTTTAGTTTATTTAGTTCTTTAGTACTGGGTAGATAGAGGGTTATTTAGTAATAGCTGTAGTACATGAAGTGCATAGGAGAGCTGGGTTACATTTGCAATTTAGAAATCCCATGGTAAGTGGGAGGAAAAATGCCTGCTGATCAGAGCCTTGTAATTTCCACTGCCTTGTTCTCATGGGACTGAGTGCAGCACTTGCAGAGGAGCAGGCACTGGAGGCTGTGCGTGGGCTGACACCACCTTCTGTCCTCCTGTCCCTGTTCCACACCGTGGTGCTTTCCCGTAGAACATTTGTGCTCTTGGTATTCTTCAGTGAGGACATGGGGGACACTAAAGCGTATCCTGTGATGTTGGCAAAGCTGAAACTTGCAGATAGCATACTCTTGTGTTATCATTGTTTGATTTAGTGCCCTTTACTACAGTCTCCAGAGGAGTGACTCCTGCTGTTGCTGCCATACCTAACTGGCTTCCTACAGGATAATGTGCGGAGGTGCTGCTCTGGAGTACAGTGTTGAGGGTCTGCACTGGATGTGTCACCAAAACCCTCCTTCCTCCGGCAGTCTCACGGCCAGGCTCTCTACCAGCTCCTTTTGATCTCTGCATGGCATCTGTCTGAGACCTGGAGATGGTGGGAGCTTCCCACTACTGAGCAGTAGCCAGTTTGCAGATCTGCCAGCGTTCCTCCCCAGAGCTCTGTGTCAAAGAGCCTTGAGCCATTTCCCTAGTAAGGAGGAAGATGTAACTGCCAATGGACTTCTAAGAGAAGCAGCCAGGTAGCAGTTTGTGGCACATGGGGGAAGGTTTTCTCTTCCCCGTTCTTCTTCACATTCATCCTTGTTCAGAGCCTGATCACTCATGCCAAGTATTTACCTTTAGGGGAATATGCATAACTAGATATGCATCATTATTGGACTAGATAGTAGGTAAGGGCTTCCAGTCAAAGTTCTTTTCTCCTGAATATGTAGACAGATGTAGAAATATGTACACAAAATAGGATACAAACTAAGGAAAGAGTAGATCTTCAAAAGGCAGGTACAGGTTTAGTGATTGTCACTATGGATGTGAAGTCTGAAATTTCTTTTTCTAAAATTTCAGTATGTATTTAAACAGTAAGTTTATTAACCTGCTGTTTTTCAACCTAACCCTTCTTTGAAAAGAAAAGTTATCATAAACATACCATTTAATAACCAGGTATCTTGTAGTCTGCTTAGGCATAATATATATAATATGAAGATTCATAAGAAA
Organism: Dryoscopus gambensis; assembly: GCA_013389985.1. NCBI lineage: Eukaryota > Metazoa > Chordata > Aves > Passeriformes > Malaconotidae > Dryoscopus > Dryoscopus gambensis. The sequence continues at coordinate 72,275 of WEIT01029701.1, read as the reverse complement.
GTGGGTTTTTTTACTCTTAAGTGGCAGTGGTAAAATCTTGTGCTTTTTATTAAAAAAAACTCATCAAAGTGAAAACCCTCACTTTATACCTTCTCATTAGTGACTGCTGCTGTGCCTTAAAAATTTATTTATACATCAGTCTCAAAGAGAAAGAGTTTTATCACCTTCTGTGCCTCTTTTTGTACGCAGGACTTCTTGTGTGAGAGCCATTTTGAGACCTTATTGATTGTGACTCTCAAACATTTCTCATGGGAACTTTCTCTTCCCCTTTGCTTACATTTTTATTGGTTTGGACCAAGTGTCATTTTTATTGACACTTGGCCTGGAAAGGCATGCAGAGCATCCCTTTGCTCCTGCTTGGTGGGTTGGTCCCAGCCCAAGTGCATTCTGTCTTCGCCACTTTAGATGGGTAAAGTACCTCCTATGGCTGCAGGTTTGCTCAGACTTAAGATTCCTCACATCCCACATGACCACATCAGCTGAAGGAATAGGCAGAGATGTACAGCAGGCAGTTTTGTGTCTGTAACCACTCTGGGGAAGTCATTTGCCGTAAAACTCTTCTCATAATGCAAACATAATTTGGTTGATAAATGCAGTAAGTTCACTTCACTGTATTCACAGGGTCATGTTCATTTTTGTATGTGAATGGCAGTTGGTTTATTTTTCAAAATGTTTGCAAGTCTCATGAGTTTCATAAGTTGTAGTGTCGATAAGTATCCATCCGCAAGCACGTTACTTGTTCTTTGTTATTTGTATTTGTTCTCCTTTAAAACAAACTTTAAAACCCTTATCTAGAAACAAAACCATATGCTGCAGATTTTTTACATAAATAATTTTGCTAATGTTAGTGATACAGAAAGGAAAATGTGGGGTTTGTAAGGATAAAGAAAAATAATTTTATGACTAAAAAGCAGATTTGCTAAATGTTTAGTTACTATCAGTAAGTGATATTGAAAATCTATTTAGAAAAGCCCCTCTAGTGCCTGATAATTATATTCATGTTAAGATAAATAGGACAGCGTATGCTACCACTTACCATAAGAGGTTAGTGAAAGGGTGTTCATGCACAGTGACTAATCCAAACTGGGACAGTGAAACATGACCAGATTGGATAATTTAAATAATCAAACCTCAGCAATATTACTGAATAGTCTTTACAAAAGTGTGTCTTACTAGCAGGTTTTTTTCAGAATTAGTCTTGTGCAAAATTTAGTTGAATTTTATGTACATAACACAAGTCCTGTCCCACCACGTGTTGAAGGTAGCACAGTTCTTCCACAGACACAGAGGACGTGTCCCAGCCAGACTCAGCTGGGCATGAGGAAGAGCTGGGTATAGACATCTGCTAGATAATGCCCTTGCCTTAACTTCAGTAACCCTCCTTTATTTCACAGACACCTTGTTTCACAAAAAGGGAAGTTTCTTTTGCCAAAGCCTGACCTTTGAAACCAAACTTTCCGAATTCTTAGTGATTAAATTGTATGAACAACAGCCGTAAGATGATAGGATCTCCTGAAGCTGCAGAAGTGATACCTATGAGGCAGCAGTATCCTCTTTCACTTAGTGCCTTTTTCCAAATAAACCCAAGACTTTTATTTTCAATGCTACAACTGTTCGTAGTATAAAACAGGATGAAATGTGAAAAACATTCCCTTTTGTACTCTACAAAGTCTCCCTTTCCTCAACCCCATGAGTCCTGAAATGTGCTAGTTTGGCCTTTTGTTTGTCAGGGGTTTGGGGTTTGGTTTGGGGGGCTGGGTTTGGGTTTTTCTCATTTTGGTTGTGGAATCAAATGATTTTTATTTTAAACAATAGGTTATGTAAAAGATTCTCTTGACTGCTATACTTAGAATTTAGTTATATAAACTGTTTTCCTCACACTTCTTCTTCCTCCTCTCCTTGTTGACGCACAGAGTCCCAGGAAATCTCAGCAATAGAGAAGAGGCTGAACTGGGTTCGAGTTCTGTGTAGCATTGCTCACCCTCTGCCTCTCTGAAACTCATTTTCCAATTGCTGCCATGTGTGGAGTAAATGGCACCACTGTTTCCATCTGGGATTCTTTCTACCTTGTGTTTTCTGTCACTGAGACAACATTTCTTTTCTGCTTTCCAGACAGTTTGTGATATGCTCAAGAATAAAAATGGCAATGCTTGATATTTGCCTTCCATTCCATCTTGTCTTTTGGAAAAAATAATCTCTTTAACAGGGGTTAAACAAATCTCACCAGTTAAATTGGAATGAGTTTGTACATCTTTCCATTACACACAGTTTAACTCTTTCCCAAAGTGTTGTTTCTTTTGGTTTTTTGTTTATTTTTTTTAATAACAAAACACCCCCCAGCTTTTCATATCTGGGATTCAAAATGACAATGGATGTTAAGATCCACGGAGTTTCATTTTTTATTGCAATTTAGTGTAGTAGGCAATAGAATAGGGAATGCACTGAGAGCAGCCAGGCTTTTGAAACTGCCTGTGCAGAGACTGCATATCCACACAGAAACTCTTAAGTAAACAATTTAGCTGTATGCTGTTTATTCCACCTCTCTCTTTCTCTTTTCTTTGCTAACACAGGTCCACAAAGATTCTCGAGTTCTCAAGCCCTAGCTTATGGAAGTGTGTAATGTCAGTGTGGTTGCAAAATCACATGATCTCCTAGCTCTGTATCTTATCCTTCACCCAACATTGCACAACGCTGGACTGTCAGCTAGGAGAACGAAAGGAGCCAGATTGTGTTGTGCCACCTCTTTTTCTAGTTCACGCATAAGTTGCCACCAGGATATTTTTCTGTGTTTGTAGCACGTTTGGTGGATTTGGGGCACATTCTTTGCTTCCATTCTCCTCATTCATGTGACCCTTTCCCAGTGCTTCCAAATGAGCTAATGTGTCTTCAACATGGAGAAAACCAACCAAGTTGGTTAGGATGTGTATTGTTCTCTTGTTTTATTTGTGGGTTGTTTGGGGTTTTTTTTAATTGGTCTTTGTTCTGTTCTTTTTTCTTTTTAAAAACATACCTACAAAAAGAGAATATATAACTTTCTGCCCTAAATACCTCTTTTGCATCAGGGATGGATATTTTAATGGAGTGAGGTGTGATAGCAGAACAGTGCCATGTCTCTGTCCTCACAAGCATAGCTGCATGCAGATTAGAAAGGCTCTGTAGTGCTGCTACTGTATGCCAGATTTGCTATTTGCTCTTGTTTGCATGATAGTATTTCTAATTTACTAATATGATATGGAAATAATGGCACATCACCGATCTTTCAACATATTGTATCACTGCTTTATCATATTAGGCTAATACACTGCGAGAGTTGATAGCACCTCTCCATGTCAAATGGGATCCACATCTCTTGGCACTGAACCGATTGGACTCAAAGGTTGATAAACTTATCATTAGAGAATTGGCACGACGGAGACTCAACTTCAGCCTCTTGCAAGCAACCTAATGGCCTCCGTTCAGAAAGTCAGTTCTTCTTGAATAACTTTGATGTTTATAACAGAGAACAGACCTGTTAAAGCGTAGACAACCACATGCCTGAATATGAGGCCTCCAGGAAGGTGTCAAAGGGCATGGCCAGTCTTTTGAAGAATGCACCCTTTCCACAATGGGACTAGGCACAAAGTCAGATCCAGTCTACATGGAGCACATTTGCAGAAAATACTGCCCCCCGCACAGGAGAACGGAAGGGGAAGAGGGTCTTGGCAGGGGAAGGGTTTTGATGTCACTCAGTTTTGTTCTGCACACCTCGAGGAATTAAAGAGGGATTCAGCCATGGTAACTGTAATTTCCCAGTGCTTGTACTGAACTCCACTGAACCCATTCAGGCCAACCAGACAGAGTCGTGTCATTTAAGCGTGCTTCACGTTAGTGAAGGAAGTTTCCTTACTGTGTCATGCTAAACTAAGTGTATTCTGTCAAGTGGAGGTATGTACAGACCTTTCAGAGACTTCCATTTATCTAATGGTTTGTAATGAATTCCCAGAGGGTACACTGGCACTCGTTTGGATGATGATGGAGAAGATACCTCACGCTGAGATTTATTAGACTCTGCAGTTAAACTCTTCAGTTCCTCTTTATCTTCTAGGACTAAAACATGTGAGTGATGCTGCCTGGCCAAGCAGGCACAAAGTATTCTCTGTATAACTCCCAGACTCCAGAGGGCTGTTTTGGGGCCAGTATTTGTCTGGATGTCACTCGAAGTAGATTCCGATATTGTATTTATCATTATGTTCTGAGTCCCCTATGGGTTGATGTTTGCCTCTATCTCTGTGATTAGAATGTGGATTTTCCTTAATATATTTGGCTAAGGGTGTATTGTAATAATGTTAATGCTAATTACTTGATATTTCATACTATCTTACGGGGAGATTCTTTTAAAAAATGTATTTTGAAATGTTTTCTTTCTGTTTGCTCAATGTATGGTATTGCATTATGTTAATACCAATAAAATTATATATATATAGTTATATATATATTTCCCTTTTATAAAGAAGTAAATTATGCTTTTTTGCCTAACAGACAGGAAATGTGCAGTGAATAAAATTACATCATTCTGCCTTACAGCAGGTGACAAAGCTTATAATAGTTTTAATATTCTTTTTTGAAAACTAAAAAGTATAGTATGACATAAACTAGTTGGAAATTCATCAAAATGCATGTTTTGTGTTTCTGCTCAATGGGACTGTCACAAAACAGCCTAAATATTTAGCAATGTTGTTTTAGCATCTTTAATTTTTTCTAATCAGAAACATGCACTGTATTGCTATTATTGATTACAAAACTGTACTGTCATAAATTTTTGCCTATTGGCCAGATAGACAAACCCACTGAGTTTGTCTGTAGGAATTGATTTTAAAATTTAATTTAGTGCTCTTTCCAATGCTTGGCAAAGGCAGAATTTATTTTTTATATAAGGTTGCCTTTGAAGTACCTGCCTCTGCCAGGGATGATAAATCACTGCTAAGTACATAAAGATTCTGCAACCTGAAGGATATGTCATTAAAGCCTTGTTGGAATGGCCTGCAAGCCCAGCCAGTCCTTTACATTCTGTCATTAAATTCCATAATTAGTTAGAGGTGAAATGTTTTGGAAATGAATTAGAGAAACAGAAGCAAGGATGTGACTCTGAAATGTCCTTTGGCTGCCTTTTGGGGTTACACTGATGGCTTCTTTGCTGCTCATAGCCAAAGGCCAGCATATATCTGCACTAATGTGTATTAGATTGTCTTCAGCTTCCTCTCTTTCTTTTCCCCACCCTTTCTAACATATTGTATTGAGTATCTTTGTTTTGCAGAGGCATTCAGAAGGGCTGTAATTAACAGTCCCTGGCATTTAATAGCATACACATTTGTTAAATATTTTTCTGTATGCCTTAAAATAAAGTATAGAAAATGGCAGTAAATGTTTCTTTAATGAAGGCATTTGATTTATTCATGAAGTCAGGATTTTTTAAAGGTGTTATTTTGGGCTTAATAAAGGAAATAAGCCAGCAAACTTTCAGTCTTGCTTTTGCGTAACCATTGTCTGTCAGGGCTGACATTCAATTCCTTTCTCGTTTCTTTTGTGGAAAACACATTCTGCCCAATGGATGGGGAATGGACCTTTCTGCTGTGACCACTCTCATGCCAGTTTTGAGAGCACTTTATGCTGAGGTTCATACGTGTTCACAAGTTCATTCTGACATCTGATGACATGAGTGATGTCTAGAAAAGCCACATGGTATTATTGCATTTCTATCATCACAGCAATAGTTGTTGTTCTGAAAGGTACTTTGAACTCTGCAGTGCTTACAGACCATGGGGGTGTGATGGGCATTCTGCAGCTGACGGGGGTGCCTAATACTTGGCAGTGTTGTGCCCTGCATAAATAAGATGTAAATCAGGGTGCATCTTAATTAGGTTGGAATCTAATCAGTGCAGCTATCATAACGTGCAATTATAAATCCAGTAATAAATCTGAATATCTGAATAAATATGACATCTTCTGGGATAACGTTTTGGGAAGTACTTCAGGCCCCTTTCAGAACGCCTCGGGAGGCACTTCCCCAGGAGACCACAGTGTGTTACGGAGGTAACTGAGGCAGAGATTAAATTAACCTGGCCCCTACCCACACTAATTTTCCATGTTTCTCCCATGTTGAAAGTCGGATGGCAATTCCTTAGTGATGCGTGTGTTTTGGAAAACTTCACTCTCTGTGCTACATTTTCACACAAATAAGCAACTTGGGATGTAGTCTGAAGTAGAGTTCATTTTGCGGGTGGGTGTTGCTCACCAGGAACATGTACCTCATCCGCTCGGGCTTGCTTTCAGGTATCATCCCCATAAATCTTGACAGGCAACTGCACAACTGCAGTTGTGCGAGCGTGACTCTGGCTTGATTCTGACTGGTGAGTAATGTCGCTGGGTCCGTATCATTTATCACTTAACCTTTTACAACTTTGAGTGCTGCGACAGCTTAGGTTTGTAAAAACAATATTTTCCTCAATGAGTAATTGCTTCCATATATTACATGGGAATTATTATTTGTAGGGAACTCCTCATCCTGATAAAAAGTTACAGAATCCCCACATGTCTAGCAATTTTTCCCAGTGTGCTCTAGCTCCTAGCTTTCCTCATAAATACAAGTTTTCTGTTGTTTTTGAACTGCAGGGCCCAAGGGGAAGTGTACTATCGAAATGTGATTGGTCTGCTTATTTCACTTCAGCACTGGTAGCTTGCGGTAAAATTAAACAGCACTTATATCAGTGTGTGGCACAGAAAAATGTCAGGATATCCTATTTCATTGTGTAAAATTATCCCAAAGAGTCACTAAAATCAGCAGATTAAGGTTAAACTGGTGCCTTTTTAGGCAGCTTAATGAGTAGAGTACCATATCCAAAACCAAGGAAGCATGCAGTGACAACCCTACTGTGGAAAAGTTCTGCCACTGATCAGAATTCCATTGCTTTGGGAAGCTGTGGAGTGACTTCATTCTTAACTTCATTCTTATGCCCTCTATGAAATCACAACCCACCAATATAACCTCATGAAACAGCAGGACTGTGAGCAAAGAGGGAGCTACAGATGCTCATTTGAGGTGTGCAGGAGCTGTCAAGAGGCAGCACAAACAGAACAAGCTAATTATTCCCTCTGTGTGTCCCCTTCTCACTAACACAGTAACCCATTAGCTGGCACCTGTACTTCACTGCTAAGTGGATATCAAAAATGGCTGAATGTTACTGTCAGCTCAACAATGCAGATCTGCAGGGAGAGACACTAAGGATTTTTCCTTATGCTGAGGTTAGTGTCAGCTGTTTTTAGTAAGCAATTCCCATTGTGTGGAAAGCTGAAGAGAGGTGGCTGAGGTGGGTGTGAGACTCAGAGCAAGACCAGCTCAGGTGTCTCATGAAGGCTGGAGGTTGAACATGAAAACATGCTCCAGCCTGCCAGCTTACACTGCAGCCAGCAGGGTGCTGGGGGCTCACAGGGCTGTGGCAGGGTGCAGACAGCTTGTCCTTCAGACATCCCCGGAAAGGTGACCAGTGGAAAAGAGATTCACAGGGATCTACTGACCCAAAAGGAAAACTGTTAGTGCCATAAATAGTTCACAAAAAGAATTAGACCTTTGGTGTCACAGCAAAGGCTTGGCATCTGTCAGGCCTTACAGAGGCTACGGCTAGGTCATTTTAAAGATGGTACCTACCTCCTTCTGATACTGAACTTGATTCTAGTGCAAAATGCCTGAAACACCTTCAGGTATCTATCGTGTTGGAGATGAGTTTTCCACTTGCCTGCACAGTTCACTTTATTTCAAGAAACCCAATTTATGCTCATGTGTGTGAGAGGAGAAGCAGCCTCGTACCATTGGGTGGAAAACTCCAGCAAGCGCAGGACTCTGTTGTGTTGGTGCTTTCAGTGAGCAGACTCTCTAGGGAGTATCTTTTTTTGTCTGCAGGTTTGCGTAATAGGAGAGAATAGAAACTCTGTACAGCTATCCTGGTAACCCAAAAATACTTCCACTTTAGAGGAAATGATGGTATAAAATTTACCTGCATTGAATAAATACAAAATAATAAATACAATAAATATAAAATTTAATCATTCTCCAGCTACTAGTGTTTCACCAAACACATAGATCAAAGCTTGTCTTTAAACAATGTTCCTCCCTTCCTTGATTCAAGACTTTTGGGGAAATCCTGCACTTTCACATACACAGGGACAGAAAGGATAGAGGATTATGTGAATCAGAAAAGGCAGGAAAAGGGAAGAGAGAAGGGTTGCAAAGACCAGGTACTGCACAAGAAGTCCCCATTTTAGTTTTAATTTAGTTTTAAGTAAGCTTGCTTAAATTTTTCTTCACTTGTAGAAAACATTAATATGTTTGTATGTGTGTGTGTGTGTTTACAGGTGTAATCACATATCCAGTCGGGCCTTGATTTTAAAGTGGCATAGGACATAACATAGGTTTCTACTTGTCCTTTAACGGGGAAATCTGCTCTATCTTACCCAGAGCAGATGATTAGCAGCTCTTTCCATATAGACCTGCATTTTATTGCACCTCCTGCCTGCTGTACCATGCCAGGGTTAAATACTCTGTTGCCTCTTTCTTTTCTTAGTAATTAGGGATGTGGCTTGTAACATTTTCCCTGGACACCCTGTCATTTTGGCTCCCCCCATACCTGAGCAGGAATGACCTCATGCACAGCCGCAGCTGTGCAGACACCATCTCCTTGTAAGCCTTACATCGATTTCACCGTTTTGTTCCTTTTAGCTTGTAGTTGGTGGGGGAAAAGAAATACATACCTTAGCTGCCAGCCAGCCATCTAAATAGTGTAAAAAATTATTAATTCCCATATCTTTGCGTTACAAGCATTTGGGTATGTCTGTCTCTTGGGCAGTTTGGACTTTCAGTGATTAACCTGAACAGCAGCAAAGATGGATTTAAGCCTTGCACTGAGAAATCAACTGCCTCTTTGGAGAATTTCTTTTCTCCCCTCCCCTGCAACACTGCTAAAATCTACATCAACTCCCTTTTCATCCTTCTACTTTTTCACATTGTATCTAGGTAGATCCCTTCAGTCTCTCTCCTAATTGTTCCCCGGGGTTTACAAGTCCAGTCAGGCTGTTGCATGCTGTGACCACAGCCCTTGCCTGCCTGTTGGCACAGCCTGAGCTGGGGGCAGGAGGCTCCCACCTTCCCAAGGGGTCAGTGGGCATCTGTATGCTGCTCTACCATCCTATCAGTGAAACCTTGCAGCACCAGGCAAGGTTTGATAGTCCCTGTGGTTACACATGACAGAGAGAACATGCTTTGGCATAGGAAGATCACAAATGCTTTGTTTCTGCTGGGATGATATCAGTTGTTAGTTAGCTTGTGGCAGACCAATGTTTCTGTTCCCAACATAGACATGTCAGGGTCAAGAAGGCAAAGGGAAAAAAAAACCACCCAGAGGTTTGTGCATCCAAGGCTGTTTTATCTAACTTGAGACCATTTCCCAGAGGCCTGGGATGCTTCTTGTTTTGAGGGGGTATTTACTGCCACTCACAGAAGGTCTCTGGGACACTTGAGGTCAATTCCTCCCCTGCACAAAAGGTGAAGCAATAAGGTGTAGCTCTCAAATTGGAAGCAAATCTTTGGGATTTGTAGGGGGGAAAATAACATGACAGCTGTTTAATAATGTAATTAGTGATGTATTCTAACAAAATTGCCTCCTTAAGATCCTGAGAAAGCCGAGCTTAGCTGGTTCCTCTGCCAGAGAGAGTGAGCTCACCAAAAGGAGTGAAAATGGGAGTTTACATTTCAGTGGAGCCTGGGGATTTCAGTCTGACTATGCCTTGCTCGCTTCCTTTCACAGACTTTGCAGCAGCTTGGCTTTCTGGGGATTTGCAGAGGGTGGTACTTCTGTTCCAGTGCAGGGCTGATTGCAAGGAGAGGAGTGGGCGTGTGTGAGAGGAGTTGCACAGCGAAGGAAAGTGCGTCACTAAGCAGTAAAAGTAGCAAACAGGAAAGAGGATAGCAGGAAAATGGAGAGTTCCATCAGGGTGGCAGTGGTGTCCATCAGTCAGGATGAGAAGTCGAAAGGCAACAGGATTGAGCCTAAGTGGTGTCTGAAGGCACTGGCAAACACCAGAGGGGCCCCAGTGAAGAGCTTTGATCCTTGAAAAATATGGCCTTGTCAGCAGGGTAGGTGACAAAATTTATTAACTATCCTTGTATAGGCAGTCCTGTTCACTCACAGCCCCAGGTGAAATCACGGGCTCCTCTGGTACCTCAGTGAAAGACGAAAACCATGCAAGATTTTGGCAGCTTGAGCTTTTACAGAAAAGTGAATCACAGAAGTGCAGGGACCTCCACTTAAAACTCCACTTTAAAAACTTGGAGATTATTCCATATATTTAGAGAAGATTTATGAGAAGTGTGTGCCTAGAGATTCTCTGTGTCCAGAGAGCAGTGTGTTAGTCAGCTGGGTTGCAGCGGTGGCCTTCTACAGGGTTCTAATTCAGTACCATCTTCCTGAATCATCAGTTTTCGTGGACCAATCATCTCTTGATCCATGTAAATACCAATGGTAACTTTCTCTTTGGTCGCTTTTCACATAAGTACCTTATGCTCATATGATCTTGGTTTATAAGAAGGAAATAATGGAAAGATGATTGCCGAAGGGAGCTGGGAGGTGGTTACACTTAGTACATCCCAGAGCTCGCTGCATGTTCTTTTCAACAACAAATGACAACACAGTGTGAGAAATCCCACCAGTTTTTCCTTAACGCCAAGAACCTGAACAGTTCCTGACCTCTTGGAGTTTCACCTTCCCAGCCATAACCTTTGTCTCTCTCTCCTGAGAAAATGTAAAAGTAGTTACAAATATTTACTTCATTCTAAGAAGTGAGGGCAAAGTAGAAAAAGTTCAGAAACTTTTCCTGTGGAAATCAGAATAGTGAAAAATAATAACACAACGTTTACTAGACTGATGTATTCTTTATCTCCAGAATTGAATGCAAATGGCTTTGCATTCACTTGAAGACAGCAGGAGCTTCTTTGTTACAAAATTCGGTGCCTGTGTATTCTTGCTTTTGGAAGACAGGGTTCTCACCAGATTTAGATCCCATGTGTTGCAGTTTCTGCAGCTTTATTTCTGCTTCTGTCTTTTAGAGTTGTTCGGGCTTGTGTGGGGCAGGGGGCAAAATTACTGCTTCAGAGAAGAGACCCTCTTTTTCAGCAGTATGTGGAAACTGTGACCTGGCAGTGCATTCAGAGAAACAGGAAAGATGCAACCCATGACTCAGCAACCAAATGAGTGTGAAAAACAACTGGTGTGTTGGCTGCTGGTCTGAGGTCACCTGCAAGTCCTATTAGACCACATTTTCTACTTAAACAAAACATTACCAGAGGTCGTATTCTTCCTTAACAAGACAGCCGTGCTGTAATAGCATGACTTGCATACAAATCCACCAATTTAAAAAAAGAAAATTTGTTTTAAGCTCAGCTCTATATCTAACGGAATACCTCAGATGCTTTATTGTGCCAAGGGTTTCACCAACACCTACAGGAAATCAATCAAAGGCTCTAGCAGAAGGCTGAGGGAGGGGAGATGTGTGTGTAATCTCATTCCCACCTACTGAGAGCCATTGAGAGCAGCAGCACCACCTTCAGCATTTCTCTGGAAAATATTAAGGGCTTGGGATGTGTTTGCATGACGCCCACTGCCCTCTCCCCCACCACGGGTGGAACAAGGCATCTTGCCCTCTTTAGAGCTTCCCCAGCCTCAGCAGCAGCAAAGCATTTAAGAGACCTGTTTTTCTTCCCTCCTCTTTCCTTTTTAGGAAATCTGTCCCCTTTTTGACGTGCTGCTCACAGTGACATCACCAAGTCAGTGACAGAGTCTGGGGGAGGCAGGCCCAGCCATGTGGAGGTGCTGTGCTGATGTATTCCAAAGACTTTCTGTCAGGGTTCCAATGCCTAACCCAGCCTGTGTCCTGCCCCCACAGTCCTGTGCCTTTCCTGTGCGGTCTCGGAGCTGTTCCCTTCTGGGCGAGGGTAGAAGTCTGGTGTCCCCAGTACCTATGAGGCCCATGTTGAGTGGTGGCTGCCTGTCCTAGGGGTTGAGCCCTGAGGAGCACCAGCCATGCAGATCCCAGGCCAGAGTGTGGGGAGGGAGGGCAGGCAGGGCAAGCCCCCCGGCACAGGGTTAATGCTCACAGGGGCCATGTTGCCATCCAGGTTCATTAAAGGCTCTTGTCATTCAGTACTGAACCTTAAGGTTGCTGTCCTTCATCTTGGTGGAGAGCTTTTGTGTGTTAGGAAGCCATGGGGTTTTGATGGCAAGCCCAGTTGTGGTGGCTGGTTTCCAGTCCAGCCTCTAGGTCACTCTAGCAAAGTAAATTCAGATGCTGTAGAGTCAAAGTGCTGGCCTGCTTCTTCAGCAAACCATCCCTGTACTAATCCCCTCAGGGTACAACCTATGCAGTGCTGCTGGGGAAGAGACACCTGAGGAAAGATCTCTTTTGCCTTCCATAGCAAGAGCTGAGAGGGGGAGAGAGAGAGAGGGAGAGGGAGGGAGAAACAGGTGTCAAATACTCCTGTGTCAGACCAGGAGGGTGTTTTCCCTTTGCCCTTTAGCGAATCACTCCCCTTCCACAGCTGTCAGACTGCTGGACATCAGCATTCAGCAATAGGAACTGATAGAGAGTGGTTAAAATCTCCTGTAGTCTTGATTTTTATGCTTTCTTAGGAAGTCCATGCAGCAACGAGGTCAGAAGTTTGATATCTCTCTAAGTATTCAGCTACTGAATGTTTTCCCCTTTAGCCCATTACATGTTTTAATAAGAAAGAAAATACCAAGAAAGAGAAAAGCATCTCATTTCTATTTTATTTCAGTCCTGGCCACCACTGACAGTGATAAACTCAGCTCACCAAGCAGAGTAGCACAGGATGGGATGATCTAGGGAGCTCTGTGGAGACTCAAAATACTTCCATCGATAAAAGGTCTCCAACCTGTCTTCATTTCCATATCTCTTAAAAAAAAAAATTAAAATGTGTGCTTTAAAAACAGCTACTCTCTAAAAGGGCAAAGGAATGAGAGATGAAGTAGATTAGTTGCTGATTGCAAAATTCTTGGATCATATAAAGATCTGTACAAATGCCAACACTTCTTGTGATAAGGTGAAGAGATTTAGGTTTCTGGAGTTCTTGCCTGAGCCTGAGGAGAGTTGTTCCCCTACTGCATAGTATGGGCTCAGGTGGCTCTTGATGGGCTAAAAACGTCACTTCTAAATACAAACTGTCTTCCCTCTTGGTGATTGGTAAAAAACCCTCTAATCACAGGAGGACACTGAGGTTCTAGACTCCAGAGTACTTCAGTATATGGTAAACTTTCAGCCAGCAGAAATGACTGTCTTGGAGCAGGGTCAGTCACAGGGTAAAGATAATGCTTGAAACCAAGCAGCCTTCCTAAAGAGCTTCTCGGAAAGCCTCCCGAGGACACAGACACCTTGAACCAGGAAAACAAGCACCACTCGGAAAGCCAAGACTGGCTGGGAGGATCCCGAGGGCTCTGGAGGCAACCAGGAGGCCGTGCCCAGGTGGTGTCTGGCTGTTGCATCAACATGTGTCAGTGTGCAAGGGGCAGCAGGGACAGAGCTAAGGGACACAGCTAACCCTGTCCCAAGGGCTGCCCTGGCTAATCCTGATCACCACTCTGCTAATCCTGACACTGCACTGGTGCTTGCAAAGCTTGTACGGAGTCACCAAACAGTTTCCTCTGGGGGAAACATTGTGTGAAAGGTTGAAGTGGTTTGATGTTTTCTAAATGAAGCATTTCAAATGCTCATTTCAGAGTAACACTTCATCCCCAGCTTTTGCTTGGTTTTGTTTTTAGAGAAGCAAAACCTTTCTTTTTTATTTTTTCTCTTTAAATGCTCTCAGTACTAGTTAGAACAAATATTTAAAATAAGCCTATAATAAATACTTTTTATATTTATATATTTTGATTTATTATACAATAAATTTCAATTTTTAAAAACCAAACTATAATGCAAACAGCTCTGTTTTGATTTGCTGTGCTGCCAGGTCATAGTTCTGCTCTTATGTTTAGTCTCTAGTCTGCTGCTGAACCTTCAGGTAATGGTCGAGTAACAGATCACCATGAGTGACAGCTTTACTGACTCTTGAACAACACTACTGAGTACCAAAAATAAGTGGAATTTTCTAGGAAGGAAAAGGACATGTCATTCCAGGGCTACCATCACATATTCTTGAGTGCCGTTATCAGCACTTTCACTTTGAGATCTGATCCTTGATGGGTTCCTTAGCAGGATCCTCCCAGGGCTTCCTCTCCTTGCAATAAGGAAGTCACCAGAATTATATAACTGCAACACCAGACATCTGATTTCTGGTAGTAAATCACTCTAATATTATTGCACCTTGCACTATTTCTGGTGTTTTCCCCTCTTTCTCTGCGTGTCAAGATTTTACATTCTTGAAAGTTTTTCTCCCTTTCTTCTGAAGGCAATAGCAAGAAGGAGCCATCGCAGCACTTTTTTCTGGAACTTAGAAGGTGTGAAATATTCTCTTTATGGTCTAGTTAAACCTGTTAAACATTTTGCAAAGGTTTTTGATAGGTCTTCATATAATCACATTAATGATACATTGTTCCTTTCTCTATTTCTTCCTCCTTTTTTTGTTTTCCCCTTTGTCTCATTACAGTTGAAACTATAGAGGAAAAAACAGCAGACTCCTTGCAAGATTTGTACAGAGCGTTGGAGCAGGCCAGCCTGTCTCCTTTAGGAGAACACCGGATTTCCACTAAGCTGGAGTATAAGAAATCTTTTATAAAGAGATGTAGTGATCCAGTAGTCAATGAAAAACTGCACCAGCTGCGAATTCTGAAAAGCACTTTAAAGGTGAGATAAAACAGGGAGGAAAAATCCTGCCCCAGGGTTGGATTGGGCTGTATTGTAATCAGAGATAATTGTGTGCAGCTGGAGTCCAGGCTGAGCCCAGTGTGCAAACAAGGGAGACATGGGGAAGCACTGCTTGAAAAGTGTGCCTGGGAGAGAAGTCAAAGTGAGGGGATCAGTTTTTATTTCTTTATTTTCTTGTGTTTAATCTCAGTCAGCTGCTCCTCCTCTAGGTAGTTTAACAGAATTTGACACCAAATTATTGGAGGAAACCTTAATCCCTTTTTTGTCCCTGAACATTTTCATTTACCAAAACACACTCACTTTGTAATTACCAAAGTCTAAAGTTAAGCAAAGCCAGTCCTCGGAAGGGAACAGTATCTCTTGCAACACTAGACTGTTTTCTAATTGATGAGCTTGTCCAGGAGGAAACTGTGTGCTTGCTTTCTATGTAAACTGATAGGCTTGTATTTAATCAGTAAAATTGATTAAATAAATACATAGCGGTAATGATAGATTTTAAGATTTTTATGGTTGTTTTAAATGTACCACAGCTCATTTAGCCTCCTTGTCAACTTCCTTTGTTTGTTACAGCAGTTTCAGTTCTGTCCTGATAGAGATTTCAGCAAACAGTATGCTGGATTTCCTCAGGGACCCTGTTAACTACATTAAATTACCACATTTTAAGCCACCAGATAATTGTACAGTGCATTTTGTAACAGCTTTCGTCGAAGAGGGTTTTATCAAAATTAATTAATTTAGTTTTCCATCACCTAGAGAAGCATTTAAACAATATAATTTTCATGCTGTGGGGCTCCCATCCTGAAAAAAAATCCTGCACATGCTTAACATCCTGTACTGTATTATCTCATTGAAGGCAACTTGTATTATTATCTTGGTATGCGAGTCTTTGCAGGACTGCAGGCTGGCAAAAAAAGGCTACATTCACAAGCTGTCCACATGGCTTCTACAAGCATGAGAAATGGAAACAAAATCACAGGGCTCTCAGACATATCGAGGTGGCAGGAGGTTCACACCTTAGCTGTGCTTTTGTACCGCGGCAGGGTCACTCATGCCACAGCTGTGGTTCAGCATCAGCAGCCTGCAGCCTGCTACCATGCCGAATTTTCTCTTTTGTTGGTGTTTATTGATACCTGAGGTACATTATACCAATGGCTTTCCTTCAGGGAAGTCCAAAACCAGTGCAGCCTCTTGACCCAGTTTTGTGCTTCTCTGGAACTTCTTTCCTTTGGACCAGGCAAACACAGTTTGTTTGTTCTCTGTCCATGAGCTGTATTTTCTAAGCCTGTCAGCACTCTTGTTTGGACTGTGATTGGTGCAAATCATTCTTAAGTACAAGACATCAATAATGGAAAACTCAGTGGCAGCAAGGAGCAAAGACAGATAATTGTTGTTTCCTGCGTAGAACAGCACTGTAGGGTGACAGATCAGTGCCTTTGATTTCTCCTTCCTGAATGCAACCAATTGTGCTGGCCTGTTGGCATTGATGTTCTGAACTCTCCTTGAATTTTATCCTACATAATGGTATCCAGCGACAGTCCTCCAAACTGCTTCTAGCTCTTGATGTCCCATCTTCTAAGTCATTAATGAAAGACCGCTGTGCTCTCTTTCCTGTGATAACAAAAAATCATTCTCCTGTCACTGAGTATGAGCTGCCTGGCTGGTAGTGCAGAGGTGTGGGACCAGCCACAACCTGTGAGAAATAAGTTGTCGTAGTTCAAGCAGAGATATGGTGATCAGGAATTCCCATGGCTTCTTTTCCACAGCTTGTTCTCAGCTTGCCCTCTTCTTCTGGAAATGAGTATTCTAGCAGGTAGTGTTAATTTGCTGTTGTTTGCAAAGCATGAAAGTACTGCTTATGGAAGATGTCTTTCTGATCTGTCCCATCATACACAGCTTGATATATCCCCTTGCCATGCTATCCAGAAAGATTTAACATAGTATGGGCATGTAAAATGTCAGTTAGCCATGAAGAGTGTGATACCCGTCTGGCAGGGAGGTTGGAGGGGAGATTGCTGGTGGCCACGCCATTCCTGTGCTGAGGACTAGTGCTCGAAACCTATGTGTTAGCTGTGTTTCCAAGGATTATGGCTGTGGCATCCAGCTTCTGCCACTTGTAACAACCGTGAGTGGCTGTGGGTACTTCTGAGGCTTACTGTGACCCTCAGCTCCCTGTGAACCAGTCACCAGAGAGGGGTTATGATACAGTCACTTCCCCTGCCCCAATGGTGCATAAGAAGGTACCAGAAGCTATGTTATATTTTCCCTTTTCCTGCCTTCTCTTTGCCACATCAGTGGTAGGAAGAGGTTCCAGCCAGCCAGCCCATCACATGCAGTAGATCTTTAGTGAAGATATTTGTCCTTCCCATGGGACTCCTTGCACAAGCCTTTGCAATGCAGAGCTCAGATGCCCCCATGACAAGCCTGGTAAAGAGGCGTAGTTGTGCTGGCAGCTGGGAGGCCGTGCGTGTGTCTGTGTCCCACACACCCATGCAGTATTTCTGATGCTGGTCAAGAGCAAACAGATGGCACTTTGTTGTGTGAAACCCATCCTGAGAAATGCAAGCAACTAATAGTAAACAGTACAGGGTTTGTTTTTTCTGGGGCTGAACAAGGGGGCAGGTGGGGGAGTAGGGACTCTTACCGAGGGTTCTGGACAAGGCGAGGGAAGCCCAAGTCCCACAGGGGGAAGCGTGACACACTGTAGAAAGGGCTCCTGTTTGTGAGTGCTCATAGAGCAGATTGTCCCTGCGCTTTCAGGGACTCTGGGGCTTGAGTTTGCACCCCTCATTCTCTCCTTCCACCCACGTGATGGATTTTGCCAGTAACTCATCACTTGCATTAACTCTTTGCTTGTTCCTTTTCTCTCACAGGCCAGGGAAGGAGAAGTAGCCATTATAGATAAAGTTCTGGATAATCCAGCTTTGACGTCTAGAGACTTTCAGGAATGGAAGCAAATGTACCTTGATCTCTTCATGAACGTCTACGAAAGCAGCCCCCGGAGGGACTCTGCTGATGGCTCATCTGAGGTTGAAGCACTTATAGCCTCGTTAGCACACACTCACTCGTACATAGAAACACATGTATAAAGGTCTCTCTTTTTGTCCCATTTGCTACACTTCAGCCCTTTACTTAAGTGCATAAAGTAGTTTTTATATCAATATGTGAGAGCTCTAGTAAATGATATTCAGCTGCGTGAAGTAAGCCTTCAATGGTCAATGATACCACTTCTTTAATGAGGATTTGTATATTTTATATGCTACCAATGCTCTGCTTGTGTTTACCTTCTGTGAATTAAAAAACATGATCTTTAGCTATTGAAGAAGAGGATTTAAAAGCATTTTTGGAAGACTGTGGCCTTCATGCAGGAAGTTCCACGTGCTAAAGCTTTTGTTATCAAAGGTCAGTTTTACAGTGATATTTTATATTATATAATTCCAGTATTGCATTGCATTTTTGGAGTGCAGGTACTATTTTGGTGGTGGGAGAAATCCAATTTTTATATTTCATGAGAAACTCTAGGAGTTTTCTTAAATAACAGGGAAAAAGTGTAATGCAGTGGTTGTATTTCAGTTTTGTCAAACACATAAAAGGATGAAAATCGGCAGACAGAAAAATGACTAATGTGAATTTAAGTGTCAAAAGGTTAGGTCTTATTTCCTTGTGCTTTATTAAAGCTTGTTGCTAAGGTTTACCACCAGTGCAAAGGGATGCTGGTTTGTATTATAATTAAGACCAAATTGTGTGTAATCTCTTAATCAAATTAGGTTGATTTAAAAAAAAATAAGTAGTCTTGGTACTGTGATTGAGGATGCTTTTGCACTGAAGGTATCAGTATGATGTGCAGATTTTGCAAAAGAGAAAATGTAGACTTTCAACATCCTTGGTAGCAGCATTTCTTTAGCCCAGAAAAGCAGCAGTGGAAAAGGTTCCCAATGAAATGCTTCAAATTTGAGATGCTTTGAAGATTCCCACAATAGAAAAGGAGTGAATAGGATTTTTCAAGTTGTTTCCTATGTGTTTTCTGAGCTGTGAAATTTGGCTGTATTGTATGCAGGGATAATGTGTGATGAGAGCAGAGCTGAGCACAGAACCTGAAAAATAACTGATGAGTAAAAAAGCCTCTGGTTTGCTTTTGAAGGGGAAGGGATATCTCTGGGTTCTGCTGAGTTCACAGGCTGATTAAAATGTTTTAAACTTCCATCAGATTTGCTATCTGCTGAAGACAACCCAGTGAATATGAGGGGAAATAGATCCTTAGAGTTAGGCACATGCCTGAAATAAAAGTGGGAGGGAACTCTTAAATCATATATTTACTTTTTATGGGCTTGTTTTTGAAAAATATTAAGAGCATGACAAAATATTTCTGCTGCTCTTCAGTATTTTGCTGCGTAAGTTAATACTCATGACATAATTTAATAATGCTCCTGTGGAAAGGAAAAGCCTCCTTTATACTTTAGTGAGTTGTACTCTTAACCAACTTGGGACTATTGCCTGTACAGCTCAGTGAATGTATTTTAATCTTTATGAGCTCTAATATTTCCTGGCAGTTATATCCATGAAGGGATGAAGGAAAGAATGGACAGATTTATTTTCTCTCTCCTTCTTTGTTTCTTTATTTTATTCCTCTCTCTTTCTTCCCTTTTTCTCTCTTGCTTCCCTTTCTCTTTTTCTTTCTTTTTCTTTCTACTCCTCATGTTCTATCTTGCTATTGCATTTGGATTGCAAATGTTCTGCAGATTTTGCACAACTGTACAGAAGAGTGGCCTTTCTGTAGCCCATTTTCAGTAAACTTATATTCAAGTCGTATGGATGACAAATCATATATTAACGTTTGTATAGAATTCTGGATCCAGTGTAAGATTTGTACTATTAGAAGAATATTGTTTGTATAAACTGGACATTTATTTACTGCATGAGTACTGACTTGTATATTAAATTTGTGAAGTTTTTGTAAATTTCTCTTAAGAAATGCTTGACTTGAAATGGATTGTGCTATTGTTCCAAGCATTTAGATTCTCTTGCTATTGTTTTACTGGACCAAAAGTAAATATATTCATAAGAAAAACTCTTTATATCTGATGGATGTATATGCACATTGTGTAGTTGATTCCTTGTCAAAACCAAGGCAGTTCAGAAGACTTAGATCTGTTGCTATGCAACAGCCATTCTGCCTGCACTTTACATTAGTAAAGTTAGCTTGATTGCTTTAAAGGTGAAAATTAAACATTACAGTTTTTTAAGATAGTCTAGTGACAAAGAACATGTGTCCTCTCCATTGTGCTGCCTTCTTTTAAGACTATTAAATGTTCTTCTAGATATATTTTTATTGTATTAATTCTCAGCCTAGAAAGGGAACACTGTAAAATGAAGTACAATAAATTTAGCTTTTAAATGAACATTTATGGCTCAAGATTCAATTTACTCCAGAGTGATTCCATGGCATTTGACCATTTTATCTGCATTTCACATATCCATGTATCATGAAGTACCCCTGCGTGACTTCAAACGCTGCCAGTGTGGCCAAAAGGGAGTGACGCTATTGCTGATTCATATGTAGTCAGACACTGAGTAAAGACTTCTGAAAACCTTCAGTTACCTCCCTCCCCTTTGTACTCTTTGATGAAAGTAAACCTTTTTTGACTGCAGGATTCTCTCATGTAGCAGTTCAATGGCAACGAAGAATTTTACCCTTGTGCACAGGTGTGATAAAGCAGCGTATGGTACCAAGGTAAATGCCAAGGCTTAATAACAGCTTGTTACTCCTGTAACAAGCTTCTTGGAGGCTGATGATAAGGATTCCCCTTTCAGCTCTGGCCATCTAAGCTAACAAAGGGTTTAGATACAAAAGAAAAGTACATCACCAGTAGTGTGCATCTTTAAATTAACACAAAATAAACATCTGGAAGGTGTTCTACAACAAAGGCCGCTGAGAGAAATGGCTTTTGTCAAATAAACAATGTTTTAACTTTCAGCTGTACCTGAGTCTACATAGTGAAAAATCCCTGCTTTCTGTCCAGTAATTTCATGCTGGCTGGCTAAGACATTCTTGCCTAGTACATAGTATATCAAATAATACCTTTTCCTTGGCAATACTTGCTACTAATTCTTGTAGGCATCAATTTTATAGTCTTTATACAGCTCTCTTTCCTTTTGCTTAACCATAGCATAAAAATTCAATAGCACTTACCAGCTAGGAAAATTATCTCTGATTAAGAAAACAGAAAAGATGGATTATATTTTTTAATATTTGAAGAATCTGACTTGCAACACCTACTAATTGCTATCTAGGTATTACTCTCCAAAAGTCAAGGATTACGATTCTCACTCATCGCCTCTAAATGTGCTACTGGCTACATCCTTGCTCAGTGAGATCAGCTTCCAGCTTTATAAATCCTCGATCTGTTTCCTGTGCTGGAGCCAGATTTTCTTGCCTGTTTCCACCGAGCACTTGGCTCATCCAAACAAAACTTCCACTCTCACGTTCAATGTGGCTACAATTTTCTTCTTTTCCAGGACCGCCCTGCTCGCTCCTCTCCTAGGATGGATATTGCTCAGCACGGCAGCTCAGCAGTTGGGCAGCTTCTTCTGCTGGCTGTCACTGTCCTGCTCTTCGGCCACCTCGGAGAGCTGGAGCACAGCGCACTGCAGCCCACACCACGGCAGAGGGGCCTTGCAGATCTCTTCCCAGCCATCGTTGTCGATATCGTAGCCAACCACGTCTTGCGTGGAGACCTCCAGTGAGTTTTGCCACTTCTTTCCCCCAATGAGAAGGGCTGTTTCCTCTACCACTGCCAGGCCATAGGAGAACCGATCGTAGACCAGTGGTCTTAACCGGGTCCATTGGTTTTGATCTGGGTCGTACCTTTCTATTTCAGAGAAAGGTTCATATAATCCCAGAAAGGTGAATATGGATTCCCTGATTGTTGCCATCTGGTGCCCAAACCGAGGAATGCTCATTGGGGCTCGTTTCACCCACTGCGCTTCAAGCGAGCACAGAGAATAAACGTCATTGCTTGTGCTGGCTGGGGCCGAGTACTTGCCCCCAGAGATGTATATGGTGTTCTTGCAAACAGCACTGGCATGGCCATGTATCCTGCATGGCAATGCCCTGGCCTTCATCCATCTATCCCTGCTGATGTCATAGACTTCCACAGATGAATGCAGCGACCCGTCCTCACCCCTTCCACCAATGGCAAAGATATCCTTGCCGAGGACACAGCAAGAAAACTGGCATCTCTTTTCCTGCATGCCTGTGATTTGGGTCCATGTGTTAAATCTTGGATCATACCGATGGACCTTGTTTGTAACTGATAAGGTCTTTTCAATTTTAGTATCACCCGGGGTACCACTTTGTATTTCCCCACCCAAGACATAGAGGAAGTTCCCCACCACGCACACACTGTGGTTCTGCACCCTGTCCTGCAGCTGCGTGAGGGTTCGCCATTTGTGATTGTAAACATCGAAGGCAACCACATCAGTGATGAGCCCCTCACTTGCTGTCCCTCCCCCCAGCAGAAGGATCCGAGTTTTCTGGTTCCTCAGTGTGGTGGACTTATCCTGCATGACAGGCTGTTTGAATACAGATGTGTGATAATTTATTGCTTTTATGATCAAGCACTTAATACCTGCTGAGAGGGACACTTCTGACTGTGTGTAGGTTTTTCTCAGCTCTTCCACTGGGATGAGACCATATCTTATGTGCTCTAAAAGGCTGCTTGCATGATCCAGCCTGGATTTATCTTGCTTCAACCACAGCAGGACAAGATTCAACAGGCGACATTCTTCCACCATGGGGAGATCTGGTGATTGAATCACTGCTAGCAGAGACCTGAAGTTCAGCTCGAGAAGTCCTGACAAATCCAAGTCCAGCAGCTTCCAGACATTTCTGATAATGTATTTTTCTGTGGCTGCTAGGGCATCTGGCAGGTAGAACTTCCTGGCCACGTTGGCAGAGAAACAGCAGTTTTCCAAGGCAAGATTGTTAACTAAGTACTGGTTGCACAGACCAATAGCATCAGTCACTTGCAAGTAGCTTGCAGCTTCCAAGGTGTCCTCTAGGCTTTCAAAGGAAAGGGGCAGCAAGGATGTGTAAATGAAATCCAGGATGTGCTGGAGCCCAGTGGGTGAGACAACTTGTAGGTGAATGACACTGGCTTTAGACTCTTGGGTATAATTTTTGAACATGGCTCGGAAGTAGTCACTGGAGCATGCCAACAAGGACTTGTGCGCAGGAAACTCATTTTCTTTCACTTTCAGCAAAATATCGCAGAGAAAGCCCTCTGACCTCAGGCTCTGGTACTGGGCGAGCACGGCGGTGCAGTGTGCTTTGCAGTAGGACAGGAAGTAACTCATGGCAGACAATGCAATGCTTTCCCCTTGAGCTATTAGAGCTAAAATGCAGTTAGATATTGAAGCAGCTGCCTTACTCAACAGCCATTGCCTGAATGCCCAGCAGACCTCCAGCTGTTAAGAGAAAAGCCCAATCCAAAAAAACCCCACCAAGTCAGTCTGTTGCCTGGCATAGGGGACAGTTAGTAGATTTGAAATGAATTCAATTCATTCCTTTATAGAAAAAACAGCTGAATGTCGTATCAGCTGCAGGATGCTTACTTTTCTTGCCTCCACGAGTTGCGCAAGGATGAGGGGTCCACAGTTGTGCCGAGCACTTGCTTGGCTGGCCATCAGGTGACAGAGGAGGGAGCTAGATGACAATCCCAATAAATGGCCCTTCGTGTCTGCTCAGCCACTGCCTCTGACCCTTCTTGCTCCACAGGCAGATCAAAGGAATCCTCTCTGGCTGCCAGTGCATGGCTCTGAGCAGTCACCGATGAGAAGAGAGCGCTGACTTTTCTCCTTGTTTGTATTTTGAACTCCAATCAGTTTAGATGTCACCGCCCCTGGGACAGCGGCCCTCTTTCCGTCCTCTTTCTGCATGGTCTTGGGAAGCCTCAGCTGAAGATCAAATCATCTCCCAGGGATTATTACGGGAAGATTTTCTGAGCCCATAAATCTTTCCCCGGCAGCCACTAAGACAACCAAAATACCGTGATTAGTCACTGGTTCAATTTGACATGCATTTCTGGCTCTTTGCTTCACGTGACACCCCCATAGCTCACAGCTACCAGAATAGCCACGGGCTTATCCCCTCGTCCCCCTTGCTTGGGAGCCAACCCCAGGCGGGTGAGAAATGGGGCCAGGGACTGGGCGGACAGAGGAGCTTACACTGACAGCCACAGCCAAAGCAGCTGACTTGGAATGACCCGGCTGGAAATCACAAGGGTAACACATTCGCACAAAGTGGTGACAAAAATAGATTCCCCCAGTTCAGCCATAATAAACCAAATTCTGTTTATAGAAGAGGCTTTGCATAATTGTGCTCTCAGTTACCAGCTGGGAACAAACCAGGAGCCCCCAGGAATGGGCCAGAGCTGTCTTGCTTAACTTTCTCACTTTCAGTTTGTCCCAATTAGAAGCACTTATACAGGGATTATCCCTGATTTTCACCTGGGCACTTCAGGGTCTAATTTCTACCAGGAATAGCAGCTCTGGGCAGGCTACACATTCTGACCTCTTAAAGCTTGCTTTGGTTTCTTCTTTTTTTTTCCCCTGCATTACTCTGGGTGGATGTGTTCAGGAATCTCCTCCCGACACCTTTCTTTTCAAATCAAACACTCTCAGGACTTGCAGACCTTGCCAGGGTTGATCATTTTGCTGCACTGTGAGCCAGGAGCCCTGGGGACAGAGAAGGATCCCACAGGACTGGGAAACTGCGCCTTTTGCTTAAGCCCAAGGTAAAGCCTTTTTACTGTAATTTCTTTATATTTATTTATGTGATGTCATGAAATTCTAGCTTACCCCTGTAGCTGAGCGGTGTTTGAATCTGACTGGATCCTAATATGGATTGTGTATGATGTGTGACTGTTCTAGTGAGCTTAAACTGTCTTGCTAAACAGACTGATACCTACACATGCTCTGCTCTCTTTGTGGGGAAGGACTCCAAAAATATTGTTCTTCATTGCTGTATAGCTCTGAAAATTGATTTCCTGCTTGAATCCACTTTCTATCATGAAATTACAGACCATAAATCAGGATCTTGCTAAAAGATCTTACCCTTTGCTAGCAACATGATACATGTGCAGTAGAAATGAAGGAGAAAAGAGATGCTTGTTTCTTTTTCCCAGTGATTTTGCCTATGTCCAAGTTTGGACAACTCTTACGGTATTTCGGGTGTTAGTGAAGCTGTGCAGTTGATTCCAAGCTTCAGTTTTGATACTTCTCCTGTTTTGGAAGTAGAGACCAAAGACCAGATGCCTCTGTTAACCCTCAGCAGTCATGAGTCCTGGTGATGAGAGACTGGGCCTTAAATGCTCCTGCTCCTAGAGACACTCCTTTCCCCAGTTTAACCCCATCAGGTACCAGATTTCTCTAACACAAGGTGCAGGTAAACCTCCACTGTTTTGAAATAGCAGGTGGGCACTGTCCATAACAATTTCACTGGGAGCCTGAGGGGCAAGGCAGGCGAGCACAGGAGCTGTGCCTGCAGCACAGGGCTGAGTTTGAGGAGAGTTCCTGCCGCAGTTCTGGCATGCAAACCTCCTGGCATCACCTCCGCCTCACCAACAGTCCTTGTCCTCCATCAGCCCTCAGCCTGTGCTGCTGCAGCTCCTCCGAGGTGCCGCGTTGGTGGGTGACGCAGCCAGGAAGTGATGCACAGGGAGCAATGGGGACAACCCAAAAACAGAGCAGCAGAGAGGTCTCTGTGGCCCAGGTCAGGTCACTGTGTGACCTCCCAAGCAGACGTAGCACAGCAGAGGCGAGCCACTGGCTGGGCGGGTGGCTGGGGATGCACCACCAGGAGAGAACCCATGCACAGAACTGGGCTGGTCTTTTGCTGTTGAGCCGTGGCCAGCAGCCCCAGGGCACTGCTGAAGTGCGTGTGCTGGTACCACAGAGTAGCTGGGACCAAGGACACATCAATAAATCCTACTTCCCCCAGATCCAGATGTCCCAGAAAGAGGTCAAATATATGGCTTGGCCAACTGAGGGTATTGCCAGCAGCAGCCAAGGAATATTTCTGACCCCCATGTGACACTCCTGCCTCCCAAGTGATGCACTCCCAGTCAAAGGCAATGTGCCTTTTCCTCATCCCCAGCAAGGCCAGGCCAGGCACTGCCCAGTCTTGCACCAGTTTTGCTGGCATGCGTAAAGTACCAGCACAGCTCCAGCCACAAGCTCTCTAACTTCAGAGAGGCCAAATGAGGCTCAGTCTGAACATTCCTGCCTGCGCCCAGAGTGATTCCATGTTAACCCAGCTGGTTATGCATCACTTGCTTTCCAAATGAATTCCATCCGTGGGCGGCTGTTTATACAGGTCAGTTGCTGGCGCTGATTTAAATGAACTGATTTAACACCAGTGCCAGGTAAGCAGGTCCTATAATTGTATGCAGATTTGCTGTGCCATCCCCTCTCAGACCATCTTCATGGCAAGCCAGCTAATAGAAGTAGGAAGAATCATGATCCTTATAAAGCTGTTTATTTGCCTGGAGATTTTTTTTTCTCTGGCTTATAATTGAAATAAAACCACATCCTTTCCAGTCCCTTGCTCTGGAGTGATAAAAAAAAAAAATTATCATTATCAAAATGAGGTTTCTCCCTGCTCCACTTGCAGGCAGTTAGCCTTGTCTAACTAGGGAGCCTGCTCAGCCAAGACCCTCCTTTGTCAACAAACAAATTATCTTCATGCAGCAGCTCAGGTCTCCAGCACCTTTGGAGGAATATTTAATGTCCTTTAGTAAGAGAAGAGATGGTGACTAAACAGCTAACTTACAAATCTCAGCACGAGACCTAGCACTAAGTGGGATGCAGTCAAACCAGGATCTTATTTTCCTCAGGCGTAATTTGGAAGATCAGATCTAATGTTTGACTCACTAGGTGGTGCTTAAAATTAGGGAAGTATTAGTGTTTCAATGATGCTGATTTGTTGGGAATAGATAATACATATTTAATCATGTTCATCATTTAGACTTTAAATTAGATTTAGATTTCAGGCTTTCAGTATATTTTCTGTTGAAGTCATTGCTCTACTACAGTAGGCAGTCTGATATAAATAAAAAAAAATTCAGATGTGTGCTGTGAAAAATGTTGGCTTCCACACGTGCAGAGGTTTTTTCCTACACAAAATTGAAAAATGGCCCAAGTTGCAATGCCATGTTCAGTTTAATATTGCAAGTAGGCCATCGGTTAATAAACAATTGAATTATTATTTTAAATTTTGCCAGTTATTTTTTAAGAGTAAAGATTATAAAAAGAGTTGTACAAGTAATAGTAGGCTCATTAGTAACAAGTGGCATACTGTAAAATATTTGTTACAAAAATCCACAGCAGAGGATTCCCAGGCTACTTTTTGTTCCAAAAAAATCAGTGCAGTCCAGAGGACAACAGAGTAAATATTTCAAATGCTTGATAATGTACCACATGAACAAATAACAGCAAAATGAGCCAAGTAATGAATATAGCATACAGGTTTTCTAGAAGTGCTAATCAGAAAGATTGTATTGATTTAAGTTGTCTTGTAAAAATCTTTGGACTACAGTCTGTTCTTCATCCTTGAATAATCATTCACAGTAGTATTTGGGTCAGCACATCTATTTAAAGCAAAGGATGTTTAGACCAGGAAAGCAGTCCTTAAGAGCAAAACAGTAAGAGGGGAGGAATTTTCTTGCAGCTAAAAGCAGTGTTTGGTGAGATCATGTCTGCGTATAAAAGAGAAGGTTCCCAGCTTGGATGAGGTGGGCTTAGGCCCTGAGGTTTCCATTTTGGCAAGGGGAGGCTGGGGTTGCATGTGGCTTTAAGCACAGTCTGAGTGGTGCCCACAGGACACTGTCCCTGTGAGCCAGGGGAGCAGGAAGGCAGCACAAGGCAGTGCCTCCCCCAGCCTGTCAGAGAAGTTCTGCAAACCCTCAGCACCCTGTATCCATCCATGTGCCACCTCAGGGTGGGGGTCTGTGTCTGAGGACAGTGCAGCAGCAAAATCTTTGAGCGGAGGGCTCCGTCTGCCGCTGGGAAGAAGAGGGGTTTAGTGTGGTCAGTAGCCAGAGCAGGGGTCCCAGCCAAAGCTCGCTGCAAGACCATGGCTGCTAAGCCGCGGCTGTGTGGCAGTTGTTTGTGGTTCTTTGGAAAAAGAGGAGTAAAGGAGGAAATACCATTGGCACACCTGGGCTGGGAGTGGCCATGTCCCAGTTGGGTTACTCCAGCAATAACGGCAACTGTGCAAGAAAGCATCCTGTATCAAATTGTGAAAGGCAACATGATATAACAGACTTTCAATCAGACAGTGCCTCATTTATTTCCTCTCTCTGCTTTTTCAGGTTTCCTTTCATTTGCCTCCCCTGAAGACAGATGTTCCAGCTTCCACTGCCATCTCAGTGGGTTAGACATGACTGAATAAAAAACAAGTGAATAAAAAACAAGTTGGAAAATTTTTAACTTGGGTTCCCATTCCAGAGCAACTGCAGTGGGATGAGTCAGGCACTGCAGCCGTAGGATAATGAAGGAGAATGTGTATTTTAATGAGCCCATTTCAGAACAGATGCACTTATGGCTTTCACAGCACCTCACAGCTGAGTGTGGAGGGCTGCTTGGGGTTCATCTGCTCCTGTGATGGCCAGGTGTCACCAAAGATGCTCTGCTCTGAGCCCTGCCTTTCACCCCTGGGCAAGCAGTGCTGCCTGTGCTGTTGGTGGGGCAGAGAGGGACCTGCAACCCCTGCCCAGGGGCATCTTCACTCTGCATCCAGTTCAGGGATGCTCACAGACACCTGTGGCTGCTGACTTTGCACAGCATGGGTGTGTACAGCCCTAGCTGAAGCTGCTCTGCTCATGGGTCCCTTCTGCAAGTGTGGAAGCCCCCCTGCTATAAGAAGAACATTTCTGACCCCCATGCGGCATTCCTACCTCCCAAAGACATTGGGGCTGGTTGAACTGGGTTCCCAAATTTTATATGATGGGTACGTGTAGTGGCAACAGCTGCAGCTTTGGGCTGATGACCACTCACAGCAGGAGAGCTGGGCTTTCCCTTCTGCCTGTGGCTGGGATACCCACCCAGCAGCTCCCAGCGCTGCCCCCACTGCACACAGCCCAGTCCACCCTGACCTGATCTCCATGGCGATACATCTATCCAGTACAAAACCCAAATAACTGGGATACACACCCCAGGTCTGAGAAAAGGATAAGGAAATGGGGACTAGCTTCCCATGGTTCAATCGTCTTTTAGTGCATTTACTTGTAATTAGAATGAGGATAAAGTTTTTATAGGGATAGAGATGTAAGGAAGAGCTGTTGCTCTGAGACCACCGAGGAGAAAACTGAAATGACATTTTCCTCTGTTGGGACACCATAGAGATGAAGTAAAGCTGCAGAGCTCTCTGAAATCAAGGTGCTTTTCACATAAGCTGTTAGGATTCAGCTCTACCATCCTCTTCCATTTCCTAATCTCATTCAAGCAAATGCTCTCCAAGACATGGACTGTTGGTGAGCAAAGTAAAGGTTGCAGTGTAATCAGCTGCTGTTACTGCAGAAGATGATGAGATCCTGATGTCTACACTCAGCTGATCACTAAAAGTGATCCTAGAGTCTATACACTATTGTCATCATTGTTGTCATCACTGTCAGTAGCAGCAGCACATTACCTAGTGACTTGGACTGGGTCCCTCCACGTCGTGTAAGTCTCAGGCTTACCCTTGGGACTGAAAGGCTTGCACCTGCACCTGCTGATCCTTTTTCATTTACTCACAAGCTCTCATGTTTGAGAGTAGGAGAGCACCCATGGGTGAAGTGCAGCTGGAATTAATTGCACATGCCAAAGGATGAACGATGGATGACAAACCACCGGGTGTTTAGAGAGCTTCTTTTCCTCAGTGACTCCTGACTGAATAAAGCCATGCTGGAGTGTGACAAAGGCATTGATGGAATGTGTATCATTTACCTCCCTAATCTTCATGAGATACTGAACAGTGTGTGACTAGCAAGCCTCTCTGATCACTTGTCAGGCTGATCTCAGAGCCAGTCCATAGTGGCATAAGGTACTTGTGGCCTTGCTCACCAAAGAGGGAGAGAGACAATTTCCTCCACTCCGGACGTAGTCTCTAAATTCCATTCCTGAAAGAAATTTCTAGAGTAGTTACAGAAACTCTGTATGCCAAGTTTTCTTCCCCAGGCCAGAGTCCTAGCAGACCATGGCTACAGTCATCTCCCATCGTTCCCTGGTACGATCTGGATGCCAACTGGGCATGCATATAAATTGTGGATAGCAGTGAGCCAAACCCCTCATCCCCAAGGCACTCGTCCAGAACTAATGTACTATGAGCTCACTTTCATTAAATTTTAGAGTTCTTATGACAGGAACAATGCAAACATTGGCTTCCTCATGAAAGTGCAAAGGTTTGCCTGCACAGGAAAAACACATAGTATGCCCAAACCAGCTTGAAAGGCTGTTCTGTATTCAGCAAGTTTATTTGGGTCTGTATCTGTCTAGGATAAGGATTGACATAAGTGACTCTCAAAGGGAGTGACCACAGATAGCTCATGCCCTGAGCCCCAGCAGTGTGCACCTGGCATGACAGTGCAGCAGCATCTTCCTGGTACAATAGCAGAGTTTTCAGGGGACCTTTGCATTTTGCCTGAAGCAGGAAAATCATTGCTCTATGTTACTTCTTCTGTCACACCCAAGAAATGAAATCGTAGACAAGTGAAGAGAAAAGCAGGTGAAGAGGACAGATGGACCTGAAACATGTGAAACTCTTTCGGGGGTAAACACAAACTTGAAATGTCTAAGAGCAAAACACCTTCCCAATACTGCAAAGACTTTCCTGTCCATTGGTCTTTGGGGTGGCCCATCTCTCCAGGGCACTTGGTGTCTCTCAGCAGAACCATGGGACTTGTCTGACATTAGAAGTCAGCAGCCCTTGGATGCACCACTCCAGCCTTGCCGAGGCACCCAGCAATGCACTTGGGGGTAAGCACACAACCTCCTCAGGAATGCAGGTCAGCCAGAGGTGAGGTCTTAGATGGACTGGCAAAACTCCTCCTGCAGTAAAGAGACAGGGGCTTTGGGGGTGAGGGTGGGGAATATGGTTCAGCGGGATGCCATGTTCTTCCAGAAAATCCTTAGTCCTCACACACACAAAGCCAGCACAGTTGCACCTTCCTCTTTCATTCAAGGAAGCAGCTCTGGTGTCAAGGAACCTCCTCTGATCCCAGCAGAGTCATGTCCAAGGGGAGGGTGCTAGTGAGAACTGAAGTTCAGTGAGAAACGTGGTTGAACGGAACTACCACCCAACCGTGTCAATTTGGTATCCTATCACTGAAATGAGGAAGAGAATAAAAATAAATGTATATGCCTCAATTTTTTAAAAATTACAAGCAATGACATAATTAATATCTTCTGGAGGTCATTCAGTGACAGCAATACAGTAGTTTGGGCCAACCTGACCATCTTGACAGGTGCAACCATGGCTTCCCTACCTTTCAGCCTGTTCCAGTCTTCCTCTTTGCTGAACTATGGTCCAACAAGCATGTTCCCATGAAGAAAATTTCCTGAATTTGCACTGTGAAAATGACAAATCTGATCAGAAGAAACCTGATTTCAAAAGGTAAGTAGGTTTATATACAGCAGTAGATAATCCTTCTGCCTGCAGCTTCATTTAGCCTACAGTAACATATGAATGTGCCTACAGCCCTGGCAAAAAAACCCTCAAACCAAAAGAAAAGTCAAAATATTAACTTCACAAACTAGACTGCAGGCAGACTTTCAGTCCATCACTATGCAGGCAGATACTGTGCACTGCTGGTATAGCACTTCATTACACCAGCTAAGTCAAAACTTTTGAAAAGATGGATTGTATCAAGTAAATCCTCCCATACTTCCCAGCATCAGCACCCTGACAGAATTTCCAGGGTTGGAAGATTACACTGTCTGGAAAGAAAACACTCAAGAACAGGACATACCTTGAAACAGCCATATCCACTCACTTTTGACACACACCAGCTGTACATGTGAAATAAACAGTCTGTGCAAACAAACCTGATATTTCTACTACTCCTGACTGTGGCTTAGAGGCCGTAAATTGAAATTATAAACAGAATATGAAAGCAATCCCCATAAAAATCACCTGTCTGTTTTTCCCCAAGTAGGTTTATTTGCCTCTGGTGATATAAAATAGCTGTTAGAAGTCTAAAAGATCTTCTGCAGGGAACTATATCTTGCGACTTTCTTTAAATGAGCTTTGTGGTCAAATAAGTATTTTTCAGTCCAAAGTTTACACGGTTATATGGAAATAGAGACTGGCTTTAATTCCTTCAAAACCAACAGAAATTTTGCCATCAACTCTGGAACAAGCAGAAATGCAACTTTCCTAGTACAGAGAAGCTCCTCATGACAACGTCCTTCCTACTTACTAAAATGCAGTGATTCTGTTATCAAGGTGACACCCAACTGTCCAGTTTGGTTTAGGACAGTGCTGTGTGCAATGGACACTTTTGAAACACTCAGAAAGTGCTGGAAACTCCCATGAGGGCACTGTTGTAAGTCACTGCAGTCAATAAATCTTTTTGCTCTTAATTGTTTGGGTTTCTCTTAGAAACAAATATTTACCAGCTTGTGGTGTGCACAATCTTCTAAAGGTCACAAATGCTAACTCCAAGGGGAGCCAGGCTATTCAACCTTAAAATATTTAACCTTGGCTTCCTATGGCAGTCTGCACTGCCATAAAAGCAGGCATCACTATGGGACATATGTGCAAGGATGGAGTGGTAAAGTTCTTCTCCCCTTGGCTCATTTCAGCACGTTATTTTTAAAAGCTTATGTGTTCCCTGATGAAAATAGATGCCTTCATTCTGCTTTTCCTTTTGGATGGGTTTGATGTGTTGGATGCTAATGGTCTGCTGGGAAATTAGAATTTCTTTCTCATTTAAAAATGTGGATGGTGGGAAAAGGATTTTCTTGTGATTGTTATTAGTAGTGAAAGTTTGTATTAAGAATACAAAAGGTTCAGGTATTCCAAAACAACTATAGTTCTTCTACATCCCCTACACAACAATGTGGGAACCTGTAGCTCCAGAAAAGCTTCAACTCAGCTATAAGTCTCATCTCAACTTCCTAAGACTATTCAGACATGAAATGATCTCTGTCAGTATTTCTTATACCTACCTTTCATTTCATCATGACCAAAAATTCCAACCAGGAGAATTGCTGGGGAAGCTATAATCCAACTTTGTGCCTTGACTGTCTTCACACTGACTCTTTACATTTGAACAGCATAATTTCTAATTACACCAATCACCTACATACTCATCTGGGCTCCTTGCTTGTGAAGATAACAAAATGTGTTCTGAGCTACACCTTCTGCATGGTGAAGCGGTTTGGGGTTTGACTTTTAAGCTTTTAGTCGTTTATCCTCTTCATTTTTTACCTTGTTTTGGTTTTGGTCTGTTCTCTAGTGGCATTAGAGAAGATAGAGCCTCCCAGGACTGAGAATCACTAGTTCTTCTGAGTGCAATCCTTTAGCTCTTGCTTGGGTTCAGCAAGACTCAGCTCACTTTCTTTTAAGACTCATTATTTTTGTCATCTGACCTAGAAAAATCACAAGAGACCAAGGTTCCCCCTTGCAAGTAGGTCAATCATGTCTTGGGAAATACAGGGTTCACTTTCTCACCTCTGGGATGGAAATTGATAGGGTTGGCCTAATTTTCCAATTTGATTGCTCTACTCAGTGTTGTGTGTTTCCTGCAGAGACATAACATGTAATATCACAAATATACGTTGCATATATGCAGGCCAATAATAACAGCTTTAAATTAGGAAACAGTTTCTAACAGTAAAGATAACAAAAGACTAGAACTGGTTGCCTAGGGAGGTTGTGAGGTTGCCATCGTGCATGGCATCATCTTTAAAGTATGCTGTAAAGAATATATTCCTTACAAATCTGCCTGGACTCATGGAGATGGATTAGATGGCATTTTGAATCCTTCTGAGGCTCTACTTAAGGATCTTCTGCTTCTAGTAAGCATTCAGTCACAAAGTCCTCAGGCCTAGGTGATTCACACAAGCGCTTTTCTAAACAGAGGTGCTTTACTGAAAAACAAAAGCCTTAAATAGGAGAAAGCCTGGGGTGCATGCTGGTCTATGATGCTTTGGAGACATCATAATTGCCATTTTCAAAATTTACTAAGCATGTCAGTAGGCTGAAAATGTACAGGACAAAGGGCATGCAAAGTGTCTGCCTGAAAGCACTGCCTCTCTTCACAGGAAGAGCCAGTGGAAGGTCATTGCCCAACATCACTGCTCTTTAAAAAGCTGCTTCCCAGGGATATCATGACTTGAGAACTTCTGCTGAGATAGATCCGTAACAAATGCATTTTTGACAACTGACTGCAGTAGTGTGGAAATGAACTCTACCACCACTGATGTCAGAGCTGGTTTTTCTTGTTTTTCGCCCGACATGACATAAAGATAAATAAAACAGGTAATTTTCTTTTTTAGATTAAATTGGTAGAGGAGAAATAGCTTTTTTTCTGGATATTCATTAATTAATAATTAATTATTATTAATTATATTGGATAATGATATTGGATAATTATATTATTAATATCCATCTGGATATTAATAATTTGCATTTCTGGATGTCACTTTCTTCTCTCTTTCCTTGAAGAGAAGGAGCAAGGTGTGCAAAATATCAGTAAGCCAAAAAAACCAATAAGCAAGACTAACAAGAGCCATATTCTTCTATCTGATTCATGCTGTACCATACCAAGTTGAAAGAGGTGCAGAAGAGATACCCCCTTGAAGAACTGGAAGCTGCTCTTGGTAAAGGTTTGCTAGATGATGCAACACCAGTGTGACTACTGGGGCACAATGAGATTAATTCTGGGGGAATAATGCCTCCACACTGACATACATTGTGTTTCCTGAAATCCTGCAATGCAAAATCACTTCACAACAGGCTGGTTCACTTGCTGCTCCAGCAGGACAGAATGACTTCACAGTGAGAAACACAGTCACACTAAATAAGCTCATGGAGGGATGAGATAGTCCCCACTTTGTGGGGAAGGACTAAAAATCCTGGGCACTGGGCTTTCCCCCATAGATGTGAGGAGCTCCCTGAAGGACAGAAGGGCAGGAAGCCTCAGCCGAGCAGGCTAGCTGGATGCAATCCCAGGAAAGACCAGGCTAGCAGGGCCTGAGTCCTCTGGAGGGAAGAGGAGGGAAGGAAAGGCCTCCAGTTCTCTCTCTAATCCTCTCTGGCCTGCCTCCAGCCCAGCAGGAAGGGGTTTTGGAGGCTGTGGTCCCACCTCATGTTTTTCTGAATCAGGCTCCTCCAGAGCTCCTTATCTGCTGGGACTCTTTTCCAGGTGGGGGCTGGTGATAAATCCATGGTGCAAACCAGCAGAGCTTCACTTACACATGCAGCTGTCCTGGCCTTTGGGTTTAGGTCAGAACACAGCTGCTTTCAGCTGCCTTGCTGGATGTGTGGCATAGGCAGAGGATGTTCCTCTCCTCTCGAGGGCTAGGGAAAAGCCCACATGTCCCATTTGAGTCATGACTATAGGAAGTTGACGTTGAATGAATTTTCTCAACTATGTGGTGCCGACCAGTATGATTTTCCCAACCTCTACAGAGCTCTTACCCCTCGCACTGCCCCACTTGATTGCTCTTAGTGTGAGGATGCTCAGTAACATTTTATTGGAGAAACAGACATAGCAGGGAATTAAGAGGTGGCTGAGTCACTGGGATGTCATTCAGGCATGAGGACAGACTGTGAAGGCCTTCAGATCACATGCGTGCATGACATTTAGAAGAGGTGGGTGACCTCACCAGAGATTATCTGAGAGATCTAAATTGGCCATAGAAAGTGGCATTGGAGGCCTTCTCTTATCCTCGATAACCTTCAGCAATAAAAACAGATGATGAGCATATGGATGTGCATGCAGGGAGTATGCGAGAAGTGCCGAGAACATTGTGAAGGCCAGGGAGCTGGTAAACCATACCCCAGCTCCAGTGGTATGTGTCTGTCATGGAAAGAGGGAGGAGGAGGACACTATGTGCTTCACAGGGCAGAGGACTTTATTTGTTTTATTTGATTTCGTGTGTGTGTGCATTTGCTACCTGTCTGCGCAATAGAACATTTAAGAATTTGTGCTTTTTACCTAGTTTCTGTAGGAAAGCACAAATCTGGATATTCTCTTGACCCTTATAATTCTAGGTACAGCCACCAGGCCCGGACCAGGCTTGTCAGCAACAGTGACAGCAGCCAGCAACACTGAGAAGTAGAGCCCAATTTATTCAAACCCTGCTGCTTCTTCCATTGCTCGCCAGCATCTCCAAATCAGCACCTCAGCATACACCAGGACTGTCACGGGGGAGCAAGGAGGAAGATGAGAAAGATGATTTTTCTAAGTTCAGTAACAATAAGGATCCAAAGGGCCTTAAAACTTGTCCTCAAGTCTTTGGCATCCTCTAAGCATTTATCTCTCGTGGTTCAGTCCAGCACGTATCTTTTACCAGCCTGCTGGACCTGCTCGGGTGAACCTGCTGAGCTATCTGTTTGAAAGTTTGGGAAGAAGGAAGTGGTATGGCAGCAGGGATTTTAGAATCACAGAATCACAGAATTGTTTAGGTTGGAAAAGACAAGATCATCAAGTCCAACCCAAAACGCAGCACTGCTAAGTCCATCACTAAACAATGTCTGTTGCTCTTCTCTGGACTTGCTCTAGCCCCTCAATGTCCTTCTTGTAGTGAGGGGCCCAGAACTGGACACAGAATTTAAGGTGTGGCCTTACCAGTGCCAAGTAGAGGGGGAAAATCACTGCCCTGGTCCTGCTGGCCACACCATTGCAGATCCAGGCCAGGATGCCATTGACCTTCTTGGCCACCTGTGCACACCTGGCTCATGTTCAGCTGCTGTTGACCAACACCCCCAGGCTGGCCCTTTTACACTGCACACTTTTCCATTCATTTTTCTCCAAGTCTGCAGCATTACCTTGGGTTGTTGTGACCCAAGTGCAGGACCTGGCAGTTCCCCTTATTGAACCTCACACAATTGGCCTCAGCCCATCGATCCAACCTGTCCATATCCCTCTGCAGAGCCTTTCTGCCCTCCAGCAGTTAAACACTCCCACCCAGCTTGATGTCATCTGCAAACTGAGTTGATAAAGATAGTAAACAGGACTGGCCCAAAAACTGAGCCCTTGTGACCAGCTGTCCTCTGGAAGTCCAAGGTGGAAGTTCTGCTGACTCCTCCCCTTCTCAAAGAATCAAAAGCTTTTATCATTTCATGATGGCTTTGCCCAAGACACCCTCCAACCATCACATAACCCACAAGTCCTCAGTTCACAAACAACAAGTCCAGTAGGACACTTCCCTCACTCACCAGCTGTGTCAGGTCATCTTCCACCCACTCCAGGAACCTCCTGGGCTCTCTCCTCTCTGATGTGATGCATTTCCAGCAGAAATACTGGTAAATTGAAGGCCCCCATGAGAAAAAGGGCCATTGATCATGAGACTTCTCTCAGCTGCTTACAAGAATATTTCATCTGCCTTATGGGAGACCTGAAATAACTCTTCTCCCTGACCTGTTTCTCAAAGCAGCAACCTACACCTAGGCTGTCTTCTGCCTCTCAGCCCCATCTTCCACATTCCATTTTCTATGAGTTCATCCCACTTGCACTGTCCTCCCGCACTTAATGAGATGACCTATGGTATTGGGTTTGCATGGCCTGGTTTTTGGTAGTGAGGGGCCACAGAGGTGGCTTCTGCAAGAAGCTTCTGCTGGAAGTTTCCACTATGTCTGGCAGAGCCAATCCCTGGTGGCTCCAAAGATGGACAGGCCACTGGCCAAGGCTTGGCCAATTAGAGATCATGATACCACCTCTGTGATAACATATTTAAGAAGAAATCAAAACAAAAGTTGTGGCATAGCTGTAATTTTCAGCCAGAGAAGAGCGGAGCGAGATCATGTGAGAGGAACAACTCTGCAGACAGCAAGGTTGGTAGAGAAGGAGGGGCAAGAGGTACTCCAGGTGCCAGAGGTGATTCCCCTGCAGCCTGTGGTGCAACCTATGGTGAGGCAGCTGTGTCCCTGCAGCCCATGGGGATCCACAGGGATGCGGGGATCCACAGGGATGCAGAGATCCACCTGCAGCCTGTGGAGGAGCCCCACATAGGAGCAGGTAGATGCCTGAGAGGAGGCTGTGGTCCTGTGGGACACCCAGGGAGAGAGAGGCTCTGCTCCTGGAGCAGCCTGTCCTTGAAGATCTGCACCCTGTGGAAGAGTGACCCTTGCTGCAGCAGTTTGAGGGGGACTGTTGCTTGTGAGATGGACTCACATTGGTGAAGTTCATGGAGAACCGTCTCCTGCAGGAGGGACCCCACGGTCTCACAGGGGATCAACTCCTCTCCCTGAGCAGTGGGAGAAGCCTTGGGTGATGAACTGACCATAACCCCCATTCCCTGTCTCTCTGCACTGCTAGAGTAGGAGGTAGACCTGAAAGGAGGGAGGAGTGGGGGGAAGGTGTTTTTAAGGGTTTGCTTTGCTTCTCATTATCCCTCTCTGATTTTGTTAGTAATAAATTCACTTCATATCTCTAAGTTGAGCCTGTTTTCCCCTGATGGTATTTGGTGAGTGATTTCTCCTGGTCCTTATCTCAACTGGTGAACTCTTCATTGTATTTTCTCTCCTCTGTCCAGCTGCAGAGGAGAGTGAGTGAGCAGCTTTGGTGGGTGCCTGGCAGCTGGCCAGCGTCAACACATGGCATCTACTCATATGGATCCTCCTCATGCCCCAAAAAAATGTGTGAATCCTGCCCCTTGTGTCTAAACGTGCCTCACGTGGTCAACAGTTATGTGTTAAGGACAGAAGATACTGTGTACTGTGTCACCGCAATGTTCAGTTCAGCTGCATGCTGACTTCTGCAGTTCTGCTCGTGCCAGGGCTTGGATGGTCAGTCTCCTGTTGGAAGGGAGATGTGTTATGGACCACTAGGACCCTGCAATTGATCAGCTAGGCAAGTATTAGATGGAAATGAAGAACCACTGTATCAGATGAAGATTACTCTCAACAGAAACTATTGCAGTACCTGTAAAAAACATTTACTAAGGATGCAGCATCTGTGAGAAAGACAAATCTAATTCCAGTTTCACTAAAGATACAGCAAAGGATTAAATCACTTTTCATAGTATGACATCCAGACAGAATCAAATTTAATTAGTTACCAGACAAGATTTACCATCCAGCAGTGCTTGAGAAACCCACAGCTGGTATCAGGGCCAGAGCACTCTCACTTCACTTGCACTTGCAGTCAGTTGCCAGTCTTCTGTAGGATGTCTTTGGAAACATCCACCTCATACATTACTGCAACGTAATGTAGTGGGAAGTAAATGTAGCATATGAATAGGTGTGCTTATTTTACAAATGGCTTTAAATGTCTTCCAAAGACGCAGGAAAACTGGATTTTACCAGGTTTGACTGATCTTATATCCAACCCTCAGGTTTTTTGTCTCTACAGAATATTTTATCTTGGGGCTGCAGTATTTTTTGAGGACTGAAAAACTGGCTTTAGGGGAAGTTTTCTTTGTAATTATTTACGCACCAGTAGTACTAGGCAGCCCATATACCAAAATTAGGATCTTTTTTCCAAGTGCATATTTAATCTGCAAAAACTCATTCAAATTAAATATGCACACATTAGAGAAACTGGGACTTAGTCACAAGGGCAAAAGAAAATTGTTTAAATATCATGCCCCTAAAACTAAAGAAAAGATACAGCTATTTTCCTTGGACCATCTTCTGTGATTCTCTTCTCTCAACATAATTTTTTTATAACAAAAAATGGCCAAAGTACCAGATTTTTTTAATTCCTTCTCATAAATAATTTAGAGACTGCATAAAACAAGAGATAAATAAAAGGACCTTCCTTACCACCCTTGTGAGTACACTGAGCACAGTCCTGGTGAGATGCCATTGAACTCAGTGAACTGTGCCTCCAGATGTTGATTTGGGGAATTCACATCCATAAACACAGTTGCATGTAACTACAGATGTTTTACTGCTACAGTAGGTAAAGCAGTACAGTGGGGCCTTGCTTTTACTACATTTTTTGTTTAAATACTTGCTTTTACTGCTAGCTTACACCATCACAGAAAAGCAAAACAGTTTAGTTCTATAATTCAAATTAATGCATAAATCCAAGCCTCCAGAATTTTAAGACTAATAACTCTATTTGCCCCAGAAATGCAGAAGCAATATAATCTTCTAACTGAAAGTGATTAAACCAGAGTAACCAATGGAGATACATTCAAACTCCCCAAAAATTTCAGGTAACACTAATTATTATTTTACCTGTATCTTTATCTTTACCTGTAAACTAAATGTGTTTGGATTTTTCTGTGCAGATGATCAGAAAAATCGTTAGAGTGGGGTTTTGTTCACTGGCCAGTGATTAAGACTCTCTTCCCAAATGTATTGGGGTCTTGCTGTCTCATTAGACTCAAACCCTTTGCTGTGGGTACTGCATGATATCTATTTCTGTTTTTCTAACAGAACATGTTGCCACAACATTGTTGAGCAATTTCTCTTAGATTAACAAAATCTCTTTTTTGGCATTAGGACAAAAAAAATTACAATGCAGAGTACTGGGTAGGGAATTAACAAAGGAAACACTTCCCCCACCTTTCATGCCCAGTACTTGATAACACAGGGGCAGTTCTGTCCCTTTGATTTACTCTCACACCAGCACCATACAGTGACCAGGGCACAGGGATGACACCGAAACCCTGATCCTTTGCTTTATATCATGGGTCCCCCACTGAACAGGTTAGGGGTTATGGGGTGGACGGGAGCTTATCTCTCCGGTTCAGTTGTGTTTGCTTTGGTGCAGCCATTCCTCTGGCTCCACTCTCTAGGGGTGGTCATTAGTGAGGTGCTAATACACACCTGTCCGTGAGTTTGGCTCACACCCACAAAGACTGCCATGTGACCACAGGAAATGGGCATGATTTTAGCATGATCTGTTACTATGTATTTCTGTGCTCATTCTTCACTGTAAGACTTCAATCCTTCCCTAAATTTGTGCCAAAATCTAACATCTGGGGGATAGAATTTCCCATGCCAGAAGTCCTAGACTGCAGAGTTGCTTGGGGCATATTTCACTGGTCTGTGTGTACCCTACAGTCGGATGCTTTAATGAGGCTTAGATGAAAAATAACCTCACTAGCACAAGATGGTTCAGACCAGTTGTAAACAGTTTGCTAGCTGAGATACAGGGAGTCTTCACTGCTTCCTTTTTTCTAGTACTTAGTTGCTAATTTCATGTTTTATTAAGGATTTCTTGTAGTCCTAAGACTTAACTCAGGGTTCTCACTGATCCCCACTCCCCATCAGCTGTCAGTCTCAAGGGAGTTTAAAATTATATATATATTGAATTTTTGTTCAAATAAAAACAAAGCTCAGAAAAAATATTCTTTGCCTCTGACTGGTCCCTTCCCACTCTGAGGATGTTTCTGTGGCCCTTGGTGGTACCCCTCCATTTGGAAGCAAGGATTTGAAATCTGGCAAAACAACTACACTTCTGTCAGGGATGGGGTTTTTTCTTTCACCTACACATTCAGGCGTGAAGACTGGGATGTGGTCCCAACTCTCTCCAACCCCTGGAATTTCCACTGTGAAATTTCCTAACTATAAATGGAGGGGGGAAATGAGGCTTTACGTTTCCCCAGTTCTCTGAAAGCAGTATTTTTAAGTGAGTAAAGAAAACAAAAGCCAAGACCTGGACACATCTCACCTTCAGCGTGCTTTTGGATCATGGGTTTATGCGTTTTCTCCTTTTTATCATTTCCATACTGTTAGGAACAATGCAGTCCAATATCAGTGACTGATAATGCAGTGTTGGGTAAAATTGTTCATTTTTGATTGAACAGACATGTTAATCTCATCAAGATGTAAATGAAAGGTGCTCCTGATGCATTCCATCTCTTGACACTTCCATTTCAACCTGTCCTTCAGGGATGCTCACCTCCAAGAAATGCGTTAAGGGAAATCAGAGCATATAAGGATGAAGCAGGATAGTAAGCAATGTTGATATTGAATATTGAAAGTAAAGAATACAAGAATGTCATTTTAATTGAGCTGCAGCGAGTACAGCTCCTTTCTAATTTCCTGAACAAAGTAATGCAAATATATGGAAACTTAAAATTCAAAAATAATTTCAGTTAGCTTTTGTATTGTCTGATGGAGCAAACATGAATTAAATGGATGTCATTGTAAGTAATATTCAACTTGAAATCTGTTTTATAACCAGAATAATTATCTTTATTTTATTTGAATAAACAAGAGCCAGGCAGAGAGTTTCAGATTATGTAGAATAATTCCAATCAACATTAGAAGAATATTATTAAAAACAGCTCCTCGTATCCCTTTACAGTAAGTAACATAAAAGAGACCAAGAAGACACAGTCTATTAAATTTCTCTAACAATAAGATCTCATTTCCAAATATAGAATATGCATCAGTCTTCTTTTATGTACAGTCCATATAACACAAGTATCAAGGATTAATCACTCCATGTAAGAGCTGCTGTGATCATACATTACTTTTGCTCAGCATCCATATTCTAATGTCCCCTTTTGATTTGAGCTGAGGATAATGCTATATTCATGAACATGTTCCATCAAGGCTGGATGACTGTTTATTTGAATAAGGTTGCAGGTTTTCTGTCAGCTACCTCACGTCTTGTATATTCATTTTATAAAGGTGATGCGTAAGTATCAGAACAGTGCATTTTACATTCTGGAGAAAAAGAAACATTTTGTCTCTGTAACAAAAGAAGAATTTAGCTCAACTCACCAGAAAGACCATTG
This sequence comes from Dryoscopus gambensis, assembly GCA_013389985.1. Lineage (NCBI taxonomy): Eukaryota > Metazoa > Chordata > Aves > Passeriformes > Malaconotidae > Dryoscopus > Dryoscopus gambensis. Next base: position 29,468 of record WEIT01029701.1, on the reverse strand, counting down.
CTTTTAATATTTTCTTTATTACACATGATACATGATTCCTCTTCTATAACCAGGAACTTACAACAGGACATAAGATGTTACACTCCTCATTTATTCTGGTGATTGTGAAGTCATTTAAAACCTCTTTTATACATATTGACACTTTTCAAAAAGAAAGAAACCAAATTAATTGAAAATAATGATGTAACTTTTTAGAAGTATTTATTCTACTTTTGCTCAAACTTCAAATTACACAATTTCCTGTTCTCAGGTCAAAATCATCCCTGTACACATACATGTTCATTGCTAGTTGCTTTGTTCTATTTCAGAAGTACTTTCCTATGTTAAACAAAATGGACAACAAGAAAGCATTGATATAAATTGATAAGGAAGATACTTCCTGTGGGGTATTGAAGAGTTGGGAAGTTCATAGTCTTCATACAAATATATAAAATATTTGAAATTATCTCCATTCAGTGGAATCCATTCAATTTCACTTGTCAGACCTGTGCAACAAATACAAGACCAGAAATTAATCATTATCTGGGCACTCGTGGGTATTTTCAGATCATGCAGAAAAGCTGTCAGGGGGAGGACACTCCCCACACCTGCAATTTTTCCTTTGCTGACAGCACTTGTTTACAGCCAAGCTCAGGGAATACAAATCTTTGTGATCCACTAGCTTTTCCCACCTACTCTCCAAATCTCTGTCTGATGAAACTTCATGATTCTGACAAGACCTCAGGCCTTTACAGCCTTGAGTTTTGCCCTTGGTACAGGGTGCTGGGGCTCTGCCCCACCCCATCTGCCCATCCAGCAGAGTGTGGGAGCTGGGCAGGGAGCTTGGCAGGGTCCAGCCCTACACATCCTGAGTGGCACTGAGCCCCACGAAAGCCCTGGCACTGCTTCAGCAGGCACAGGAAGCAAATCCTGCCATGTGGCTCAGCAGTGTGGCCATGTTGCAGGGTTTAGGGATGCATCAATTTATAAAAATCAAAATGGTATTTAATTTTACCAGTAAATACTATTTACTGAAATATACACATATGTCTGTGCATTTTAAATTTTTTGTCAACTGCTTTGGTTATCGTCTTCTCTTGCCTTTTCTTTTCTGCCCATTACAGTCTTTACTGGTGAGACTCCATCCAAACTGAAAAGTCCTGGGGAATTTCCATCCGCTCTTCTTTTGGTAGAGTATATCTTCCTGTAACTACTTTTGTCACAGCTCCACTTCTCCTCTATTTCTGCTTTAATTCTCTTGACTGACCAGCACTGAAGACAGTATTCTAGACATAGTAGGATAGTATTTTCTGTGTTCTTTTCATAAATCCCACTGATCTATCTTTTTCTCTAAAGCAAGGTTGGGGGGGGCACTTAGCTTCTGTCTGGGGAGTGATGAGCAATTTCTTTTGACCTGTCTAGAGTGACTTGTTCCTGCATAGCTAATTTGAAGCCCAGCATAGGGCCTATTTCTGTTCTCTTTGAAGTTAAGAAATACCATGGTTGCTATTGGTATCAGTGGCTCCAGACAGCTCAATATTGAAAACCTGAAAACAGGTTTTGCAATTAACTTTCAAAAGATCAAGACACTAACTTTCTCAGCATATATGTTTAATCAGCTAGGATATAAGTATTTGTGGTGGAGAAATATGTCTACTTTTGCTAAATTTTATTGAACTCATGAACCTTGACCAGGATCAGAGAGGCCCTGCCTCTAGCCAGGTAGAGGAAAGGGACCACCGGATCTATTGGACTGTGTGGATCCGATGGCCTGGCACGTCTGACCCACAACGATATACGGCTTTGGTTGACACCGGCGCTCAATGTACTCTGATACCATCAAGGTATGTGGGAGCGGAACCCATTTCTGTTTCTGGGGTGACAGGCGGATCCCAGCAGCTAACTGTACTAGAAGCTGAAGTGAGCTTAACCGGGAACGAGTGGCAGA
>WEIT01029701.1:1778-27248 GCA_013389985.1 Dryoscopus gambensis | reverse complement strand
GTTTTTCTCCATTCCTCTGGCAGCAGAGTACAGGCCTCAGTTTGCCTCCACCTGGAGGGGCGTGCAGTACACCTGGAACCGACTGCCCCAGGGGTGGAAGCACAGTCCCACCATCTGCCATGGGCTGATCCAGGCTGCACTGGAAAAGGGTGAAGCTCCGGAACATCTGCAGTACATTGATGACATCATTGTGTGGGGGAACACGGCAATGGAAGTATTTGAGAAAGGAGAGAAGATCATCCAGATTCTCCCGGAAGCTGGTTTTGCCATCAAGAAGAGCAAAGTCAAGGGACCTGCCCGGGAGATCCAGTTCCTGGAAGTAAAGTGGCAAGATGGATGGCACCAGATTCCCACTGAGGTCATCAATAAGATCACCGCAATGTCTCCACTGACCAAGAAAAAGGAAACCCAAGCTTTCCTAGGTGCCATAGGCTTTTGGAGAATGCACATTCCTGAATACAGCCAGATCGTGAGCCCTTACCTACTGGATTTCCAGAGGACAAGAGCTACCACTGGACCTTCAGGTGAAGACCAGACTGTTTCTAGAGGATCACTGCTTTGACAGGACCACTTCATCTGGACTGCTACCAGCACCCTGACTAACAGTCAGGTTGTATCCTGACTCTGTCAGTGTTCCTGTACTACTGCATTCATTTTAATTTTCCTATTAAATTATAATTCTGACCTGCAATCTCCCATTGGTTTGTTTTCAAACTAGTACAACCTTTAAGAAAAATAGAAAATAGAGAAAAGTCACAGGACAGAACAAAAAATGACAACCTTCTTTATCTCATGATGTGTTACATAAAGCGAGATTTCGCTGTGCTCCTGGACACATGCAGGCTGCGCGCATTTGAACACTGGAGGGACATTCAAAAGGCTGGGATTGCTTAGCTTTCAGAAAAAACTCTTCCCTGGAGAAGAAAGGTGCTATTAAGAGAAACCCTGCATTGCTTACACTAACTGCTTGAAAGTGATGGAAACCTTTAAATAAAAAAGTCAAATGTTAATTAGCTGTCTTGAAAAAAAGTGAGAGGGTGTAATTCCCAACAGTGAAGTGGCCATAACACCAAATGTAGTGCTACCAACACTCTCTGTGGCCATTAGCGATCAAACGACGCGGCCATCTCATAGCTGGGCTCAGTAAGGCAACGCACTGTTCTGTTTCAGCTGAAATTTCCTTCCAATCAGGCAATTTTAGGTATTTCTCTTTCTGATCTCAAAAACAAAATCCAACTTTGAGGCTGTACTTGATGGCTCCCTGGGATTCGCAGGCATGTGTAATCCTGTCCTGTATAATTACCTCCTGCCTACACACGCTCTCCATGTGCTTCAGCACTCAGGATTATTCTCTATTCTCTTTCAAACCCTTCTGTGCCTGTTCCTGAGTATCACAGGGTGGCTGTTTTCAACTGGTGTGTGAATAAAACATTGCTGGCTATGACAGAACTCAAGGGCTCAAACCTGGGATTGCGAGAAAGAGTGTGCAGGGCACAGCAGGCAAATCTGAGCACAGTGTGGTCCCCAGTGTCACGAGGGTTTTCTGATTCTTCTGCTGAAAGGGGCCAGCAACAGGTTCTGCCTCCAAGCACATTGTGGACAGGTTTGTGGCATGATGGACATCTGTAATTTAGCATTCTGGGTTTTAGAATGACATGATTTTTTTTTTTTACCTTTCTAGCAGATTCAGTATCTTAGCTTGTAAGGCTGTGTTTCCTGCAGGTGTCACCCTGGAGGAGACATCTGCCCTGCATGGGAGCTCCATGCTTATCTTGTTTAAGTAGTTTAGCCTCTCCTCACTTCCCGAGTTCCTAAGGACAGCCATCCTGTGCTGGGCATATCAAGCCCCCAAGGATCGTGGTGATACAAAGAAGATGGGTACAAAGCCCTTGGGTACAAAAAGGATGGAGACAGACTTTCTTCACTGTGCCCAGGGACAGGATAGGAGACAACAGGCACAAACTGAAATACAGAGAATTCCACCTAAATAGGAAATAAAATTTCTTTTACCATCAAAGTGGAGAAACACTAGTCCAGGTTGCCCAGGAGGGTTGTGGAGACTCCATTCTTGGAGATACTCAAACTCTGACTGGACATGGCCCTGAGCAGTGACCTGAGCAGGGCATTGGACTGGATGTTTTCCAGAGGTGGTCTTGAGGCTCAGGCATTCTGTAAATCTGGGAAGAGCCTTTGTTTGTCCTAAGGGAAGCTGTTCTCTACTCACGAGGGCCAAGGTAGATTCATGGGCCATGTGCAAGGTCCCACTTGCCCCTGCCTGGCTGAGGAGCCATCAGTGAGTTTACAAATTAATACAGCAAAGTGTTATACACTGTATTACTGTCTTGCTAATAAACTAAGTAATCTGGTTGATGGATTACTTTTAGTCACATGCTTCATTTTTTCAAACACTCCTTTGTCCTTTCTTTGTTTCCTCGTGGTTCCTAGACCTTTGTTGTTCATCTCTCATTGAAATTCATATCACTTAATAAGTTTATGGCCTCCTGTCTGAAAGGTCCAAACTGGCATTGTATCCCATCCAGCCAAGGAAGCACCTGTTTTCTTTCCCCCTTCCATGACACAGGTCTCTCACTAGGCAGTGGACCCACCAAAAGACTAGCTGTGTCCAGTTTTTCCAGTCACAGCTGAGACACAGCAGCTCTAACCAAAGGAAACCCAGCCTTCTAAGAGACAATGTGCCTACAAGAGTAGCTACTTAGCTGGAGGAGCAATAAAAAACAAAAAACATAGCTCCCAGGAACCCTGCCACTTGCCATCCAAAATAAGCAGAAATCAAATTGCCATGATGATGAATCTTTCCTCAGCCCACTGTTCTCAAATTTTGTCTAGACCATGCTGCTTGCAAGTGGTGCTATTTCAACACCTGGTAACAATATTATCTTTCTCTCAGGTATACTCTCTGCTCTCTAGTTGCTTATAATTACTACCTGAGCTCCCTTTGCAGTCAGTGGACCCTCTATTATCTCCCTGTGATGCTCTAATCCACTCAGACCTCCCACTGGCCAGCTCCAATTCTCCCTGTCCCAGCTCCCAGAGGCACGTTATTTTTAGAGCACAAACTCCTCCGGAGATCAATGGGAGCCTGTAAACTCAAAAATAGGTCACTTATGGTACATTAATAATCCTCACAGTTATGTTCTCTGGTGATTTTTTCAGCTGCTGCAGGTTATCACCAGACTCTCTCGCTGCTCCAATCAACCTTACACAGATCAACCCTCGGCCATTTAAGAAAAGAATATACTTGAGAGGAAATGCTTAAATGTTGTCCTGATTAAGGGTGGACATAAGGACATGCTTAGGAGCACTTTGAATCATGGAATTAGAGGGTTTTTCAGCCCTCAAGATCTTCTCCATTCCTTGAGTCAGAATCTGCAGGGCTATGATTGCAGTCGGTTGGATGCCAGTGTCAGCTTCTGCAACAAAAAAGACTGGATCCCTGAGGTTTCTAACCTCACAGAAAAAAGCAATTTTTATATAAGAAATTATTTCATGTATGTGCTGCTCAACACAGATGCACTTCAAAAATAAATGCAAATAAAGGAGTGAATTGCAAATTCTCACTATTTTTTTTTCTTTTTCAAAATACAGGTTTTTTAATGCTACATCTCCCTTTTATTTTCTGAAAACATCCAACTGGTTAACAGCAAGCAGATAAAAGATTTATTCCTAAAAAAGCACTAGTAATTCCACTGGTCAGTGTTTTCTGTTCTTGTAGAGCATGCTAGCTGGCAGAAGAAGAAACATGAAATCCATCCAGATTTTGGCTGTATCTCCATACATGCAATAAAATTACCACATTTGGTGCTAATATTATATAATTAAATACCATGCATGAATCACCTAAAATAAATTTATTTTCGTTATTTCAATAGTTTCCAGCCTTATATATTTAACCCCAAAATTCTGCTAAGGCATCCTCCTTTATAAGAAGTAACTTTACACAGGAGAAAACAGACATTAGCCCTTCAAAGAAGATCAGTGATTATAGCAAGTGCACCAAGGTTCAGTAAATGCCTCCCACTCAACAAGCTTCCAAAGTGAACGACCACATGATGTTTACTCCTCACCAGAACCCATTTATAGATCTCTTACTCACCACTATCTCAGTCTTAAATGCAACCCTCAAAAAGAGGCAGCAAGGAGGGCTCTACTTGGGAGCACACAGACTTTGCAGTTGGAGAACTAACCCTTGTCTTCACAATTCTGTTTAGCCAGGCCGTGGATCATGATTTAAGTCATCCACACTCTTAAAGATTCCAAACTATTGAAAGTGTTCGTTGCACACCATGTGAATTGCACACGGACAACAGGTATGGCTGCTTGAAGAAAATTCTGCACCACTGGGAAAAATTGATAAAAAGGATTAAAAAATGCCCCTTCAAAAGTGCAAGTGGGAAATGAAGGTAATGACTTCTTATGGAATTAGTAGACCCAGGAAAGAGTTTTGTTCCCATGATGTCATTTGAAAGACAGCTGGCCATTCCCAGCAAACAGCATACTGGGAATGAAAAGGGTATCGGTTGCAGTAAGGTAAGAAGGGGACAGAGGTCATGAACGTCTGTTAGTCTGGAGCAGAATTAGCCTGGAATTACAAATACACTGCTCTACAGAAGGAAAAACCTGGGCAAAAGGTAAATCCAGGGACATGTCTTCTTTGATTGCTCTAGTGAATTGTCAATGTGAAACAAGGCCAGACCATCTCCTTAGACTCTCTAATTCTCCTGCACATCTGGTAAAAGCCTTGACCTTTTGGAGACAGTAACCTGGAGTGCCAGTGGATCTGCTTTAATTCCTCTCCCCTCACTTCCCTTTGATGGGCAGCACTTGCTGAGATCGGCTTCTCCTGTGCAACTACTTTAATATTTATATCATATCAGAACCACTGTCCAAGCAGATGCCAGAGGAAGCAGCAGGAAGTCAAATGTGCTCCAGGTTAACATATTAATACTGTGATGGGATGCCAGAGATATGTTTTAAGTTGCAAAGGGGAGGGAGTTCATCCCTTGACTCCTTTCCAATGATATCTGGTTGACTAAATGAAAAATCCTACTTTAAATTAGACTATGCTTTCCTGCATGGTTTTTTACAAATTATTTCAAAACATTTGTTATATTTCTGTCAGGATAATGAGAGCAACTCTTGTATAGGTGAGCATGTATCATATTTCTTTTAAAATATGTTTTCTCTCATTTATATTTTCTGGGCATTGTCCCTGTGAAATACTGGAAAGATAAATATTTATGCCTCTTTTTTTAAATTATTTTTTTAACTCTGGGGGTTTTTTTGCACTTTACCTACCGCCAATAAAAATATGTAAGAAAGCAGCTGGAAATGGAAATGTAGGTTGCCCATACACGTGCGTGCAGGGTTTCAAAACAAAAAGAAATGGTCAGAATTTTTATTCTTTCAATTTGTCTGAGAAAGAATGCTAGGCAATAAATATTTTCCATGAAAATGCAAAAAGAATCTGTTTAACAACAAACTTTTCCTATCTTCACTATGAAGAAATCACTGAAAGCCATATGCTCCTTTTGACGTACGTATGTTCTTTCTCTGACTTACATCTTAGTTCAGACAGTGTTACAGGGGGAGTGAAGGACAGTTTTGGCCCCTTTCACTGCTGGCAGCTTGGTAGTGCACACACACAAAGGAGCTGCAGCTGAGTGGTGTGTAAAAGCAGGTCTAGTCAGCCATAAGAGATCCTTTTATAAAAGACAAGAAAATTCAGGTGGAAACATTCCTTGTGTTATACTGTTATAAAAATTTCTTGTTACCTACATGGACACAAAGCTTTGTCACCAAAGGAACTTGCAAAAGAGACACAACTTTTCACAGTGGTTCTGAAATTACAGTTGTCAAATAGAAGTCTCTCAGATCAACATGAATTCTAAATTTTTGTTCTCTGAAAGACCTAATGTCCATAAAGACATGATACTTGTCATGTGTTATATTGCCTTTTTTTTTTGAAAATGGAACCCAGATGCTGATGATCCACATGTATGTGCTTCCTAACAGTCCAAGATGTTGCAATAAGTAGCAGTTTCAAAAGATATCAGTATTTCCAGTGAAAAATAAACAAATATCACTACATATTTACTAGTACTAATTCAAGATGTCTGAGAGTTGTAGTGTGTTACAAACTACAACCTCTAGAGCATGGAAATGTGTTCTGAACTTTTAGATCTCTTTAGCCTTAATGGTTATAAATTTACTTATGTTTGGGCATCTCTTGGCTGAGATCAGAAAGCTGCTTAGAATATTATGCTGGACTGCCAGTTATCATTTACATGAAGTAGAACCTTAATGAGCATGGGGTTTTTTAGCTTATGGATTCACTACAAAAGCTGATATAGATACATTGTCTATAAAGATAAAAAACAACAGTTTCTTAAAGCTGGCAAAGCATATCTTGAAGTTTATCATATCTGAGTAGTTCATAAAGAGACTGAATTTTAAAGGACTGATTATGCAGAACACATTGAAATGTTATTACAAAGAAAACCCTATGTAAATTCCGGGATACCTTCTGTTATTGGTATTACTACTTCTGCAATGACTTTTTCTGGAGCTACTCTTAACATTTTCTCTCCATAGTATACAGGTTTCAAAGCACATTGGCTGTAACAGATGCTCACCTCACACTAAATTCAAGTTCTCATTTCAATTTTCTGCTTTTCATTACCATTTTCACTAAAAATTCTCATAACTTAAAGTGTCACCCCTATAAAAAGATTTTGCAGACCCATCTTCAGTTGCTTTGGGACTGTACGAAGTAATTTGTGATTCATAATGGCTAGCAAAGATTAAGCAGTATATACCATATGCTATGATTAAAATTGTTGATAAGGAGCTGCAGAGGCGCTTTCTACCTCTGTTAATGAGAACTAAGCTGAAGCACTTTCTACGTTTTAAATTAGTGTCTTCTGAAGGAAAAAAAAGCTTTTCCTCTCTAGCACTTGAGTAAGCTCTGCCAAGTCCATGCAGGTGTGTGCCTATAATTATTATTCTTTGCAATTTATCAATATAGGGAAAAATTGTTCTCTGAGTTTATGTTAAGTGGTTCTCATTCACCTATACAATCTCTGCTTTAAAAAACATTTGATTTCCAGTGTAGGCCTCACTCAAGCGCTTGGTCCCCACTGAAAGGTATCATCTTGACCATATTAACAAGTACATCCAAACAGTCTGTTAATGAAGCCAAATGACTTAAACAGCTTAAGTGGCAAAAAGTTTATGTTGCTTAGAGAGGGATATCTTGGACAGTTTAGTTGTATTTCATTTTCATTCCCCACAAGAGCAGACAGTGAAACTTCAGGAATTATTGTAGTAGCAAATTAATCAGTAAGGAAGCCAAGGCTTAATGGCTGATCCTGCAAAGTGTTTATTACCTCCTCTGAGGTGCAACAAATCCTACTGATTTCTCCAATGATAACCAAAACCACTCAGCTGCTTGCAGGCACAGAGTGGAAAATAGCCAGTAGCAATGCACCTGGGTGGTGGTGCAGCATGAAAAAGAAGAGAGGTTGCTAGGAGCCCTTATGGATAGGTAATTGTGATGTCTACAAGACAAAGATCTATACAGAAGGGACCAGACAAAGCACTATTACAAATAAAATAATTATTGGTAAAATATTCAGTACAGGAAAAAAAAAACCAAACAACCAAACAATAAAAATATTAAAAAGAGGAAGTCAAAAAAACCTGTGACATTTAAAACAATGGGACAGCTTTCTTGTACTGAGAGCAGCGATGCAATATGAAATGCACCCTCTGAGAGTTAATTGTGTGACTGGGGTTTCTCAGCCAGGACATGTCTCTGAAAACAAAGTTCCCAGCTAGGAGAAAATGTATATGGTGGTGAGTGCTCTTGCTGCAGAGGCTCCCTGCAGTCAGCACTTGGCAGCCACATAGAGATGGCTTGGGGAAAATGCCTCAGAGGTTTCTGCAGCTGAAGTACAAAGGCAAGAACACGATTAGTGGGACTGAACTCTATAACCTGGATTAAACACAGTCAAATTATTATACAGCTAAAACTCATGATCTCTGGATTGTTTCAAAAGTGACTTGTGAGTGTGGGGGCCACAGCCTCCGGGCTGGATCGTGAGGGAACCCACCAGAAGCAGTACAGCTCCAAAAAGCCAAACCCTCTCATGTCCCGCGAAGGGCAGCACAATCGGGGAACCAAAGCCATTTTGCTCCTCTCAAACCCTTGCTGCCCACTCTCAGAGCAGCCCCACTCATTCCAGGGGAAGCCTCACCCCCCTAGCCGTGCACGGGCCTTGGCCAGGCACTCAGCACACAGAGACCCAACAGCAGGAGCTGTGCCTGGCAGCGAAGGAGGAGTTTGGTGAGGCATCTCCCACCCTTGTAAATCCTCACTCAGTAGCTTGGACTGTAAAATTCCATAATGATCCTAATGGCTCACGTCTGCACCAGACCCACAGCATCAAGGGTTTGAAGCTGCTGAACAACAGCTATTGGAAGTACTTAGAAATGTTATTTGGGGTGGACAGGGAGCTGGAAATCTAACAAATCAAAGCTTAGTGACAAAAGCGCCTGATTTAGTTTAAAAATTTGGATTCGTTCTCAGGAAATTGAAAATCCCAAGATATTCTGTGCTTTTCTGGGAATACTCAGGCCACCCAGTTTTGTTTTTCTAGAAAAATATTCGATCTGGGGAGGCTGAAATTTGGAGAAAGATGATGTTATTTTTACTGACATTTTTATGGTAGTGTAAAGACTCTTCCAGATAGAATCCTTTCGGCAGTCCTATTGTAGTCCCTCAAACAGTGCAATAAAAGCCATTGTAAGGGTGGGCTATCACTCTCAAGACTGTGCTGCCTCATGCCATACGAACTCTAAAATGCACAGCCGTGCTACATAATTAAATTACGAACAATGATTTTCAAGTTGTTTTGCACAAAAGAGATTCTGGAGGAAGGCACTGGCCTTGGACTTCTTTTACGCTGGCACTTCATTTGTGATGGCTCTCCAAATATTAAAGCTTTACCCTAAATTATGCATGAAACATTCTCACAAATACAAATGCAACATATCACACAGCAAAACACTGCTGCTGGAAAGGCTCTATGATTTCACACCTGAATGCTCATGTCTTTCGCTATTGTCATGCTGGCTGCCACTTAAAACTCCTGATAAGCTGGCGTCTTCTCCAGAAACACATACCCAGTGCTAAGCAACACCGCTTGGTGTCTGCATGGTTTTCACATACAGAGAAGGGTTTAAAAACTATTTGTTCTATTTCTGTTGTTGTATTTTTTAAATTTAAAAATGGTAAGCAAAAGATTAAGAATTTTTACTTTGCATAGATGGTAGAGCTGCAGGGACAAAGACCATGGAAAGTGAAATATTTGGCATGCTGCTGATTCCTATGGAGTCCCTCACTGATGGCATTTCTAAAGTGCCGTTGATCTTTGTTGACAGCTGACTTTTGTGGAGTCAATGACTTTTTCCTTTTCAAAAAAAAAATGAGGAACTTAATGATAAAAAGCACATATTAAAATAATATTTATTTGATAAATGACTCACATAAGCATCAGTTAATCAGTCAAGACTGAACAAGAAGCCTAATAGTGGTTATTCATATCCAAATATTAAGATATCAATACCAAGTTTTCTTTCCCCTATACTTAAAATGAGGTAAGCTACTTCAGAGACTTACTGCTATGTAGAAAAGATGATTCAGCATTGCTGTGCTTGTTTTGTAACCACACATAATTTTGTAGATATGAAATAGTATGAGGGAAATTGTTGTGAATCATAAAATTCAGGCAACACAATATAAGGCAGACTGTACAGCATGTTAATTCATGTGCAATGACTAACACATAAACACTCACCCTTCACTTCCATGCTGCCTGATTTTTTCACTTCCTATCAGACTTTAATATTGTCTGAAGATTTTTATTTCATTACCCATAAGAATTCACATATTGTCCAGGATCCTAGCTCTGCCATTCATTTTTTATTGCAAATACTTTCAATTTTCATGCAGCTTTAATGGTTGAGGAGAAAGGTCTAAGCACTGGGTGTTGACTGGTTAGACTTTCAAAAGCCATGTGTTCAAACTTTGGCAAGGCAGACTGTTGTCTTATGTTTGTCCCTGAAAAATTGGCACATTTAATATTGATTTTAGAAATGACTATGTTAAAAAAAAAATGTTTTATGAAACAAAGTCTGATCATGTGTATCCTGAAGGTGATTGATTTTTGGGGTTGTTTGTATATGCTTACTTTGGGATTAAAATTATATATATATTTATTTCATGACTTTTTATGAATTTCAAGTTCCAAGGCAATGAAATTGGAAGCAAACAGCATCTTGGTGTACTGAAAACACACCCTTTCTTCCTTCCATGAAGCAAAAGGGTGAAATAACAAGAGAATTATCAGGTTGGATAATTACTGGAGAAAAAGTCGAATTTGCTTGATTTGTTGCTTGAGAGTTGGCATGGGTGAGGCTGCTGAAATTTATTTAAAATGCAATGAGTTTTTGCACCTTAGAGTATGCCAAGAGTCAAAATGGTCCAGCATTTTTCTGATGGAACACTTCTCCACTGGGAAAGTTTTGTGCTTTGAAAATGTAACTTTTTATGGAAACATTTTGCTTTCAGCAATTCTCCTGATGCAACATGGAATATTGAGCATGACTGATCTGGCCAGTTTTTTTATCCCAGCAGCTGCCCAGGAGGCCAATGCTGCTCTTTGACTTTAGAGGCTTCCAAGGGTCAACAATTTCAGGTCTGACAGACTCAAAACCCCTTATCCCTGCTCAACACTCCTAACATGCAGAAGTTGCTAGAGAGACCTTCTCAAATCAGTGGAGAAATATCCTATTTTTTAAAACCATTAATAGTATGGTTTAACCCCAGCTATTCCTGCTCCCTTGTGGTTCAGCTGAGGGCAGGAACCAAATCTGCAGTATAACATAAACGTAGCATTCACAAACTGGTTCTGCAGCCTCTGCCTCATCTCAGCCTCCTGCTGCATTGATCTGCACCTTCATTCAGGTGTGTGATGCCAAACACTTTAATGCTGCTCTTCAAGATGCATTTTGACAACTACAAGCTCTAAAAATGATACCGTATACCCAGTTTCCCCCAGACTCAAAGACTGGCCCATAAGAAGTGAAAAATCATTTTTATGAATGGGTCAGAAGCCAAGCCCCATGTAGATGCTAAGCAGTACTCACAGTATAACAACAGTGATAACAATAATAATCCTATTTGGCTCACAGTGATTTATAGTACACAATAAGACACAATTCATGGCACAAAAACTTGAGACAAAGGGAGGGATAGGCAAATGACAACTCAGTTATACTGGGTTTAATAATCAGCAGACTTAAAATTGGAGCTGCTTGGCTGCTGACACACAGCAATGACTATTACTTTTATGCAGCAGGCTTCTGGAGCCCTCCCAGCAGTATTTTGAAAGCATTTAGCTGATTAAACATGCAAGCCCCTAGGACTGAGGCACTTAGCATTTCTTTGGGAAGCTGAGGAGGTACCTAACTGCAGGTTCACAGAGCTCAAAGTACTTTAGAAGCTTGCCCTCTAGTTTCCCTTAAGAGTTACTGCCATGATACAGTATTTACCGATATGCTTTGTCTGGGATTTATCTCACTGTAAGTCATTTCTCCTTCCCCCCCCCCCCCCCCCAAAAAAAAAAAATCCCCAACCCAGATCCTACCAACAATCAACACAATAAATAAACTAGATTCACGATTAACCCTTTGGGCAGTGTTCTGTACTAAATCATTATATAAATAGAGTTGACAAAACTACAATTCGTTTGAAAACTAGTGCTTGGGAAAAATGTAGTCTTTATTAATGGCAAACCCAGAAGCACAAGAAGACAAAAGACTGTTAGAAAAGAGTCTTTTGCATTTTTAGCACTTCAAATTGCTGAAGCAGCTGTTCCTTTACCTTCCTATTGAGAAGAGGCTGGGGAAAGTAAAACAACCACATTTCTGTGGTAGCCAGGGAAACACAGAAGGGCAGCAGCACAACCTACCTGCTTCTGCTGTTGGAGTTAAAGGGGAAAAAATGCAGCAGTGTAACCTCTACAGACCCTTTTTGAACAGAGGGCTGCTGGCCCTTGACCCAGCACCCCAGGGAGGAGGGATCATCCTCCAGATGCTTCCCTGCTGCTGCCTGATGTGCTTCCCACCTTAAAACTAAACTGCAACTAAATTTACAAAGAGAATTGTCCCACTTCACTTTAGAAACTTTGTAGAGCTAAACACTAGTAAGGGCTTTATCAGGATCTCTGTTTGTTTGGAAGTCTCAGCAAAGGGACATAGCTCTGCTCTAATTTCTGCTCTTTCCAGACTTTTCAGGGATATCATGGGCACCTGAACAGTTTGAAGCTGTGTGAGATCAACACATGCTGTTGTGTGTTGCTCTGCTACTGAAAGACAAGATGTGCCCAGAGATCCCAGTCAGCTGAAGTGACATTCAGTGGTCCTTGCTGGGCTCTGAAGGCAGGGGAGGTTACTCCTTCTCAACTGTGAGGCTGGTGTGGAGCCAGGTGGCTCCTCAGTACAGCTCCACTGCAGGATCGAGGATGGGCAGCATGGCAGTGTTGAGGCTGGAGCCAGCCAAGTGCTGCCGAACCTGAAGCAATCCCTGTCCCTAAGCTCTCTCAAACTGATTTCTTTGCTGTCAGTACATTAGCAGCAAGCTCTGTGATCTTGAAGACAGTGAGAAGAGGCTCCTCTCCAAGAAAGAAAATAGCAATTTCAGCTATCTCTATTTGGGCACCAATAGCCAATTTATTCATCATGAATTTTGCCTCTTCTGCCACCTTACCCAGTCTGTACTGCAAATAACCCACATTTGACTCTCTGTGCTAGTTACAGTTTCTAAAAATGCTACTTTCTCCTGGTCATATGGCTTCTTCTCACAGAATTCATAAGGTATGAGTGAGTGTTGTTCCACATAAATATAGTGTACATCTGATATGCCTACAGATAATATCACAGCATGACTGAACTGTGATTAATTGTGGTACTAATCATCCACCTGTTTTTTTTCAATATAACTCTGGCACGTGCAATAAAAAGAGAAGGCCTGAGACAATGGTCACATCCCTGCAAATATACTCACAGATGAGAAAGAACATGGCTATGGTTTTATTTTCAATACATTTAAATCGAGACTTAGTGGTCTCTGTGCACTTTGCAAATACTTTTCCTGAAATTCTTAGCACTTTGTATGAAGCAAAATATATTGAAAAAATATAGCAAATGGGAGAAAAAGGAAAGGGTGGTAAGAAAATAATTGCCAACTCAAAACCCAACATAGTTTTTCCATAACCCACATTTTCCAGAACCCACGTTCTCTGCAGCTTCCTCTGCATATTTAACTCTCATCCTAGGTTTTATGGCCCCTTTGCTATGGAAAACTGAGAGTTCTTAATCAGCTTGCAAAATTTGACAGCCGTCTTGCACCTAACCCAGAGGATCTCCTCAGAGATGGAAAAGCATGAAGCCAAGATATCTTATACAGGCTGCTAATTTAACTTGACATGTTACTGACTGCATTAAAAAACGCTGTATTCTGACATCTGGTCCATGCAGGATATGCCTAATTCTTCACAGTATCTCACTTCTTCAAAGCTACTGCAGGTAGTGGGGCAGTTTGTTTCAGTCCATTGACAAATAGCTTAATATTTGATACATAAATCTACAGTACACGTGTAGGTCTTTCACATCAGTAACCCATATATATGCACACACATACACATGTGTATATATATATATATGTTGTGTTTATAGGATTTTGTCATTTTTTAGAGTTTCAAACATAAGCCCACCTTTTGCCAAGGAATAGATAGGTTTCTTCAAAACATAAATGGAAGTGTGACAACATATTTCCTGTTCTGTTAATACTTGATTTGCAAGCTATGACAGGTAAGCATTTAGAAACGAGTTATTAGGATTGACTGGTGGACATATGGGAGAACTAAAGTTTCTCACGGCACCGTATTTCAAAACACAAAATTGTTTTCTGACTAAACAAATTGAAAAGAAAAAAATATACATTTCCACAGAGAAATAGAAGGGAAAGGTGAGAGGAATCACCTGCTGTTAAAAACAGGCACTAGAGACCAGTTATATTTTGGTTTTGATTTGCACAGCCATCATCTACAGTTTCTGTGGAAAAGATTTCTTTTGCTCATCTGAGCAGAAAGGCTCCTCTCAGAACCTGTGTGCAGCAGCTCCTGCTGGAGCACTCGCACAGCTGTACCAGCACAGGTGCTGGATCTGACCGCAGAGACACACAGAGCCCTATTCACTCTTAGCAGTGAGCAATATGCAATTTGAAGATTCAAACTCGGTGTATGATTTTGAGATGCACTTAAGTGATTTATGAGCACGGTTCCCACTGAGTTGCCTTGGGGTTGAGCTCCTTACCACTGGAGGACAGCCTCAGCAACTTGGATGCCTAAGGTGAAAATGAGATGCAGGTACTTAAATCCAAAACTGTGGTCCTCAAAACCATGATCCAACTACACCTTATCTCAAAGCTTGCTCATGCCCATCTAAAATTACCTGAGTTTAAATAACCCTGCTCATCTCAGTATCAGGGAGACATGTAAACCTGAGCAGCACCCAGAAGCTTGGTGGGTTTCCACAGAGATTTTCCTCCTCAGCACCTACATAACCGCATCAGGCTTTGTACAAAAACACAGCAGCAGCCACCCTGGTTTCTTTTAAATCACAGCTTGAGGGGACTATTGCTACACAAATTAGCCTTTATACATGGTACACCGCAATCCACAGGCTAAGGCACATGGAAGCAAGTTTCCTTATTGCCATTTGAGCTCCACATTGCTAAGCTGTCTCACTTGTCTACAGATTAATTTTAATTCATTTCTGCACAGCAGCTGAGCTTTAGCTCGAAGTCTAGAAAGGGCCCCCCTGCCAAGGTAGTCTGCAGTCTCCAGGGAAGCAAGAATTGTGGGTTTTAATCCTTTTGAGGCAAAGAAGGACCTGACCTGCTTTATTCATGCTTCCTGGCTGAGTATGTGTGATAATCACTGAGCCAAGGCAGAAGGGAGGGGCTACCAGCATATCCCTTCTCTTGCATGTTAGCAAATTTTTCTACTTGCTTTTAAAAAAGTTGGAGCATATCTGGAGGAAACAGTTCATACTGTAAATCCAGGGTGACAGGAAATGTCTCCTGGCTTCACTGAGGACATTGCTGAAGCCCCAGGGGAAAAAATCTGATTGTTTTCAATTTTTTTCTGTTAGCTATGTCTAAACAGCTCTCCACACAAGCTTCACCATGCTGCTCCTTAACAGCATATGCAAAACCATCTTCTTGAGATGACAGAAGTGTGGGTTTCTGAAGAGCAGAAAGTTTCTGAAGGGACTTGTGTGATCAGAGACACTGAGGACTACAGGTGAGACAGGACTCTCTACCTCCATTTTCCTCTCTCTGTAACCTTGTATATCTCTTTACAAATGATTTCCTCTTGGGAGGAACCAGGACTTGTCCCTGAGCAATGCTAGAGCACCCTGGCAGGGGAGGACAATGCTGGCCTTCATCTATCCCTTGGGATACAGAAATCGAGGCAAAAGGCAGTGCCATAGTGTGGGCCAGCTGTTCTCCACTCCTGCCTGCCTGCCCTCAGGGTCTGAGGCACTTCAGCTCCCCTCTTTAGTGATGCAGCCAGCCAGCCAGTAGGTGTTCACAGAAGCTGGAGTTCAGGCAGTTGTTCCCTCTGGTAAGGAGATCACCTCCATGGTAAAGAGAGGCACTGGGAGACCCGGAGATGAAGTGTCCCTCTGAGGCAGATGAGAACACAGCAGTGCAATGTGTTGTTGCCGTCCTTGATGGCTACCTGGAGCTGCCTGCATCACTGCCCAACATGGATCTGCTGCCTGTGCTGTTAATAGAATTCCAGACACTGCTGAGGGATGTGAAGGAATACTCTATTGGCTCAAGGTTCTCTAATGCCATTGCACATGATTTTCATACCATGAGCTTGCCTTGATGAAAATGGTTAAGATGCCAAAAATCTCACTGCAGATGGAGACCCAAGGACTTGACTTTGCTGAAGGATGGTTAATCTTTAGCTCAAAAATGAGGCTTTTAGCCCCAGGTCAGCACAAGTTCCTCTGAAATCCAGCCTCTACTCAGCTCTATGGTGTCTATTAAAGAAAGGCATTGAAGAAGTTGGAGCTGATCGCTCTATTTGTCATCCTGCCGTAGGGAAACAGGTTTTTTTAATTTCATCCAAACTGCAGATAACTTCACACTTGGACATGGCCCAGCAAGCTACTTGCTTGGTCAACTGAGCTGTGGTGTGCAGCCAGGTGTAACACAGGTTTGGCCAGGTTCTTGTTCTCGACACATGTAAGGCAAAACACAAACGTGGTTTGTGACAGACTTTGAAGCATTCACGAGCTCAACAGTGGCTCAGGTGTTGTCTACTAATGTGTTGAGCTGTAGTAACTGGAGACAGACAACATTTAGCTGCAGAATTAATTTTCCCCAGAGTAATTATTCACATACACGATAGCATATTTATTCTGTGCCAGAATAAAAATTTTAAAAGCATATAAAAAGCAGAAAGGGATGCAATACTACAATATTGTCTGATTCATCATTTTTTTAATGAAGGGCTTAAGCTAAAAAAAGGGTACATGTGCGATATACCCATCTGGACTCACTTTACTTTCAGCAAAATGGACTGAAAAACTGAAAATATGCCTCTCGTCTTCACAGAGAGAACTCTTCTGGTCTTGAGAACTAAGAGAGAAATATTACATATTTTTCCAAAGTAACTGCTTCCATTCAAAGCCTGAAGACACAGATCAATTCAAATATTTTCAGACAAAAACCACAAAACCAAGGAAATTGAGAAATTCAAAATTAAAAGGTTTGAGATCCTTCATTAAGTATTTAATGGAGGTCTGAGATCCTTCATTAATTTTAGCAGAGGACATATTCTACCCTGTCTTTAACAATCTTTGGAAAGGATATTACACTCAAGAGCAGCGTGATTTGTAAACACAGAAAAACTGAAGGTGTTCTTTTCTCTGTATTCTGCCTATTTCAGCTCAAATATTTGGTTTCAAGTCTTCGGATACACTTTTTTTCCATTTCAGTACATACTTTGTGCTGGTTTCATCTTCTATATAAAGGCAGCACGTTTCAAAGCTTTGAAACAGCAATATCCAGTTATTGTCATCATCTTTCCCTCGGAATAGGAGCAGTTTGGCTTTGGGGGAAGCTTTTTGTTCTTTGATGTTTCCTACTGCAGTAAAAGCAATTTCAGTGGCCCTGCTCTCCCTTTGTGCACAGCAGCATTTCTGCTGCCACGGCTGCGGAAGGCGCTGCCAGGGCAGTGGGCACGGCCCCGCTTCTCCCGGGGTTCATTAGCTGGGAAGCAGGGCAAGCACAGCCAGCACTCTCTCCTTCCCTGAGAGCATTCATGGCCACAGCCATTATTTGCTCTGAGATTGCTTTTCTGTGCCCTGAAAGGCTCTGTGAGTTCACGTAGGAGTAACAGCAATTTTAAGACAAGGTGTGCTCCAAGGCAACAAATGAGAACAAAGACTCAGGAGAGCGAAAAGCTGAAGGACTCAATTTATTTTTTTTATCCATTGAATAACTGAATTATTAAATTAAAAGCAATGCTACATCAACTTTACCAAGGTGGGGGAGTGAGTTCTGAACACCAAGACTGAGGGCTTTATTCTGCTTTTATGGAATCTGTGCCTGTACATGAACCTCAGTCGTTTGCGGTCAGAAACAAATAGAGCCATACCGTAAACAGCAGGACAGAAAACCAGGCATTATACTTGTTCCCAAGTAAAGGTTAGTTCAGCTGAGTCCCCTTTCAGCTAGCTACAACCTACAGCAAATCAAATTCCTAAACTTTTGACCAACACTGAAAGTAAAACTAACATGTATTTCTGCAGGAAAATGCCCATTTCTGCTGTGTTGTTTGTTTTCTTAATACATGGAAAGAGAGTGTATTTGAGACTGCTGTGGCAAATCAAAGGAGAATTAGGAGGTTAAAACATCAGCAGATAGGGACAGCAAAACCCAACAACATTGGTAGCTTAGTATTTCCTCAGTAGTGTTGCCGATGGGGCAATGAATGTTGGGATCAGTGCCACAGTGAGCTCTACCTACATATGATGTTCTACCCACATACAGTGAGCTCAAACACTACAAAATATTATTCTCAGAAGGAATTTGCAAACAAGCATGAAACACAGGTAGCCTTGGCACTAAAAGAGCTACATTTTTCAAAAGAAGGCACACCAGGAGCAATTTGGTGGCTGAAGCAGCTGTAGTCCTGAGTACAAAGCAGGGCTTGTGACACTTGTAGATGGCCTGCTCCTGGACAGGGGTCACAAGGCTCATGCCACATTGAGCCAGTTCTGCAAGAGATGACAAAGTACAGTGATGCAGTAATTTATGTGGTTTTTGAGCACAAGGCTGTGAGAACTTAATTAAGTAGTCTTCTATCAAATGAAATGAATAAAAACTATAAAACAAAATGATGAGGCACTAAATTTAGAAGAAAATTCATTTGATTATCACATCAGAGCTGTGATTTTTCAGATCATACTGTCAGCTTAATTGGCTACAATTTATGTAGATTTGATAAAACTATGTGAGCTGTTACTAACATAGGAAGTCACACTTCATGTATTCCAAAGCAGTTAGCCTTTTCACTCTGATGTAGCACTTGAAGACCTTGTGCTGAACACATTTTGAACTGTGTAAGGTTGGAATGACTGGAATTGCTTATTATTCTGTGTTTCTGATGATGTCTGTCATGACAGTGTCTGATTGCTCCAGGCATACCTAACACTGGCAGGACAGTTCCCAGGAATAGAGAAACAGCATCGCTCTCATCTCACTGATAACTCTCTGACAGTGATCAGTATGATCTTGTTCCTGCTCTCCAGTTTCTAATGCAGACAGTTCCCTCATTACAATTAGTTCTGCATGGACTTATATGCATATGACTCGGCATAGGTGTCTTTTAAGTCACAGAACCTTCTTCTAAATTCTTGGACCTGTTCACACAGCAAATAACTGAAGTTTTAGGGATTCCTGATATCCTGTTTTGACATTTCAAAAGGAATACATTCCAGTAGTACTTGTTGTTTGATGCTGTAGTTTATGTGCTAACTCTTAAAACATCTAGCAGAGATAAGCAAGAAAAAGCCTGTTGACTGTATTCCATCTTCACACTTCACTGATCCCTCCACATCTGGTATCTTCAGGAGGCCTCCTACCTTTCTAAGCTTGTTTTGAGGGATGTCACCCCAGAAATTGCATCTAACTCAGGCAATTGAGTGTAAAGTTTAGTTTTTATGAAAACCTGTCATGAACAGCACCAATGAAAAGAGAGGGATTACTTTACAAAAGAGTCTAACAAAAGTTCAGGACCAAGTAATCAGCAGAACAACCACAGGAAAGCAGTTATTAAATATCAGTGACCTTTTTTTGCTTTAATAAAAATGTTCAGCTTTCAAACAAAACTCTCGGACCTTTCTTCCAGAAATGATTCTCACTTGAGAATGGAGCAGAGATTTGTGGGTCCACATTGCTAGCATTGGAAGTATTTTGTTACTTTAAAGGCATTAATATTTCAAAGGGAGAGGCTCAATGAAGACATTTCTCCTGTCTCTATGTAGAGGCCTGTTCATCACCACATGTATGCAAACTCTCTTGTGCATGGTGTAGATAAAGCAGTAAGTAACATGCTCATCTTCTAAAAATCAGGAGAGACTTCTTCAAGTTATTATTTTGTGCTTGTCTCTTCCAGTAATAAAAAAACCCCCTCTGCTTAAATATACAGTTTGGAAATAAAATACTTTTTTTTCCCCATATTTTTCGTTTTGAAAAAATATAAGCATCTGTTCTTGTAGTCTGCTTTGAAGCAAAATGTTTTCTGATTCTTCAGTGTTTGTTTTGAAGTTATTAGTCAGTTTTCAAAACCACAAAGCATAATCTTTTCCTAACTAGTTTATGTAGAAGCATTTGTGGTTTAGAAGAATATGCCCTATTCTTTACTCAGGAAAATTAACATCCTAAAACATACCTTCAAGCTTTCTTAGGCAATTAGAAAGCAGACATTCTCCAGTCTGTTTTCCCCCTCTCTTCCATTGTTCAGCCAGAGAATGAGAAGGAAATCTCTCCTTGACTGGCAAAGGTCTGAGGAATGGCGTGCTGGAGATTACCACAGCATTGTGTCAGGGGTAGAGACTCAATTCAGGATGGACAGCTGCAGGCCATGTTAGAGACCATTGTGGCTGGGGTGGAGTTAATTTTCTTCACAGAGGCTGGTATGGGGCTGAGTATTGGATTTGTGCTGAACACAGGGTTGATAATACAGAGATGTTTTTGTTACTGCTGGGCAGGGCTTACACAGAGCCAAAGCCTTTCCTGCTTTTCCTACGGCCACAATGGCAAGGGGGCTGGGGGTGCACGGGAGGCTGGGAGGAGACACAGCTGGGACAGGTGACCCCAACTGTCCAAAGGGATATTCCAGACCGTGTGACATCATGATCAGTACATAGTGTGGGGAAGGAGGAGAAAGAGATGTTTGGAGTGATGGTGTTTGTCTTCCCAAGTCACTGATACACATGATGGGGCCCTGCTCTTCTGCGATGACTGAACTCCTGCCTGTCCTTGGGAAGCAGTGAATTAATTCCTGGTTTTGCTTTGCTTGTATGCGTGGCTTTTGCTGCACCTATTAAACTGTTTTTATCTCAACCCATGATTTTTCTCACTTTTACCCTTCCAATTTTTTCCCCCCAGTACTGGTGGGGGAGTGAGCAAGCGCCTGTGTGGTACCTGCTGGCTGGCTGGGGTTAAACCATGACAACCAAATTTTTTCTTCTGATCACAGAAACTCTGAGAAACAAAAACATGAATAACTTTTTATTTCTTGCTTGAGGAGGTAACAGAATTACTAAGGCTCCTCTGATATTAAATTATGTCCTGGATATTCAGTTTTTCTCTTTGAAAATAAATTTCTAGCACTTCTGTTTTAACGTCTGAAAGCATATCATAAGTAGAATCAAAAAACCTGGAAGGCAAACCAAAAGAATTTTAAATATGCTATTAAAAAATCCTATAAGCCTTCAACTTCCTAGTTTCTTAAGACAATTACAAGAAGAAGGGACCTGACAAAATTGATGGCTGGCCATGAAATCCTCGAGTGCTGCTGGTCTGCGAGTTCTGAATCAAAGACAGCAGGATGGGAGGAAACCACAGATAGAAGAAGACAAGAAGCACTTTGAAATTAACACAGGCCACAGAGTGAGTATGTTGGGGGATGTCCAGTGACTGGGCACCGCTGAGAAGAGCCTGGCTCTGTTCTCTTTGCACTCTGCCTTTAGGTACTTGCGCACACCGAGGAGATCCCCCCACGACCCTTCTGACTTTGGCAGGAATTCTTGATGCACATCTTCCTTCTTCACCCCACAGTTCCCAGTCCAGGAGATCTTATCTCCTGACCTACCTTGGCATCCTCTGGATACAGGATTCCCTTCACCCACACAAGTTCTGGCTTCTGGGAGTCAATCAAATGAACACATTTTCCTAAAACTGCAGTGCTCTTTCAAGAGCTCACAGCATGTCAGAGTTCCTCTAGCAAAGCACTGTTGTGTTTCCAGAGAAAAAAGCAATAACCTTGCTTGTAACTGTAGTGCAGTTTAACTGTACCCCTCTGATCCACGTAAGCACAAGAATGAGATGCAAACACTAAACTGTGTGTCAGAGCAGGGACAGCAGGAGAGGTAAATGGCTGCTGTTACCTGAGGTGCAGCTTAAGAGCAGTATATAGCAGGAAACTAATTAAATCCTCAGCATTTAGTGGGCAAAGTTATAATGCACATTTTTAGCCTGGGGTAATCAACAAATTTTTTGTGTAAATAATTAATAGCAACACCAAGGAACATCTTGTGTATATGGATATAAGAGCTTTATTCCCTAATGGACTTCTGTTAGGGTTTTTTCCCCGTTCTCTCTCTTCCCCAAGCAATGCCAATCTCAGAGGCTGCTCTGCTGACAGCATTTCTCATTTTATGCAGGGCAGAATTCCCTGCATAACACAAAGGCTAAGTTGGCCTAGGAAGCTTTGATAGTTCTTCAGCCTTCAAAATACAGATCCCTTGCTTCTGTAACCTGACAAGAGAACTACCTTCTGCAATCAAACCACCCTCCCCAGTAGAGTTCCAAGTAAAGACAATAGTTTATCTACAAGTACTGCATCAGATGGTGAGAAACCATCTCATTGACATTGTGATGGGGATCCTGATAATCCCTTTCTCCAAACACAACCAGAACATAGTGCTGGGAGTGCTGCCCCTATGTTTCATAACTTCAAGGCAGTAAACTTCCTTTTTTGCCTTCTGAGAGGTTCTTCTACTAAGAAAGTCTCCTTCAAGAGGAAAGGACTAGACCACTTTAGCTGAAGGTTTAAGTCCTCTGAAACAAAAGTCCAGCATTCAGACTCCATGGCCCTTCTCTGTAAAAAGATTTGTTACACAGCCCTCCACACTTCAGGACACAAAACATGAAGGGATACAGAATGAAGAATGAGCATGAGCTCCAGAAATAACTGGCTGCCATTATCTTTATTCTCTGGTGAAATGCCAGTTTGTGCTCGAGTCCATTTTCAGGTCCAATCACCATACTAGTTATCACATGAGATACCACAACAATCAGCAATAAATCTCAGCCACAGCAGGCCGAATTTGTCACAAACTAAATGCTTCCTACCAATACTTATTCAATAGGTCATATTTTTTTAGTGTATGGTATTTTGCTACTATTTTATTTTGCATATGCTTCACTCTTGTGCATTTAGAAATGTGCAGGTGTGAAGGGAGTAGAAAAAAAATTGTAGCTGGAGAAAGGGGAAATTATTCATAACTCACGTTGTGTATTAAAACTAGCTGCATCTAACACATTATCTACAGGTGTGGAAGAAAAAAATCTTTATGACAGAGTATGCTAATTAGCTAATTATAGATGATAGACCAGATCCCCATCAGAGGGTGACTACAGGAATATCTTAACTTAGGAGCACTTGATGACCTTCAGTGGATCAGGCTTCATGACATCTCCCTAATTACCTCCCTCCCACAAACTGTTATACTCACAGCTATGATCTTAGCAAGTCTATTCATGTTCCCTAATCTGGTGAAGAGCAAGACCAAAGATATTTAACAGAAGTTACTCTAAACTGCAAATTATGTGGGAATGGGTTTTCAAATAATGAACCAACCTACTGCTTTGCAGGTTTCTTATTTTTGCTGCTGGGTTTGCATGCAGTTAAACTGAGCAAGAAAACATGGATCAAAATTAAAATAAAATTAATCATGTTAGCTTGCCATTTACTGAAACTAACCATGAAATATGACAATATAGGACGTAAAGTTGGAAATAGCTGCTGTGGATGTAAAAGCTTTGATATTTGTGACATGTCAAAGTGTACTTTTGATATTTTTTATTGTCTCATATTATAGGATCACAGAATAATGGAAATTATCCAGAGTATTTGGAGTTATTCTGTTTCAAGTGGGTATTTCCTACAGAGTACCACAACAAAGATGAAAATAATATCAAAGGGAAATCCCTCAATAGTGAATATCTGAGAAGATTATAGTACTGATGTAAGACAGAATTAATTTCCAAACTGTGAAATCCAAAGAACATCCTCATCCATCAGTACACACTCTGCACAGGCAAATTCTATTGACCAGTCAGTTCACCATTCTTTTGAGATCATCACATCCAAAGGATGATCTGTGACCCCTTCTTGTAGATGGAGCCAAGTATCAGGCACATGTGAGTGTGAATTTCTTGCAGACTAAGATAATCTTCACTGGATTTGCATGATCAGTCATAAAACAGCTCTCTGACGATATCACATTTTATACAAGGCTGCAGGCCATGACTAAAACACTGGAACTGATGAATGTCCTCTTCTAGTCCTTAGAGTTAGCCTCATTCAAGCCTGCTGGATGTGGCATGTGATTAAGTTACATCTCAATTTTATGTGGAATTCATGCACATGCTTAGTTCTGCACATCCAAAACCAAATTCCCAGGCTCCAGCGAGTACTGTACCTGCAAGCCTTGTAGAAACTAAGTTTTCAGATATGGCCTGTGACTGCACTACCCAAAATCTAGAAATCTGTATCGCTGTCAGATTCTGATAATCAATATATCAAAAGAAGGACAGAGACAGAAATGAGTTCATAATAACCTCACTGCTTTCAAGATGCCCTTTGCTTTGCTGACCTTTCTGTAGAAAACTTTTCTTTAGAGTGAACATCTGAGCATGCCCTAAATGTTTCTGTCAGAGTCTCAGTAAGGTAATTTAAAAAAACTTTTGAATGTTAAAAATAGCAATCATCTGAGAATAAATAGGGGGTTAAATTTATGTTGAAATATCTCTTACAGGAAAAAGCCTCTTTAAAGCCTCACATTAAAAATTCATATTTCTCTGGGCAGTGCTTTAGTGAAATGACTAAAATGTTACATTTTACAAAATGTTATTTTTTCCCCCTCAAGTTCCTGAAGAGAAAGACTCCATTGCTTCTTTAAAATACCAGGAACATTATGACACAGCAGGGTAAAAGCAAGAAAAAACTAAATGCTCTTTCCTTCCAAATGGCGTATTTATGCTGAACATAAACAATAAGTTAATGATGCAGTGTGCACTGGGGCAATTCACTCAAATTACATGCCATTTCTTTTAAGATTCCTGGTCCTTAGCACTACTGCATTTCCAGAACCCCTTTGCATTGCTTTCTGTTTTCTTCTGTTCTTCATTTATGTTTCTGTGCAGTAAATTCGAGATTATTTTCTCCTGCTCAACTTAACTCCTCTGCCTCTCTTCAGGATAAAAAGGATTTACCAGTCAATATGCACAACTAGCAATTCAGGTGACTATTATGTGACACAACTATCTTTTTTTACTGTAGCCAGGGTGGCATTTTTTTTGTATTGAAACTTCTCTGTACATCTGAGTTTTCATTGCCTGACTCATCTTTACTGAGTCAGGCTTTTCAAAAGAAATCAGAGGATAATTTCATGGACAGAAATTATCATTAATTTCTTTGGGGTTCAGAATGTAGAACAACAGAGGCTTATGGGTCATGTTTGAAATCAGATGTAAATTACTCTGAAGTTGGCACTGAAGTGCTGAATATTTCCTTTTAAATAAAATGGTCATAGAATGGTTCGCGTTGGAAGGCATTTTTAAAGGTCATCTAGTCCAACCCCTCTGCAACAAGCAGAGCCATTTTCCACTAGATCAGGTTGCTCAGAGCCTCATCCAGCCTGATCTTCACTGTTTATGGGGATGAGGCATTTACCACCTCTCTGGGCAACCTGGTCCAGTGCTTCATCACTGTCATTGTAAAAAACTTCTTC
>WEIT01029700.1:66183-77406 GCA_013389985.1 Dryoscopus gambensis | reverse complement strand
TCTGCATAGATCTATCTTAGTTTACAGAGTATGTTCTGGAGAAGACCTTGGGTTTGGGGCTTGCTGACCCCTTAATTACGAAGTTTCTAAGATGTTTGGTGTCTTGGCTTAACAGAGCTTTGGGTCTAAGCTAGTTACCGAATTTAGGGAATTACAAGTATGTGGGTTAAAAGCACTGAGGGTACAGAAAGGCTGCATAAAAGCGTATGTGAAGGGGGATATGAGAGGAAGGTATGAAAAAGCAAAAATTATTATGGCATCACCTCCCGCCCCCAGGTTCCTGGACAACCGGCTGTTCGCCACGTGCTCCGACGACACCACGATAGCGCTCTGGGACCTGAGGAAGCTCAACACCAAAGTGTGCACCCTGCACGGCCACACCAGCTGGGTCAAGAACATCGAGTACGACACCAACACGAGGCTGCTGGTGACGTCGGGCTTCGACGGAAACGTCATCATCTGGGACACCAACAGGTGCGTGGCTGCGCTCGCTCTGTGCTGCAGTGGTTTGGGCCAAATTCAGGGAGAACGTCCAAAAGGAACGTCTCCTCAAAGGAAGGCAGGTTGTAGCCACCCCTCCCGCCGCCACCGGGTTTGGGGGAAAAAGGATTTTCCTCAGAGGAATGCAAAAGAGAAACTAAAAGTTATTTATTTAACAAACACACAGGTAAAGAATAATAATGTTAAATAATAAAAACCTCTCTCTAGGGAGAGGAAACCTGAAAGATTTTAGAGTCCTTCTGTGGGTGTGGTCTCTCTCCTCCTCCTCGGAGCTGGGTCAGAGTGGGGGCCCCCTCCAAGCCGATGGAAGGTCCCCCGGTGGGGTTCTGATGTTCTGGTGCTCTGAACAAGTCCAGAGGAGAATAAAAAGAAACCAAAGTCCCAGAAAAACCACTCTCTGTCTCACTCTCCAAAGAAACAGAGCCAAAAAAATCTCTGATAAGCAGGAAGGTGCTTCCTCCGCTCTTTTCCCCACAGCAGAAGAATGCAGAGGAGCAGTGACCTTGGAGCACAGACTGCTTTGAAAAATTCGCTCAGCTTTTTCTTTCTCTCCTCTCTCTCGGGCTCAGTTTAAAGGCACAGAAAGGCTCAGGATCATGTCAGGGCACAGAGCGGTGAGAGGGGATACAACCCCACAAAGTCACCCCAAGACGTGTGGCCTTTCTGCAGCACACCAGGACAGGTCCTAGGTGCAAAGCCTGCCTCCCTGAGTGGGGCTGCAGTGTGTCCTGAAACACTGGCAGTGGTTTATAGCCCTTACCAGGAGCTTGCATCACCTCTCTGGTGATGGTAAGTGGCCAGAAAGGAGCTTCTCTTGCTGACGTGCCAAAATGTAGTGCTTCCTTCCAAAGAAGGTTCTGTCCTCGTTGTTGTAGTTGTATGAATGTGTGCCTTCTCCCATTTCATTAAAAATAGGATAAGGACAGTGCTCAGAAAAAAGATTCTGGGGTGAACAAAATGAATGGTGCTGGGCACATCCTGGACCCTTGTGGACACAACCAGGGCCTCGAGCCGGAGCTGACCACAGCCCCCTCCTGTGCTTGTCTTGCTGTCCAGGTGCACAGAGGACGGATGTCCCCACAAGAAGTTCTTTCACACCCGTTTCCTGATGCGAATGAGGCTGACGCCAGACTGTTCCAAGATGCTGATCTCCACCTCCTCTGGTTACCTTCTGATTTTGCACGACCTTGACCTGAACAAGTCTTTAGAGGTTGGCAGCTACCCGATTTTAAGAGCCAGGAGGACCACGTCGAGCTCAGGTGAATACTGGTGAGGTGGTGTGTGGTGGTTGCATGCTAGGGGTGTTTTGTGGGCTGCTCGTGGCCCCACTGCTGGGCTGGGCTAGCTGCTGGGCTGGGCTACCTGCGGGCTCACCTGTCTGGTGCTGTTTGCAGACATAACGTCGTCAGGCTCCTCCGGCGCGCGAGCTGTGGGTTCACCCTGTCACCAGAACAACTCGGGGCCGCTCTCTGAGAAAACCTTGTCACGGCCCTCCCAGCGAGAAGGTAGGAAAAGATCGCTACAGAAAAAGATAAATGAAAAGGAATCCTGGGCTTTGATTCACTGTATCCAAAAGAGGCCAGGGTACGATAGTGAAAAACTGTGGTTTTGCCCTGTGGTTTTTAAAGAACGGTGTTGCTGAGACTTCTGTTTAACCAATAAAATCTCATTGCATGCCAAAGCCTGGGGATCTAACCGGGTTTTATTTCTGAGAAATCTGGTAAAAGTAACAAGATCTTTATTGTACATCAGTACATGTTGTTACATAGAGGCGCTCCCTTTTCCTTCTGCTTTTCCTTGAACAAAGTTTGTGGGAGTGATCTTTCAGGGGAAAAAAAGACGATACGCTTCCAGAGAATCAGCGTGACCTTGGCAAAGGGGGGAATGCTTTGTGCATCCCTTACAATTTCAAATAAAGGCAGTGTTAATTTTCAGCTGCTCGTGGCTGTGCGATGCTGACGCATACTGACGAGAGGAGGCTTACCTGGATGCCAGGGAGGGGTTTACCTGGGGGTGAGGGGAAGAAGGGAGAAAAGCTGCCAGCTGAGCAAGTGTTGGGAGGAATTTGAAGAGGACATCATACAAGTTTGAGAATCAACAGTCCTGATAAAAACCCCACTCTTTAGATTTTGCTGTAATGCTAATGTAGAGCGTGAGGGTGGAAGGTTAGTGTAGTTGTCAGTGTGGCCTGGTTCAATGCGGGTCTTGGCATTCAAATTTCAGTAAAAGGAGCTGTTTGAAGTGAGGGCTGAGCCCACTGGTGGTGGCTGCAGCTGCTCCTGTAAGCCTTCGAGTTTCCCTGTCCTGGCAGCGTGCGGTCTGTCCTGGCCCACAGGTGTGACTGCGTTTCAGCAGCAGGGCTGGTGAGGGAGGTGGAGGTCAGTGCATGGATCTCACTGAGACTCAGAGGTAACTCCTCTTCCAGGGGGATCACCGAGAAATAGCCTTGAGGTGTTAACGCCAGAGGTTCCTGGAGAGAGAGATCGAGGGAACTGCATCACGTCGCTGCAGCTGCACCCCAAGGGGTGGGCCACGCTGCTCCGGTGCTCCAGCAACACGGACGACCAGGAGGTAACACATTTCCTTGTCTTCTTTAAAACACGTGTAGTCAGATGTATCCTTTTGGTTTGTTTTTTTTTTTTTTTTCCTTTATGATCTTCCTGGTAGAACCTGCCTGAAGCCTTTTACTTGATGTAGGAAGTCCTAAGACCAGCTACAGTTGAGCTGCAAGCTGCAGATTCTGCTCCTCTAACTTGACCAGACAATAATACTTGACCAATAATAAATAGTTTAGTTACCTTGATTACTGATGGAAATTTAAGTTGGTTGGGTTTTGGTTGGGGTGGGATTTTTTTTTTTTTCCCCGTCTCTGTGTATTTGTTTGGGATTTTTTTTTTCTGGTTGAAGAAAGCCACTCTTTGTAATGCTAACCCTTTACAGAAGTGTAGAGGACTGAGTGGAATCTTAGCAGGTTGGTTATAAATTTTAATGCTGGCTCTGTAACAATCAAACCACTATACAGCACAGGATTTTTGTGAAATGCAAAGTGTTATATTGGGTCAGTTAGTACTAATGATTGACTGAGTTATAATTTCTCTTAGTCCTAGAGTCTGCCTTACTCTCTCTTGTTAATATTCATTGGTATTGTTCATTTTGGGTTTATTTCAGTGGGATGCATGAAACAGAGCTAGGGAAGCTTGCCTTGGGGCTGAAGTGGAATCAGCGCGATATAAACTTTGTCGCTGATTTGTTTCTGCATCTGTTTTGAGATTAAATAATGAGATGGCAGGGATCTTAATGTGTCTCACAAATAACAAGCTGGCTGTAGAGCTGTTCATAGCCTTCCTTCAAAAATCTGCTACCCCCTCGTTTCAAGCTTCCATTCCATTTGAAGTCAAAGGCATAAAAATCCAGTGATCTGCTCTAAGTTACAGTCAGCTGAATTCGACTTTATAGATTTAATTTAAGTATTTACTATATTAGAGCAGGTGCCTGGCCAAAGGATTAGGCTTTGGAAAGATTATATCTAGCACCCATTTAATTAAAATAGCAGCTTTAATGCCGGGCAGCCGCTTTGCTTGGACAGTTGCTGGGGAGGGAGGTGCTGAGGCAGCGGCCGGCTCTGGGTGCTCGCTGAGGAGCAGGCCAGCAGGAGCATCACCCTGCGTGCGGGCTGCTTCAGGTGCAGGGGGAGGGAATGTGTGTTTGCAGTGCTTTACTTCTCTTTCAGTGTCCCTTTCTCTGCCTCTCCCTTTAGTGGACTTGTGTCTATGAATTCCAGGAAGGAGCCCCGGTGCGCCCCGTCTCCCCGCGCTGCTCCCTGCGCCTCACGCACTGCATCGAGGAGGCCAACGTGGGCCGGGGCTACATCAAGGAGCTCTGCTTCAGCCCCGACGGCCGCATGATCTCGTCCCCGCACGGCTTCGGCATCCGCCTGCTGGGCTTCGACGCGCACTGCAGCGAGCTGGTGGACTGCCTGCCGCGGGAGGCCAGCCCGCTGCGCGAGATCCGCTCGCTCTACTCCCACAACGACGTGGTGCTCACCACCAAGTTCTCCCCCACGCACTGTCAGATCGCCTCGGGGTGCCTTAGCGGACGCGTCTCCCTCTACCAGCCAAAGTTCTAGGCGCAGCAGCGGGACCTGCGGATGGATGTTTGTGGGCTTTACTTCAGCGGAGTGGAAGCGTGCTGTCTCCGGAGTCTCTGAGTCCAGAGGAGGCCGCGTTACCGTGGTCTGAGACGTGACGGTGGAAGGATTCTTCAGGCCAGCACCGCCTGGATCTCGGTCCTGCGTCCGTGAGCCCGCGGCCGCGCGCCGTGTCCCGGCCCCGCCAGCAGACCTCTGCTCCTGCTGCTGCCGTGCCATCGGGCTGCTGTCCTGCTGTGTTTGTACCCTGATACTTGATTGTTTCCTTCGGCGCAACGTGAGCGGGCTGTTGGGAGCCACGCAGAGGGGCAGGGTGCCCAGGTGCCTCCTGTCCCAGAGGAGCTGGACTGCCTCACCTCTGCTTCCTCTTCTGTCGCTGAAGCAACTCTGTGGTGATCAGTAGATAATAATGAGTGCTTGTCTACGTAAGCAACACGGTTATTTTGGTTTGTTTAAAAAAAAAAAAAAAGGAAAAAAAAAAAGAAAAAAAGAATTCTGCTTTCATTTCTATGTTAATGTGGTTGTCATTGGCTAGAAAAATGAATCACAGTGTAGCTTAGGCTGGCAGGGACCGCTGGAGGTCACCCAGGCCCACGCCCTGCACAGGCAGACTCCCCTCGAGCCCACTACTCAGCGCTAGGGAAGACCCTGCCCCTGAGGATCGCTCTGGGTTGGTGCAGCGGGGCCGCCCTGGCCCCTCCTCTGCCAGGTTTCTGTTGCAGGGGGCTTTCCACATTATCCCACATGTGAAGCACGGTGGCGTTCTGCTGATGTTTGGGTATTTCCCACCTGGCTGTTTTTCCACACGCACTTCACCTGCGCTCTTGCTGTGGGAGAAATTAATTTGGGTGTGTCCCTAGTATGGCCAGATGAGCCTTTCTTCACACGTGCTGTCCGTTTGGGAGGGCATTAAAAGCAAACCTCTCAACAGCGAGATCTACCTCCATCTGACCAGGCTTATCATCAGGTGTGAAACACTGCAGTGTGTACCCTGGTGAGGGGTCTGGAGGGGAAACCATAGGAGGAGCAGCTGAGATCACTTGGTTTGTTCAGCTTGGAGGAACCTGAGATGAGATCTCACTGTGCTCTTGAACATTCTCCTGTGGGGCAGTGGAGGGGCAGGTACCGATCGCTTCTGTGACAAGGGACAGGATGCAGGGAAGGGCTGGAACTGGGCAGGCTCAGGCTGGAGATCAGGGAAAGGTTCTTCCCCCAGAGGGTGCTGGGCACTGCCCAGGCTCCCCAGGGAATGGGCACGGCCCCGAGGCTGCCAGAGCTCCAGGGGTGTTGGGACAGCGCTGCCAGAGATGCCCAGGGTGGGGCTGTTGGGGTGTCTGTGCAGGGACAGGAGCAGGACTGGGTGATCCCTGTGGGTCCCTCCCAGCTCAGGATATTCTGTGATTCAGTGGTCACACCCAAAGTATGAATGCCACATTTCAGCCCTTGAGTTAATAGAGCTAACCTTGTAAATGCACAGGTGTTTCAGACTTGTACCTCCGTATCAGTTTATAACATTCTCATCACTTACATGTTCCAAGACGGGGGTTTTTTTAGTATTTCACTAAAGTTTTGCAGACCAGTCACACACTCAGTTCAGCAGGGAACTTGACCTGAAGGGACTGTCGCATGCTGGTGTTCAGGTTCACTCTCTCTGGCTCGCTGGAGCACACTTGTTCAAAGCTGACTCTTACAAAGCCTTTTGCAAAACGTATTTGGGGATAAAGACAACATTTTTGGACGTGAGAGAGCTGGAAAGATGAGCCTGGGGATCCTCCTGCAGCTTTGTTTTTATGTGGGTAGTATACCCTGGTATTAGCGCAGAAATCATTGAAATGTAAGGCTCCTCTGCATGATGAGAGAAACAAAATCCCAAGTTTCCTCTTCTGGAGGTTTCTTTGGTAATACGAAGCCTTCGATTTTGTGCGTTTGGTAGTCTGAGGGCAAACACTGCTTCTGCTGGCCTGAGCCTGCGCGTGGGGCAGGCGGGTCTGCTGGGTTGTTGTGGTTCAGTGCCCTGGGTGTGAAGGGTGCAGGAAGCCTGGGGACGAGTGTGGGATACGAGATTTTTATTTAAAGGAAGAGCTGCGAGGAGTTTGTAATGGGCCAAGCTGTTTGGGGAGAAAAAAAACAGGTCCTGCCCTGGACTACAGCAGCTTTTCCCCAAGCATCGGCTGTCCCACTGCCAGGCTGCTGTTTTCTCACCTTATTTAATGTTTTATTACACATCATGGAAGGGACTACGGGGACATTTGAGGGAATCTTACAGTTCTCACGGGCTTGCACAGTGTTTGTTTTGGAGGTGAAGGAGCACCCACGGGATCCAGGCGGTCCTTGGGTGCGTCTGTCTGTTTCCAAGGCTGTTTTTCTTTCTCCTGTCAGAACTTTCCTCAGACTGGTGGATCCCTAGTGACTGTAACGCTACGCCTGTGAATATGCACTGAGTGTTACCTTTTTAATTCTACCTCATGATACGCTGTGTTTTACACCAGTATTGTGCTGAGCTTTGGACACTCACCCTTCTGTATAAAGGACCGTCACCCCGAAGTGACAGATGTGTCACCACTCCCTGACACCACCTGCGGTCGGCTGACGGGCCCTGCCTGGCTCCGGGACCCACAGCTCACCAGGTGAAGGGGTTTGGTCACCCTGATGCTTTTGTAGCGTGTCCAGCAGATGCTTAAAATGACAGAATCTGTACATGTATGCTGTAGAAATGTTACTTCTTTCTTCTGATGACATTTGTAATAAGTTTGAATTAGAGTAAGTAGGTAATCTTAGATTTTGGTCCTTTGATTGATTGCTCCTTTCCAACAGCACTTGGAAGTTCTCCATGAAGGCTGTGCCACGTTCTACCTGTGAAGTTCACTGCTCAGTGGCTTACAGCTGACATGCCTCACCGTCATGTGGTGGCGCAAGCGTTTTCAGTTCTCTCTCGGTTACGTTGCTGAAACAATGCAGTTATGTGTTGGTGAGCTTTGGGTTATTTCTAGGTAGTAAAAAAAAAAAAACAACAAAAAAAGTTTATCTTACAGTTGCGTTTCGAAAATTGAGCGCTCGGCCTCGAGAAGCGTATCAAACTGTGAAACAACCGCGAGGAAACATTTCCAAGGGAGACGGAGGGCGGCGCTGGCAGGCGGGGAGGGGGTGGCTCGCACCAGGGCTGTCTGTGAGCTGGTGCTGCAGCACCTGGCGAGCCCCACAGCGTCTGTCCCGGGGCTGCAGCTCTGCCGGACTGCTCAGCACGCAAGTTTGGTGCTCTTGACTCGCGGCAGGATGCCCGGCGGGAGCCGAAGCCGTGCCGGAGCTGGTTTTCCCCCGGCGCTGTGCCGGGAGCACCCGCGGTGCCGGTGTCCACTCCGGGGTGCCCGGCGGTGCCGGTGTCGGACAGGGACAGCCCGGGGAGAACACCGGCCACGCCATGGGGATAGGAAGAAAAGCACAGCGATAGCCGGACACACACACACACACGTTTGTTTGCACTCCTGGAGTCTTGGGGTAAGGACAGTTCGATGCCTACTACCAGAATTAGAATGTAACCATCAGTTTTTTCGCGGGGGTGGGGTGGGGTGGGGGTTTGGTTAATTTAGTGGGGTTTGTTTTTGTTTGTTTGTTTGTGTTGTGATTTTGATTTGGGCAGCACTGATGTGGAGAAGGTTCTGACATCGTAAAACATGGGTCTGTTTCTGAAGGATGTGCAAAGTCTTAGAAAAAAAACCTACGCTTGCCAAATGAAAGCTTTTAAAAAAAAAAAATCTAGTTTACAAGATTCTAAGGAGTTGGGGAGAAAGGAAGAAGTCAACGACCCATCATGTTTTTGATCTGCAGGAAACAGAAACTTCTCACTGGCTGATCTTAGTCAAAGGTGCATTTTCTAAAGCACTAAATATCCTCAGTTAAGTATAAGGTTTTTAATACAGAAACAAATTGTGCATGTAGAGTATTTTGAAATACCTGAGATTTCATAGTAAAAACTGTAGCCTTTTAATACCGTATATGAAGTATCAGAACTGCTTTGGAAGTATTGTACTTACAGCCGTACAGTAACTTACTATTTGTGGACAGTTTCTCTTGCTTGCATAATAAACATTTAATAATTCACTGAATTGAAATGTATTTTCAATGTGCTATGTTAAAATGCTCACGGGCTCTTGCCTGCCCCTAAAATGAAGAGGAAAAACACCTGCTAGTGCTTAGATGCTGCCATTCTCAAGTGTGTGTGTCACAGCAGTGCTTTTCCGTGAAATTTTTCTGGAAGGGACGTACGAGGAGTCAAAATTGAGTCTGAACCTCAGACCCAGGGGCTCCACTATTTCATTTCTGCTGGGGTAGCTGGGCACTGACCAGCTCTGGGGTTGTGCCAAACTCTCACCCTCGTTCCCTCGGCTTCCCCGACATTACAGGAGCACACAACATCTTCCACAGAGACACAGGATGCAGATTTTGTTTTATTCCATCAAGGAGTGATTACAAAAAAAACCCCAACTGGTACACTGGTAAAAATCAGATTCTGCCAGTAACAAACATCCAGTAAACATTTTATTTAGATGCAGATAATCACCACTGGGATACAGGAACTCGTGCTTGTGCCCACCCACTGCCGGCTGTGAAGCTCAGGACTGTGTTTATGATTACAACACACTGATTAGGATCAATTTCAGAAGACGGTTCTAGCAAATGGAAAACTCAAATTCAGAAAAGCAATAGCCCCTCCAAGACTTAAGAAAAGACTAAATTCAAACCAGTGTCTGAAAGCTTTGCTGCTCCCCATCAGTTTACGTATGAATGTATAGTTTAATTAAAGAGGAAGCCCTCAGGGAGATTCCAACACGTTTTGTGGGGACCCTCATCTCGCTCAGAGCTGTGCTTGCTCTTCTGTCTCTGTATCTAAAGCCTGAAGTCTCCTCTCTGTCAACTCCCACGCCTGTAAGACACGGTTCTCCTATTTCTGTCAGTCCTTTTCAGCATTTGCCTACGGAAGTCCCGAAACGCGTCTCCAAACACTCCACCTTTCCTGCCTCCCCGCTTCCAAGGTCATCTTTGGCTTTTCTTCTCCGCTACACCTACAGACCTCCACTGAAGCAGGCAAGTCAGGAATCTCACCTCGCCTGTGCCACTCTGTCTCGCACAGCTGTTGACAGTACACACCGAGCAGGCAGAACCCCGAGTTTCGGGCAAAAACAGCTCGTGATCCGTAATTCCATGGAGGGAACTGAGAAGAGACAAAGACGCTGCAGTGCAAAAAGCCGTGTGTGAAGTGCTTGAGCAGCTGCAGGAGCCGGAGTGTCCCGTGAGCATCGCAGACAGGGACATCTCCCTGACCCTGTAGCTGGAGGCAACAGAAAAAGCAGCAATGCAGGAAAAAAAAAAAAAATCATCCCCTCAAAAAGCAGAACGAACTCCGTGTTTTTTAACGAGGAAGGACACTTTAAAGCTTTAGTGAGTTTGCTATTCCACTCCTTCCACTTTTCCCTTTTCACAGGAAGGCACACTTACACACACGCACACACACACACACACAGAGGTCCAGCCTGGGCTGAGGTCACACGTTCAGTGCCATGGCTGGAGGACACGGTCACTGCAGGCCACACCTGGTGGTGGCTGCAGCAAGCTGAGGTGCAGCTGGGAGCTCTGCACTTCAGTCATCCCCTTCTGGATCAGTCCTTTGAGCTTTACACAGTGAGGACCCCAAAACATCTGAAAATGCAGTTCCAAAATCGAGACTTGGAAGATGATCAGGGAATGGAATTGTTTTTCTTCAGCCCCTCCTTGATTCTCATGTTCTAAACACGGGCAGCGGAGCACATCCCATCGCAGAGCGTTATGGAATTCTGGGAGTGATACAGAGTAGTAACAAGTATTTTTGTTTTCTCTTTCAGACCTTGCATTTGTCTAGCGGCTCTGTTAGGGGTAAACTCACCTGCCAGCAAAGGAATACTTTAGAGAAAGTCCATCATAATTGCACCAAGGTTTAAATGCATCACCATTCACCCCATAAATACCAAAGGCTAGGAGGAATTACCTGTCGCATGCACAGGTAACTGTTCCCTGGGACCGAGGACACTGCGAGTGCCGACACCCCACGAGAGCAGGACGGGGGCGGGTCACAGCAGCTTCAGCAGGAACTCGTAGGTGGCGTTGATGATCCCCCAGGACAGCACAGAGCGGTGGTAGTTCAGGTGGGCTCCCCTAAAGAGGTGGATCAGCTTCCTGTCGCGCTCCAGCCAGATCTTCACTAACACTTTGGAGAAGGACTGGAACTCGCCGCCAATCTGAGCCTGCATGCGAGTTTTTACGACGTTCACAGGGAAGAACAAGAAGCCCAGCACGGCGCCCAGCAGCCCCCCGCAGATGAAGTCGTTGACCATGTGCGCGCTGTACGAGGTGGCTTCGGGCAGGCACTGCTTGATGGGCCCCCGCAGGCCGAAGAAGAGCACGTTACTGGGCCCGTTTCGCAGCAGGATGGGCACCAATCCCCGGTAATGCTCCCGCATCCCGTACGCTTTCAGCACCTTGAAAGCCTGGTAAGTGTTTGTGAACTTATCGTGGTGCTTGTAGTCCTGCAGCAGCGTCTGCAC
>WEIT01029700.1:12240-23530 GCA_013389985.1 Dryoscopus gambensis | reverse complement strand
CCGAGACGGGATAAACTGTTTGGCCTTCGGACAAGATTATTTCTGTTCAGAACACGATGGTTATCACTTAATTGAAAATAATTATCCAATGCAAATTGGCTTCGAGTTGGCGGCTGAGCTGAGGGGATGGCGCGTTTCCAGGCTGTCCTGAGGAGAGCCCAGTGCGGTGCGAGGGCGAGAGGCCGGGACTGTCCGCGGGGCTCAGCGGGGAGGACACTGCAGGGGCAGTGTCCCCTTTGCAACACCCGCATCCCTCAAGGGAAACAGCGGGGGCTGGCCTGCCCGCCCAGTGCTGTCGCAGGCCAGGACCCGCAGGTTTACCTTCCCAAGGCAGCCGCCGTGACAGCAGTAGAGTGTAGGTGCTGGAACCAGCTGCTTCAGAGACCTGTGCTCAGACGTGACGGCGTTCACAAGGCCGTGCCCCACCTGGGGCTGCCTGCACCTCGGATTCATCACACGGAGGACGCAGCTCTCCTGCTGCTGTCCGCTGGGAGAGCTGCAGTCTGTCCGCACAAAGGAGGCGGCTGGTGCCCGAGCGGGGCTGGGGCACAGCTGGGATGTGGAACCCTCCGGGGGGCACAGCTGGGATGTGGAACCCTCTGGAGAGCCCAGCAGGAACAGCTCCCTGGCGCTCTGACCCGGCCAGGCACTGAAGGCTCGGCCGGGCTCGTTCCTCTTCTGCTGGAGCTGCTCTGGCCACATGGAATCAAACCATCACTCCAAGCGTCACCTGCACCTGTGCGTTCTTGCCCGTCAATAGAGAACATGTCTCTGTGAAATTTCCCCCATCCCAAACCCCTTGGTGCCTGCTAAACCTTCCCCCTCTGGGTGTGCCCACCCCTGCCACGGGCCGTGGTCAGCCCGAGCACCTCCTGCCCGGTGGCTCCCTGCGGCCACTCTGCCCATGGCATTGTCTCTGCTCCCTCTTCCTTGTTTTCTGCCTGAATGGATTTGGATAAGACAAGACCTTCCCAAATGAACACAATGCCCCTGCCAGTGCACAAATACACCAGAGAATACCAGGTTTCCATAACAGTTTTCCTGTGATTTGACCAGACTGGTACAACATTAATTAAAAAAAAAAAACAACCCAATGTTTAAATGCAGTTTCATCAGAAGTGCAAAATGCCTCTACAAGAATTTCTGCCAGGACTTTTCAAACCCTGCAAAGCACAATTAGACACAGTCAAATATTGCCCTGGTTAAAGACTATTAATTTTCCTTACATTTGTCATGAATTAATTTTTTCCGGCTGTATCAACAGTGTTTCCTTTATAAATACAACTGGCTCCTCTACATTGAAAAATTAAATTTGCTCTGATAATGAACCGAGGTGCTAATAATCATTTTGCAATGCAAAAAAAGTGCAATTACTGGCTGCTGTGCCACGTGGTGCCACGGTCGGTTGTCACTGACCCTGCTGTGCCACTGTCACCCACGGTCCCATCCAGAAGGTGCAGCATGGGAGCGCCCATCCCTGCTGGGTGCTCGTGTGTCAGCGTCCACCTGCTCGGCTGAAATGAGCCTCAGGTTTGCTCGGCGCCCTGGAGTAGCTGCTCAGTGACACATGGGGTGAAACGAGGTCTGCCAGCGAGACTGAGGCCGCCCTGAGGCACACGGGTCCGTGTGGTCACCGTGGACTGCTGGTGTTGGGCACGGCATGGTCCTGGACACAAACAGGTT
This sequence comes from Dryoscopus gambensis, assembly GCA_013389985.1. NCBI lineage: Eukaryota > Metazoa > Chordata > Aves > Passeriformes > Malaconotidae > Dryoscopus > Dryoscopus gambensis. Next base: position 21,847 of record WEIT01029700.1, on the reverse strand, counting down.
AGTGATGGTGCCGGTGGGTTGTACAACAGCTGGGCAGAGAGACTGATGTTTTGAGACAGGCTTTAGGGACAGGAACACTTTGAGGAGGAGCCAGGCCTGTGCTGTGTCACAAAGACACATCCAATTCCCCCCCACAGGTGTGCCATGGACACAGACACCTCAAATCACAGCACTCCTTCCTTCCTCAACCTCTCTGTGTAGTGGCTGCAACAAATGATGGACCCAATACTCCCTTCTCCCCTCTTCACTCCTGGGACACCTGCCCCCATTACCCAACAAGACTCTGACCTGCTGATCCACCCATCTTGTCTCCTCTGCAGTGCTGGGTCTGAGCTGCGGCCCTTTATTTATTCACGCGATGTAGGTTTCCTCATGCTGCCTCACCAGTGCACATCAGCTGCGACCTCAAGACACCGTCCTCTCCTGGGATGAGCATGTTTTCCAGTCCCAGGCATCTCTGGAGTAAGGACTGACAGTTCTCCAAAGGAGGGGGGACAGCAGGCGGGAGGAGTGACAGGCTGAAGTACACTGCGGTTTAATAGGATAAAGCAGAGCTCGGTGGAAGCAGCTCAGCCCTCCAGTTGCCAGGCCTCGTGCAGGATTCTAACACAGCACCTCCCTTTCACAGCACCTGATGTGCTGATATCCATGGTGCTGGGAAATCCACCCCTTTTTGCCATTTTCCTCGTCCTCTCCTCCTCACTGAACATAAACAATCTCCTGCTGCTTTATTTTCATGCTAAACTCTCTAAGATCCATCAGCTGCCCAACAGAAGCCTCACAGGGAGTGCTGGGTGGCACTGGCTACTGGTGACAGCTGGTGCCAGGCACAACCCACTTTGTTCCAAGTGGTGCCAGAGCCGCAGGCACCGGTTTCTGTCGCACCTGATTCACCCAGGTGCTTTCCAGCAACAAGCCAGCCTTGCCCACCTCCCTCCTTCCTCGCTGGTGGCATTACTCAGACCTGCCAGCTCTCCCCTGAATGCCCTGGTGGTTGCAGATTTCTGCAAAGCCTGACACGGGTCAGTGGTGGAGCCGACGTCGTTCCCTGCCAGGACCCAAACGCACCTGCGGTTCACGCCCCAGGCTGGGTGTGCCGCTGCAGGACCTTGTTTCTTTTCCCACAGTCCAGCGCTGCCGCCCTCCAGCCAGGTCCTGGCCTGCGGCTGGAGGATATTCCCCCACCCAGCTCCTGTCTGCTTCCAAGGGTCGCTGCCTCGCTGTCTTCCCTTCCTGTGGTCCTGAAAAACCACTTCCTCTGCGGATACAAAATGCTGCTAGCAAGAGCTGCTTTCTGTCTCGTGAGAGGCTCTTCTTTCTCACAGAAACTATCAGTAGTATTTTCTAGGCTATGAACACCTGCAACCTTGCTCACTTTTGTTTTTAGTAAAAGTAGAAAAATATTTTGATGATGGATGTTGTAAGATTTCAGCCAGTCCCCTAAGGGGGTGGCTAAGCATTTATCCAATTGGACCATGAAGTAAAAAGTCTATAAAAAGAGCTGTAAAATAATAAAATAAATCTCTCTGCTGCACAATCCCTGCCTGCTGCCTGCTCTCTCCTCTCTTCTACCACGGGAGGGACATGAAAACTGGCGACATTCCTCCTTCTTTTACTCACTGGCCTCTAATCATGAGCAGCAGACATCTACCAGAGCAAAGGCTGGGCACCTGCAGGATTTGGAGTGACATCCAGAAAGGTCCCACCACAAATGCATTGTCTGGTGCTGGCAGCAGCTGCTGCCAGTGACAGGTTGGAGCCACAATCGGCAGCCAGACTTCTGTGGGGCTCACCCAAGCACCTGTGTAAGCCACTGTGCCTGAACTCCCTGCCCTCACCTTCCTGAGGCCAGGCAGGCTCTGCCCACCAGCGCACGACAGGGTTTGAACAACTCCACAGCAGCGTCCAAGGTGAAATATTCCTGTCTGAAGCCACTGAGCATCAGAGAGAAAGGCTGGGACTCCTGGCTGCTCTGAATCCTCCCATACTGGCCAGGGACCTGGTCCTCAGGGGAGGAGTTGGGAACAACTCTGACCTGCTCCACCCTCTGGCACTGCACGTGGAGGATGCAAAGGCACCTCTCTTAGGGGCAGTGTCTTGGGTTGCAATATGTAACCAAAAATTTTATTCTATTTTCATCTGTTGAAACCAGTTGAAAGATATTTTTTATCCCTTGTAACTCCAGGGGAAAGAGGGCGGGTGCCTTCTGTTAATGGGTCACTCGTTAAAACCAGATGGGGCAGTGCTTCCTTATCTCGTCCTCCACCCATCCTCCTCCAAGGGGATCTCACCTGGGAATGAGCCATTTAAGGCTCTCCTTGTGACCGATAACATCACATCATCCCACTGGGAGATGCTCCACTCAGTGGGAGGAGCCAAAGCCTCTCTGCCTGCATAAAACCTGCAGCTCAGAGCACCAGAGCAGCTGGTTTTCCCCACCAGATTCCCCGAGGAAGACTGGACCCATCCTGTCCCCACCGGACCCTTCTACAGGATCACCTCTGCTCCAACGGAGCCACAGCTGCCACTCCAGGAGGATTATTTTGGGCTGCTCCCCACACCCTGACCAACAGGGGGTCAGGTCGTGTTCTGACTCTGTCAGAGTTTCTGGGATTATTTGTTTGTTGTTGTTCTTTTCTCTGTACCACTGCCTTTGTAGTTTGTAATATTCTTAGTAAAGAACTGGTATTCCTATCCCTACATCTTTGCCTAAAAGCCCCATAATTTCAAAATTATAACAATTTGGAGGTGGGGGGTTTACATTCTCTATTCCAAGGGAGGCTCTGGTTTTCCCTGGCAGTCACCTGTCTTCTAAACCAAGACAGGCAGGAAATGCACTCACCTCAAGACAGCTTAGCTTGGCCAGATGACCAAAACAATCACTGAAAACCACCTTCCTCCCTGTCTGCAACATTTGTGCTGGTTTGGCTAAAGGCCAGTGGTGACTTTTGCTCAAAGGAAACGGGGAATCCAAAACCAAAAAGGGATGTGCAACACAGCATCTGGGAAGAGAGCAGTTTCCATGGTAAAAGCAAGTCTCTTCAGGGGAGGAATTAATATTTTTTCAGTAGGGCTAAAACTGATTTTCTTTTCAGTATCATCAGGAATTTCTCTATCAAGCAAGAAGTGAAGTTAAGCAAAACTTACTTTTTGCTGACAAGGACATCCTGAAGCAAAGCTAGCCATTAGGTTCCCAAATACTCTGCAAGTGTATTTCTAGCTCAAATACCTTTGAAACAGAATGACAGGGTCACCAGAACACCTGTGCTCTCACTGTGGAGTTTGCCGAGCAGAAACCCGATGAATTTAGGGACTGCTGGCATAATGAGAGTCCTGCATTTTTTCTTGGGTGCCCATATCCCCTTCCAGATTTGTATCTTGCAGGGTAGAAATAGTCTCTAATTTTAACACAGGACTGCTGCACAAGGAGAGGGCTTGCACCTCAGTGACCCTGTGCTGTTACCATCAGCTGCTCTCTAAGGAGTGGTACAGCAGAGAGCAGCAGGGTATAGATAATTTCCTTTTCAAAACAGTGGAGTATAAAGACTTTACTTTTTTCCTTTACTGTTGCCAGAGGTGATGTAGTTGCAGCTCAGGAAAGAGAACATGATGCTGTTTTCAATTACATTTGGAATGCAAGGAAATGAGGAACAAACCCATTTTTTTCAGATTTCTCATGTAAAGTTTTATTTGTGTTAGTCCTTCGATAAAGCATTTCATTCTTACAAACCTTAAAACAACATGCTGAATTCCAGTGTACAAAAATAACTGTCTTAAAAAAATTTAAATTTTAGCACAGTGTGACTGGAACCAAGTATGTTCTTCATACTCTGCTCTTTTCCCTCCAGAAACAGCTTCCACATCAAAAGGAACCAAGGGCAGGTTTAGTGTGACATGTAAGCTCTGTTCCGTGCCCAACTGCTCGCTCCTGCTCTGCTGACCCGCTGGTAAGGGCAGGGATGGAGCCCTGAAAGCTGAGCCCTGGGGGCAGAGGGTCGATGGTGCCACACTGGAGAGCGAGGTGGGCGACTGCTGCCTCCCAGAGCGCACAGCAGAGACTTGGCTGCCCCTTCCAGGGAGGAGAGAAGTGCCCTTCTGCACTCTGGAGAGCACGCGTGGCTGAGGGGATGTGCTTGATACCCGTGTTCCCGCTTTCCACCCTGACCCCTCCTGACCCAGGTCCCCCTGGTGCTGGTCCCGAAGGCACTGTGCTCCAACAGCACAGCAGCATCTCACCGGTGAAGAAACAGCCCCCGCCAAACCCTGCGTGCCCCCCACACCCCTAAGCAAAGAAAATAAACACACAGCCTATTCCGGGACCACCCCAGGCAGGAGCGCTGGGTCCTGTCTGCCACGGGGACAGCTCACAGAGATGGAGGGGTCCCCTCTGGCTGTGGAGAGGGTCGGGGTGGGTGGTGGTGCCCAGCATGCCGGCTCAGGGACGGACTCAAACCCATGTGCTAAGAGAGGGACAGGAATAGAGAGAAGGCAGAGCCAGAGCCAGCGAATGCCAGTGCTACCTGCCTACCTCCCCATCACCAGGACTTCTGTTTGGACTTCTTCCTCCGCTGCTTTATAAGGAACAGATTGTCCCTGCTGTCGGGACTAGCATTTTTCTGCTTTTTCCATTTCTTCTTCCTTTTGGCACCTTCCAGAGGCTGCTGCACGCACGTGGCTTTGCTGCCTGAGAATGCCTGGAAAAGGGACTTGTGGCGGACCCGGCTGCCCTTGCACACCTGCTGCTTGTGCCCCCGAGGGAAGTCCTCCGGTTCGCCGTGCATTTCAACACCCCTCCTGTGCTTCTCCTCTTGGGGTTTCTTTTTCCGGGACACCTTCATCATCTTCTTCTGCTGCTCACTGTTCTTGCTGCTCTTCCCAAGCTGTTCTTTCCAGAGTTTGCTCTTTTTCTTGTGGCTGTGCACCGCAGGCTGTTCTTCCTGCGGCGGTGTTTCTGACTGTTCTGGCAGAAGGCCGGCTTCCTGCAGGTCTGGAAGCAGAGTGGATTATTTTAATACCTAAAACCCCTAAAACCTGGTGCCTGAGCCATCACAGTTCTCCTGAGTTTCGTATGAAGTTAGACAAAAATTTATCTCTGGCAGATTTTTTCACCGTGAGTTTTTCCTGTCATCAGGCTAGAATCTTAACAAATCATGATTTAATCCGCTTCCTGCTATTTCATGGCATTTTTAATGTCAGCAGATTTTTCAGAATTAAAACATCTGACAATGCTCACTGAGTGACTTTGACACAGTCAATTTCCACGATAGACACGGATGAGTAAAATCACAAATCTTCCACTACCACCAAGCTACCTGTTCAAATCTATGCAGCTTTTCCCAGCACGTGAAAATAATCCCACAATGTTTCTACAAAGCACAAACACAGAACTGAAAGGTGGGAGGGATCTCCCAAAACACATCGTACCTGCCACCTTCCTTTTCAACCTGTTCGCTCTCCTCTTGATGTCGCATTCATCATCGTAGTAGTAGACGAAGGGAGAGCTGGGGAACATGTTCCCCTGCATCCGCTTCTCTGAGCACTCCTGCAAAACACATTTCAGGTCACTGGAGGTGGGTGGCTGAGCGGTGATTTCCTGGAAGTGAAACGGGCCAGGGCCTGCAGGGGATGTGGTCAGCACCGACATTTTCATTATCAGCTCATAATCCCTCCTGCACACACTGGAACACTGGGGCTGTTTCAGCACACGGAGGGGATCCCCCGTCTTCCTGCAGCTACCACACGTCTGTAGCACCCACAGAGCAGATGATGAAGACCAGGTGACGGCAGGTAAACACCAGGCGAGTTGGTGTTTGTTTCACTGGACACAGGGACAGGGTTGTCCTGCTGCCAGGCAGGACCCTGACACTCGCTCTGCACATGCCCGGCACCCCAGAGACCAACAGTGCCGTGGCAGGGTGGCCCTGGCACCTGGCCCGTTTGGGGCAGAGCTCCCTGCAGAGGCGTGGCAGGCCACAGCAGGGCTGGGCTGGGGAAAGAGGGGAGCAGCAACGGGGAGCCCGAGCCTGCCAACAGCCAGGGTGGATGGTGTCACCGTGTGCCGCTCCTGCATAGGGACAAACCAAATCCCGCAGCAGCTGCTGCACACGTCAGACTGCGGGCAAGAGGAAGAGGAAGAGGAGCAGAGCCCTGAACAGACAGCTGAGGTGAGGAAGGGACTGACTCTGGCATCATGTGCATGCCAGCCTATTTCCCCAACACTTGGAGCAGGAGTGTGAATTTTTTCGCTGTTGTCTACACAGTTTTACCCATGTCTTGAGAGCTAGGCTAACAGGAGCACTTCCTGTGATTCTGCCTTTTTTCTGGGTACCATGTGATACTGAGAGGTGTTTTATTCTCCTTTATCCTCCTTGTAAATTGCTTGTTTCCTGCTGTGCTGTGCTTCATCATCTTTCTCATCTTGGATACTGCTGGGATCATAGAAACACAGAATGCCACAATGGCTTGGCTTGGATGGGACCTTAAAGCTCACCCAGTGCCACCCCTACCATGGCAGGGCCCCCTCCCACTGTCCCAGGCTGCTCCCAGCCCTGTCCAGCCTGGCCTGGGACACTGCCAGGGATCCAGGGGCAGCCACAGCTGCTTTGGGCACCCTGTGCCAGGGCCTCACCTCCCTCACAGGGAGGAATTTCTTCCTGACAGCTAATCTAACTCTACTCTCTTGCAGTTGGAAGCCATTCTGGTGACGTCTGGGCCTCACCAATCCCCAGGAGCTGTCAGGAGCTTTAGCTCACCTGATGTCTGCACTGTGGGGCCAGCAGCTTTCCTGCATGTGCTTCTGCTACCACTCAGTGCCACCCTGGCAACCCATCTCCCTGCCTGCTCCTCTCTCCCTTCCAGAGGCACAGCAGATCAGAGATGCATTCTGGATGTATTTTGCATTTCTCAGCTTTTTTTGGGCATTTGCTTGGCTGAAATTTAGAGAAGAATCAGTTTTTCTGGAAGGTTTTTTTTTGGCCTGTTTTTGGGAATGGCGTGCACTTGGGAAGATCTGGTATCTCTTCCCTCTTGTGTCACTGTTGGCTTTTCCCCTTTCATTCAGTCATTGCTCTGGCTGCTTCTGCTCCTTGTACACCATTACAAACACCTTCTTATCTTACTGAACTTTGAGACCCACAAAATGCCCACGACTTGCTTTCCTCCCTTTCTGATTTTGTAGAGTTTCTACCATTTTCTGTCTAAGTATTTACTGTCAGCTCCTCACACATATTTTTTTCTAATTATCTAATTATAATTTCTAATAGAAATTATTATAAATTTCTAATTTTCTACTTATTGTTACAGCAGCCTTACTTGTATCCACGTATGTCTGTCTTCCTCCAGCGCCATTTTTTGGACAGTTTAATAAAAGTAAACTAAACTAAGGCCTGAGCTTTTAACAAAACATGCTGGATAGTTGAAGGGGCTGACACACAAGAGCAGGCAGAAGGGAAGGGAGGAACTTGTTGGCAATTTGCTGTTTCTAAACCACAGGAAAAAATAAGCTAAACCCATCCAATGCATGATTAACATTCATTTTCTAGACTATTTGTGGCTCCTGCATTTGTTCCATGAAAGAAAAAAACCCTATTATTTGTTTTGTGTTGGTATTTGCAGGTACAGAGCTGAACTTATCATGATAGGAACCGGAAAAGGTGATAAATATCACCAAAACACCCTGGAAGATGCAGCACATCTCCTCTTTTTACTGAAGCCACTGAAGGCTCGTGATATCTCCTTTACCAGGCTGCACCTTACAGAAGGACAATGCCAAACTTAGCTCAGATGTTGAAATAAACTGGGAAACTACACATAAGGATCATCACAAGCAGGCAGACATGGGACATTTGCAAAGCACTCAAATAGTTGGGCTGATCATGGCGGAAAACCTGACGTGACGTTGAACACGGCAGTGGGGCATTATGAGGAAAAAAAGAAAGGGAGAAAAAAGCTGTTTTCAGCAACTGTTTTCCAAAGAATATTGTCTCTCCCAGGCAGCCTCAAATCAATGAACCTGCCAAGGCGAGATAGCAACTTTTCCTTTCCTCCCTATCCTTAAATTAGAGGGGTGAGACCCCTTTATACATCGGCCTCCAGCGACCACGGCAGCACTGTGGCCACACTCCTCTCGTGTCACACACCAGCTCGGCTCTTCCAGCTCTTTCCTCCAGCCACGCACGCACACCGTGGCAGGGATGGATCTCCCCCCAGGGCAGAGTGCCAGGACTTACGTATCCAAAGTGTCCTTTGCGGGAACAGTTGTAGCAGTACACGGCCACAGAGCGCTCCGGGTGGGAACCAGCTGCCTTGATGGGTCCTGGCTTTGTCTGAAGATGGAAATGGGCAAGAATTAGGTCTGGCAGTACTCTGAATGCTGAATTAAAAATAAATTGCAATTACATAAATATAATTTTATTAAGCTTAGATCAATACACTCCTGCTTGCTGTTGGAATATTAAGTTTGGAAAAGCAGCAAGTGGCTCACGTTACTGTAATTTTGTAGAGCGAGGTTCAGCCTGAGCATCACAAATGAGGTGGGAAGAGGCATTTTTGGCATCTTTTCCACCAGGCCATGTTATTTCAGCTCTGAATGCAAGCTGCTGATTTATCTCTCCCCCTCCTCCTCATGTCCCAGCCCCTCCTCTCTCACAGGGGCCATCAGGTACAGCTGGAGAGGCACAGTGCTGTGTTCCATGGAGAGAATGGGAGACCAGTCCCACACTCCAGAGGCACAGACACGATGCCACAGTCCCCTGGCACGGGCAGGCACCAGGACAAGCAAGGCACGCAGGAATCCTGGCCCAAAAGCAGGGGAGCTGAGGAGCGACCTTACTGCATCTGGTGTGCTTCCTTCTCTCTGGGGCTAAAGGAGCATGGAAGAGCGGGCCAGATTTCACAGGAAACAGTGGTACTTGGCAAAGCTCATCGCAGGAATGGCTTTTTTCTTTAAACGCTGTCGCCGTGCTCCTCTGTGGGAGTCACTGCGCTCCCCGTCGGAGCCTCCAGGAGAATGACAGCAGTGTTTGTAAAATAGGCAGGAACAAGAGGAACCTTCCACTGCCGTTCCTTATGAATCTGATCACACTTGCAGGGTCACCTTATTGTGAACTCCCCAGCCCCGGGTTTAAATGCATGTTTCGGAGTCATGTTCCTTAGCTCACATCCACGCACCAGGAGGGGCCTGGAGGAAGACTAAGAAGAGTGACACATCCAACAGTGATTTGTGACAAAAGGTGGGGAAAAGGGAAGGGGATAAACTACCACCTATAAAGCAATTTGTGTATTTCTCATCCATGTCTCACAGCAAGAGCTCTCCAGCTAACAGCAGTGTGTAAGTGACACACTAAGCTGGCTCCATTTTTCAGGTATTCTTTTATCATAAACACATAGAAGAGACAAGGAAATAAAAACCAACAAGCCAAAATGCAAGCACTTGTGTAGTCCCCTTGGGGAAAAATCCGTGTGGTTTGTTTACTGGATCAATCACCATTATTCTGGTTAGCTTTCAGCACGAGGAGCATCCTCAGAAATCACCTCTGCCATGCACAGGGCTTCTGAAAAGCAGCAATAACCCTGCAGACGACACCTTCCTCTGCCTTCCCAGCATGTA
>WEIT01029700.1:4740-9740 GCA_013389985.1 Dryoscopus gambensis | reverse complement strand
ATTTTCTTTAACCGTGTCATGCACCCAGCAGACTTGCATTCCATTGGGTAATTCCTTAATTAGGCAGATTTTTGAAACAAGTATTATGTACACAACAGACCGGAACGTCTCCTTTGGAGTCTTCCCAGTCTATCAGGTGATTGCATCATTAAGCCACACATGCTACGTAGTAAAAATCCTTATGAAAATTCATGACAGAAACACACTGAGCTTGGTGCATGCTAATAAACAAGAAAAATACAAATTTAGTGTTTTGACTTTTAATCCCCCTAAACTTCAAACAATTACAAATAAAATAATTTCCTCACTGAATTTTATTTTATTTTTTTCAGCTATCTAAGAAACTTTTCTCTTCCCCCAGGAGTTTTGGAGGTCGCACCTGAGCATTTTCCCACAGATTACACTTTACTAAATGTACTCATGACATTCATCCCACTGCTTTGGACATCACCAAAACACAGTGAAATAACGAAGAAAAAAGTGATCTCACTCAGCCTTTTATTTTATTTTACTTTTTTTTTTACGGCCATGCTACACATTAAATTGCCAAGTAATGAATGAAATTTTATTTTTTGATTGTACAGTTTGGGAAATCAAAACCTTTCCAGAGGAAGAAATTTAACTTGCCTGGTCCACAGTATGAGCACTGTGAAGTGATCTTTTTCTACAGAAATAAGACATTTCTGCAATGCATTTTAAACAGATGCAAATAGCATCTACAATCGACTGTGTGAAAATGCTAAAGGAAGAGACAAAAAAGTACAATATTATATATTTAAAATAAATGAATGCAATCTTTTAATACTCTCACAAGCAGAAGAGAAAACCCTAAAATATTAATTCAAAAAGTCTTCTCAAAGAAACAGACAAAAACCCCTCAAGTTCGTAGAGAAAATGAATGTATGCAAGATAGTGAGGATAACAACAATACAATCCCTGAATGCCTCAGAATCTTCATGGTTTAAAAGGCATCCCAATTTTCTCCAAAGGTGGTGGCATCTCTCTAGCCGTCCATGGCTAATTTTACAGGGAATGCAAAACGTTATTTAAAAAGGATGGCGCATTAAACTCCAACTATTCCTGATGTGGCTCTCAAACTACAAACCTATCTCCCCTTCTATTTTAATTTTAAAGTAAGTTAGCAAACACTTCCTTCCTAATCCCTGGGGACTATCTGTATGGTGACACAAACGCACAAATTTATGACAGTAACATAAATGCTCCTCCGAAGTAATGTGCAACATTAAGTGAAATCGTTTCCTGGAAAGATATTATAGGTATCTATATTTTATTTGCCATCTTAAACATATCTGGGTCTTTATGACCTTATTTTTAAAATGTATTTCCTTTTTACATTTCCTGGTGCAAATGGACTGCATAAATAAGCAATGTGCTATGAGGCTTCAGACTAGCCGATAAACCCTTTCAATTTTCATGCCAGCTTCTTCTTTTGTAATTCAAATCTGGCTGAAAACTGGCAGCTCTGAAAACTGAAACAAGCACTGCCACAAATACCTTGTAATGCTATCGACCTTGTCTGCCCATGCAGTGAGAAAGGGGGATGCATATGTGTCTGCAGTCATCCAGATAACACAACTCATTTTTTTGGGGGGATAACAGAAGCTGGACCCGGACCGCGCACCCAAAGCAGTCATTACCAGGCAGGCTGGAGAATAAGTCTCTTCAAAATACACAGCGCATTTAAAAACCATATACAGGGCTCAGCCACTGCTTTCATTACCAATTTTAATTTAGCTCCTTCAGTTTGCTAGCCAGATAAACTCTTTAGTGCTGTTTTTTAATCTATTTGCCACATTTTATGTTTAAGATTATAGTAATATGGGACAGGAGAAGGAATCACTTTTGGAGGAAATAAAGAAATAGATCCGCTTATCGGCGCCCATCAGAAAGTTCATTAATCAGCCGGGCTTTGTGCCCCCTAAATTGAAAGGTTAAATAATCCTCTCAGGAATATTTCTCGGCACCGCCGCCAATTGTCCGGAGAGAAGCTGCCATTCACCGTGCTCCAGATCGGTGACAGGGTATTTTACCACCGTTTGGGCCCCAAACAATGACGGACAAATGGCCTGGCTCACAAAGAAACCTTTTAGTACACGGATGGAGAAAGGACCACAAGCTTTGAAGTGGGGTGGGGGAGGTGGGGAGAGACTGTGCGGAGAAGGAGGAGGAGGAGAAGAAGGAGAAGGCGGTGGAGGAGGAAGAGGAGGAGAAGCAGGAGGAGGAGGAGGAGACTCATGCACTGGGACATGTATATTTTATTTGAATGTTTATTAGGGGATTGGACAAATGTTCATATATATCTCTATATATCTCTATATCTGCCCGGGCACGGCACCGGGTGCCCTCACACTAAGCATATGCATAGTTACACATACATTTATACATTAATCTGAAAACAAACATTTGCAAAGCCTGTAAAATCAGAAGATGAACAGAACTAAAGCACAGTTATATTTATTAGCTAATACACGGGGGAGCCTGGCAAACCCCAAGGTTTTAATTTTTACTGCCAGTCTGGATAACTTACAGCTTCCTTTCTCTCTCTTCAACCTTTATGTCGTCTGCTGATCATCCCTCACCACTGGACCCAGAAGGAGGAAGTACCACATCTGAATAACTTTGTTAGGGGAGCTTTCTCAATAGGTATTTCTTGATAAATAGATTCTTAATAAATATTTTGTTGGAAGTGATTTCTAATCACAGCTAAAATGGAAGTAAACATGGGAAAAATTTTTAGTGCTGCTGAAGAATCTGAGATGCCAAGTGAGCAGTGCTAGAAGTTTGCTAGAAGTGAGTTTTGGGGTCCATTTTAAATAGATAATAATTGAACCTTTTCCCTTTAAACTACCCCAGCAGCTGGGCTCCAGCCTGCAGCACCCTTCACTAACAGACAATTTCACAGAAGCACTTTCCTTACATTACCCACATGCCAACTGCATGTGTTAATGTTTATCCATTTCCTCATAATTTTTTCATGTGTTCGCCATTAAAGAGCATCATATATATTCAGCAATAGCAGTTATTTGCACCTAGATTCATGAGGAGTGACATTCATCCCGAATATGTCCTTGCGGAAGCGTGTGACAGCTTGGATACAACCACTGACGAACAAAAGCTCCTCCGCGTCCTTTTTGCACACTTGTTTTTTACAACTGTTTTCAATCCCTTAAAGTTTTTACTTTAATATGACTTAGGACTTCCTGAATAGTATACAGCGTCTAAAAACGGGTGAAAGCATTTCAGATTTCTGCTCTCTCACACCATGTAAATATGCTGCTGACCAAAACAGTTTCCTCCAGACCAGCTTCCGAGTATCTCAGTGCTGTAATTTTTCCTCTCTTTCCCTCCTAATGCCACAATCAGAAAATCAGAATTAATTTAACCAGCTCTCATCTGGCATCAAAACAACTCAGACAGAAACTGGGTATCCCATACAAATCCAGGGCAATTAATTTTAAAGGAGGAGATATTTCAGGGTTATCGCCTCATCCACAGAAACTCTCCAGTGTCCGTACTCCTGCACAGGTACTCACCGCCCCATTTTTTAAGTGCCAAAAGAAGTTATAAAAAATCTTTAGAAACAGAATTAACTGCATAGTCAAGAAACAACACAGAAATACTATCTGTTGGCTGCAAGGTGAGCAGAGACTACAAGTGGGGAAACTACAAGTTTGAGGTGAGGAAAAGGAAAAGAGGAAAACAAAAAAAAAGACAAGCCACTTTTGGACACAACTGTGAGAAACTCTGAACCAGGCAGCATCAGTCCTTTTCCTTGCAAATTCCTCACCGGCTCTGATGTAAAAACAATGCCTCTTTCTCACCACCTGACCACCCCACACTGGGCAGCACTGCCAGCACACCACTCCATGCCAGGCAACACTGCACCGTGGGGACACCAAGGACCAGCGAAAGGGGCTGTGTCAGGCCAGACGTGGATTGGAGTGCCTGTTCTTTCATGGGGGGGCTACCTCTGCCCATTTCAGAGTCACTCTTACAGCTGTTGGGGTATGTTTGCCAAATGTTAATTTAACCCAAATTCAGCAACCAAAAATGAGTCAAAACCAAAGGCCCAACTTCACTCCCCTGTAGGCAGAAATTCCGTGGGACGCCTCCTTCCGTGGCCCTGGGTGGGTGGCACAGCACGCACGCACACGCAGTGCACCTCACACACACTTCTGAGGCTTCTCTGTGAGCACCTGCTCCTGGCTCTGTGTCCCTCACCACTTTGTGCGGGCCCTCGGCTCCTTTAATTCCCTTTACACTTGATTCTTCAACACTCGAAATCAAAATCAGGATAATTCTGTCACGGGGATAGAAACTTTTCCATACACATGACAGGACCTAACAAGATGTATTAATATCATTGACATGATAGACCCTCTCGGAATTAAATCAGTGAATATTTTTAGGGAATCCTAATCCGTAGATTATTAACATGATCGAGCATAACTTGAGGAAGTTACTGTCTTACCGGCGTGAGCTCTGGGCTGCTCCGACACACGAATCCCCAGCAAGATGAAACACGCAGTGCAAACAGATTTACTGACTTTTTACGCTTCTTCCACTTTGCGATACAGAAATGCATCAAAATCTGTTTTATGGCATTTATGCATATTATATACAACTGTGACTTTTTTCACATTTTAAAAGGTCTGTTAAATATGCAGATGATTTTTCGTTTCCTACAGAATTTTGAAACCGTTCTAACAAAACTAAAAAAAGTTCTAACAAAACTTTAAAAAGACACCTTCTTATCAAATTTGGAGAAATTCTGGAGAAATTCTCAGAATGTAGGAACTTTAATATGAATATTCATAAATAGCACTGACTGCAGAAAGAGGGCGCAGAATTTTTTTTTTTTTCCTCAAATGTTTTTAAGATGCATTGGAAACCTCATTCTAGCTTGAAAATTCTATCTTCCATCTTTAGATAGTTAACGCTTGAAGCAATAACAATAATAATAATAGTAATAATAATAA
>WEIT01029697.1:1078-57030 GCA_013389985.1 Dryoscopus gambensis | reverse complement strand
TATATTTTAAAGTGCTGTCCTTGTGGTGTATACATATATCTATTACATCCTTGTAATAGATACAGACAGTAAGTTGCAGAGAATTTTCTCTAGGTATAACACATTACATAAAGTTTTGGAAAGCGACAGTATGTTTCTGAAATAGAATATGACTAGTGACTGCTGCTGTGCTTCTCACTCTTTTACCAGTATTATGTTCAAACTTGTACAAGTACTGAAAGTTATGGCATGTTAGTTATTCTGAAAAAGTATGTTAGCTCCCTTTATTCTTAATTTACACTCTTGTAGCACTGCTTTTTTTCAAACGTTTATGCACTCTTTTATCAGTAACTTGATATTATCCATTATAAATAAGAGGCCAAATTCATTTCTTGGGTACCTCAGATCAGTGCAATATGGAAGAGACAAACTTCGTTTGCTGCAAAATTCTTTCTGGGACAAGTTCTACATTTTATGTACAAACACAGATTTTTTTTTTTTCAGGAGTACTATGGAATTTTCCAGGCACAACACTGCCACATCCATGTGTGGGATCCTAATTCCCCACAAAACTTTGGCAGGAGTAAGAAAGAAAACTATTTTGAAACTATTTTGAAAACTATTTATTTTAGTATAAAATTTGAATGAGAGTTGTCTCCTTGCAGATTACAGTAACAAAAATTTACCCCACTTATTTCCTTTTTATGTAACTGAATGCAAAACACAAGTCTTTGTTAGTTCCTTGTTCACAATTCACACACAGGTGGGAATGAGAAGCCCCTGCTCTACAGCTCGTGTCTCACCATTCTAAAGGGACAAAAGTCAGATGGATGAAGAGTAATGAAGTAAACTGAAATATAGCCCCAGTCGCTTTCTCCTCCTTCCTTCATCTGGGACACACTTGAGAATTGATCACATAATGTGATTTCTAAAATAATAGAATTATAATTCCCCATTAAGTTCCCAAACCNTCCCAAACCACTCTTTGGAGGCTGGCAGTTCTAGCAGTTTCTAACAATTAGCAGGGCCATTTGGAAATTATCCTAGTGTAAATGTTTAGTAAGAATTTTATTTTTCTGCTGAGCTAATTATTGGCATTGTACACTTAGCTTGACTTTTGCCACGTTAGTAATTTTAAATTTGTGACTTAAGTGTCTCACTGACCTAAGTTTAGTACGATCCAACAAAGTCAGTGAAAAATTCTGACAAACTTGTTCTGAATTATACAGTGTATTTATCCAAATTGTAGTGATGAGATTTTGAAAAGATTGTTTGGGAAATTTTAAGTTGAAACCTTTGCAGCTCTCTNNNCTACTATTCACAGACCCCATTACTCTGCTGGGGAAAAATCTCAGCAGCTCTGCTTTTTATGATATAATTAATTCAGTACACAACAGCAGAACAGGCCAGAGATACAGGTAACAATGGATAAATATTTTACAGTAAAAACCAAAAAGATATTTATTGTATCTCTTAATAAGGAAGATTCTTTTAAAAAATCTTAATTTATATTCAGTATGTTTCTAATTAAACTGAACCTCTGAAACTGTAGCTCTTCTTTATTTACATATGAATGATCAACCAAGGACTGGCTTTTGCAAAATAATATACAAAGCATAAAATGAATGTTAACTTTTATCTACCAGTTACTTAGAAATTCATATAAACAACTCTTTTTTTTTTACTTCGTCTCCCTCCTGGTACATATAAAATGTTTCCCAGCCCAGGTTACCACTGCTATTTTGCCATAAGGAAGTTACTACACATAAAGCAGCAAGTAACTAACAAAATAAAAACTAGTACAAAGTAATGATTCGTGCCTTCCCTAAAGCTTAAGCAGGAACATTGCAGGAGAATTTATTCTTGACATTACCTGCTCTTATTGGCTGTATATCTTGTTTATTGTCATTATGGTCATCATAGCTTGAGTGCGGAATAGATGTGGCCAGTTACAGTAAATAAGTTACATCAATCTCTTGCTGTACTAGGGTAGTGAAGGTTCTCCTGGGAAACCTGGACCACCTGGGCCTCCGGTGAGACATTTTGTTTTCTATCTTGAATTTATATTAGGAACAATATACTTGTGAGTAAAACGTAATGTAATATAAAGAACTGACTGTTGATCTAATAAAAATTAATATTGCAGGAAGGTAACTGTGTCTTTTTTTGAAAGGTTTCTGTATTCCATTTTTTTTATCTCGCAATTCATCACTGAGTAAGTTCAGATCAGTAAAGACATCTTAGAAACCTTCTCAAATTAGTTAACCTTGGTATCCAATATTATTAGAGTAAAATTGACAGCTTGGATACCTGAGATCAGAGAACCCAGGCAACCTGGAGAAAGTCTGTGGAGCTCACTGGACTCCAAATTAACTGGAATAGTACCCAACATAAAATTTATTCTGGAGAATTATAATAATAAATATCAAAATATTATGTACACTGGTTTACAGGTTTCTTAGTGTATCACTTTAAAAAAAAGAAGTCCCAAGGTGTGTTGGTGTGTATCTTATGTTCTTCTGAAATCTGGAATCTGTGACAAATTGAGAACAAAAAGGATACCACAGCTTTGCTCAACTACAGGACTTGAACAGGGCAATAGTGCTGCCTTTTTAACTCATAAGTGACACTTACTTGGTTTTTATGCTTTAAAGGGTATGCCTTACAATGAAAGAAATGGAATGAGCAGCTTATATAAACTGCAGGTATTTCTCTTTAATGTTAATTGCTTTTTTTTCAATCCCCACCTAATTGTAGCCCAACTCAGCTTTTAAACTTGCTGTTACAGGGAGGTGTGAGTGTCGCAAGTTACCCAGGTCCACCAGGACCTCCGGTAAGTGTTACCAGAAATCTAATTTCTAGTAGCTAGTTGATATAGAAACAGAGCATGGTTAGTTGCATGGAATTTGATTTTATTTGTGAAAGATTAAAAAAATAAAGGTACAATTGGTATGTAGCAATGTCTGTGATTTTACGGGCCAAGCATTTTAGCCCATTTTGGAGAGTGGTTTGTTTTGATTAAAGCATTTCATCCTAGCAAAGGCTACAGAAATGGTACATAATTTGGTATTGGACTCTTTTGTGAAAGTATTCTTATATCTAGAAATGTGTAACATTGTACTTATAGTTCATGCAGGCATAGTTTTTTAGTGGATGAAATTTGGTGCCAGAAATGAGAAGCTCATTAATTGTGATCTGAGTTCTTTCACTGGTTCACTACATGTAGCTACAGTGCAGAAAAATATGTAAAACTGAGAATTATATTGGGGGTGTAATACAGGACTGGTGTCTTTCACGCTGCAGATGCAGCACCTTGCAGCTGGACACTGTTACTTTGGTTCTATGGAGCCAAAGATGCTGTGAACTTATTTACATTCTCCTCCTTTTTAGCATCATAGGCAAGTTCTGTTTTGAGCTGATTGTCTGTTTGGTAACCACAGTTATGGGCTGGCACCAAACAACAGAGCTGTCTTTCTGTGTATTCTGGAACAACAAACCAAAACCCAAAATATTACTGAGATTTTATACTAAATTAATCGGCTGAGAGCTGGAATTAATAATGACTCTAAGTGCACTGAGTTAGCAAAGTATACTCATAATGCAGGCATTAAAAAAACCCCCATCTTATTGTGTAACTGTTCTTCTTTAAATGTGGCTCGTTTTTTCGGTTGTTGTTGTATTTTTTTTTTTTTGCAGGGTCCAAAAGGAGATCCTGGAACAGTGGTATGTATGTATTTTTGGTTTTGATAGAGAATTCCCCAAGCAGTTTGACACATGGTACTTCTCAAGGACAATAAGAAACCCAAACCAAAACCTCTCAGCAGGGACAGCAAAACATGGGGTTGTGAGACAGTTTTCTAAAACAGTTTGATAATCTGTTTTCAAAAAAATTCACAAAGCCTCTTTTTTTTGTTTCATCATAATGCCTGGAAGCTGAGTATACCATTCTGAACCAGCATCCACTTCCTACTTGGAAAACACCAAGTACCAGAGTTTAGGTGGGAAAAGTGAGATCTGTCAGAGACTTCAGGAAATCCAGACAGCAATTTGCCATGGATTTGATTTAACTGAGAATTGCTGAACTACTGGAATTGTTGGCTGTAGTTTACATGTCTGTGGTAAATTACCAATTTTCTTTCAAAAAATAATTAAAAGGACCTCTCCACTCTACATGATAAGCTGATTTCTCCAGTGCAGCACATTTACAGTTTTCTTTCAAAACTTGAAGACCTACCCAGGGATCCAGCCTGTGTGGCTGCAGAGTAACCTTTGTTTAGGGAACAGAGCACAGAATTGCTTGGAGCATGGTTCTCTGGTTGACACTGTATGCTTACAGCCTAGGGCTGTACTGCCTGGAGGTGCTTCAGAGGTCACCTTGACTTGCAAGAGCGCTGGAGTGGAGTCTTCCATGTTATATCTTTCATCAAAATTAAACCATTGGTCCAAATACTCACACAGAGCCTCTGGGAAAAGTTTAATTTGCAGATCAGTAAAACAGGGCATAACAAAACCTGTTTACCTAATAACTGGTTAGGTTTTTTACTAATCTCAAATTAAATAATCTGCTGTTGCTTGCTGTTGAACATTTCCCATGTTGAGTAAAGAAATTCTAATGTATGCAATCTTTTAATTTAAAAAAAAAAAAACAAAAAACAGGGAGATCCAGGACCAATGGGATTACCAGGACTGGAAGGACTCCCAGGGGAAAAGGTAGGACTCTTAAAAAGAAGTCATGACTCCTTAGTGGCCACTATCTGCTACGAAATGTTTTCTGAAGCCTTGTTTGATTTATTTTTCACATGTAAATTAATGTTTCTGTGAGAAAAATCTTTGCATACTTATTTATACTTTCCTTTATTGCTTCAGCATGAGTGTAAATAATATACTCACTGAACATAAAATTTCATTTTCTGCAAATGGAAAATTGTGTGTAGGAGGTCTTATAATATTCTTGGTAGAATACTACTATACTTGATAGTAATATAGTTAATATTTTTCTATGTATGGTTCTTGTTCTCTCTTGAACATTGTCTTATGCTTACAGTCCATCTGTCTTGTTCTCAGCCTTTTGCTTTCTAATTGTGGAGGCTGATTACAAATTTAAAGAAAAGCTTGTCATAGAAGGCTAAAAAAGTCAAGATTTTGGTATTCATCTCTAAATATAGCAAAGTACAAAACATTTAGCAGAGAAAATTTTAAAAACTGTAAATATGTTTTCTGTCAGCAAATACTGTTTGATTTTGCCCATATCTTCTAATTTAAGAAGAAAAAAGGGTACTTTTTTTTATATTAAATATTTTTCGGCTTTTTGAATTATGCTATTACATGACTTCATGCAAAAGCACTTTACTGAAACTTGTTTTTCATCACAAAGAAATGCAAATTGAAAGTTTACCTCTCAATATCACTGTGCATTCCTCCTACTTATTCAGTCAGTGCCAAGATCTAAGGTAGGGAGGTGTCTATACTAGATGCTTAAATTACATGAGATGGTTCTTGCTCTGGAAGTCTACAATTTACAAGCAATTAAAGACTAGTCTGATTTCAAAATGAACAAACACAGGGAGACATTACAGGTCTAACTGAGACATAGTGGGGACAGGAATTAAATAAAGGGAATAAGCAACGGATCGGATCATATAAACCAGCTAAGTGAGTGTTTGGCCCTCTCCCAAATTAAAAATATAGCTTCCTTAACTAAATTTGGTCAAAATTCTACATTTGTGGTGCAAATAAGTGAACAGAATCTCAGAACCCACCAGTCCTAGCAGCACAGTGCATGCTGGATTTTAATTTAGAGCTATTATGCACCTCTCTGTAGCAGAATGCCATCTTCTACAGACAACATTGGCTGTAATTTCATGATAATTTCATCAACTGCCTTAAGAACTTTGTGTCCTCTGGATAAAATGTCCCTTCCCTCAGCTGTGCTAACAGTGACTGGTGCAGCTGTGCTGCAAGCCACATTGCTGAAAGGACCACAATAACCCTGGAAAAAAAAATGTTGCAAGGGAAGTGTTAGGAATTTCTAGTTTCATTGTTATATCCAGCATACAGGGAAAACACCCCAAGTTCTGGGTCCGGAATAACCACTGGGGCAGAGGGCAGTGCTCCAGACAACAAGCCCTGCCTGCTGCAGGCACTCAGGGCTCCAGAGGTGCATGTTGTGTTCCTCACTGAGTGACTTCTGCTGGCCTCCAGGGCAGGAGAGGTTGAGCTGTGTCCTGTAAGCTGCTTCCTCCAGACACGAGCTCAGACATGTAACTTGTCATCTGTTGCACTCTTTGTAGGAGAGTTTAGTGTGTCTAATCACCAGCACTATCACTGTGCACCTGAACAGGATGAGACAAATCTCCATTACTCATAAGAACAGAAACCATAAATCCCAACACTTCCTGGGGCTCTTATGCAGAACACAACATGGCTGTAGCTATGTTTACAGAGTTTTAATAAATCTGCTCCAGGTAAAATAAACTCATCTCAGAAAAATATTCTCCTGTTAGTATGGCTTTAAAAGTGCCAGGGTTTTTGTGACATGAAAAAGGAATGAATATAGAAATGAGGAGCCTGATTTTTTTCTTACATTTTTAACCAACATTACTCTCACAGAGCACAGTGTTGCAGACCAACATGTCAGCAGTGGGTAAATACCTCTGTGTAGAGTTTTACCACTTGTTGAGCTCTATCTGTCTGCTTTGGATTACAGTCCAAACATCTGTTGAGAAAGATGAATTCGTGCCTGTAATTCATCTGTTCCAGCCAAAAAAACAACACTCTCCTAGCTTAAAGCATAGATGAAGGTGGCTGTGTGCTATAATGAGAATCTTTGCCCTGCAAGAGCCATGCCACAAGCAAACAGAGGACGCTGGCTTGTAGTAAGTGGGTGACTGGGTAGCAGGAAAGCAAAACTTCTTTGAAAGATACATCTCAAATATGGGGATGTTGATATGAAAGTGAATTACCATGTGTAAATTTTGGTCATTGTCATGGCCATAAATTATAATTATTTGGAGAACTACAGATAAGTCAGGGACTTTCCATCCCTTTTCAAGGGAGGCCTTGAGCAGAGTCAAAGGGAAACATTATATGAGCGAACTTAAACAAAGGGGTTTTGTTGCTTGTTCAAGTCTGTAAAATGAGCCAGTGGCACAGATAAATATTAGCATTTAGCCTGGCTTTTGTCCTCGTTTTCAATTCACTGAATAATCCTTCTTCATGTTCTAATGGGAGTCCACCAAGAAACTTCTGTTTTGATTGTTGTCATTTAAACACAATTTATCTTTTTAAACATGATTTATCTTTTCTTCAGGGTGACCGTGGACCAGCTGGCACACCGGGAGTATCAGGGACACCGGTATGTATATTCTTTAAAGAAAACTCAGGTTTTTAGAAGCTGAAAAAACAGTCATGCAAGGTGCTGAGCTGCAATCTCAGTCATTGTGGAACATCAGTGCTTGGCTTATACCTTATACACAGGTATAAAGATTGTGAATTTTCCCTAAAGAAATTAGAGTTCCAATAGCAGCAAGAGTTCATATTATTATTAAAATGACAAGAGTGAGTGGCATGAATACATGATAAAGAGGGAATTTGAAGCTGCATATGCTTAGTTAAGAAATGTGAGATTCTTCTCATTGCCACTGTTTAATATAGATAAAGATGTTTTTTTGTGTTCCTGGGCATGCATAAATTTCTGAGGCTATTTCTATCACAAAGAAAAATTATGAACATTAGTTATTGCAGTCCACAAGGATCTGCATATCAAGTCGATCAAACATTTGCTTTAGGGAAATGCTTTGTCAGCTATTTACATGTGGTATTCAGAGAAGTTTCTGAAAGTCATTGAGAAACTTTGTTGTAGATGGAAGAAAAAGTAACTAATGATAAATTGAAATTATAATTATTCATTTGTGTTCCTAAAGGAAATGAAGATATTAGATTGCATTCAAAGTTTAATAAAAAAGTTTATCCATATTTCAGGAGGCAATATGGAGTTATTTATATGCAAATAGATTTATTATTAAATTTGGGCAGCTACCAAATACATTCAGGAGCTGTTTAAATTATAAATATGTGTTTCATGAAATAAAGAGAAGTTTGTGTCTATGCACTCCCATTTCCATTAGCCACTGATTTAGTCTATTTACTGTGAGTTCCAAGAGAGGATATCATCTTAAATAGCCTAATTTCATTGAGTTTTCCTGAAAAAAAAATGCACATTTAAGGGGAAAAGTATTTCTCTGAGTTTTATAGCAGATGTAAGAGTTTCAAAGTTTGTTGTTCTGAAACAGATTTTACATTGTTAATAATAACACTGTAGCTGGTTAGAATGATCACAGTTGTTCATTTCCTATGGATTTCCCACTGGATATGTCGCAAGTTATTTGATGTTCTCTATTCAAGTTGAACAGGAAATATTTAATGAGGTCCCTTCTTTACTGATGGAGTTGCATTCTGTCGATTATGTTTAGTTCTAATAAAATCCACTGAAATAAAATATTTCCTCCTGAAATAAATTGTTTGTTTTTACATTTTATGCTGAGAAGCTTTAATCAACAAAGTAGTAGACATGTGAGACAAAATTTTCTCAGTAGTCCAGGAAGAGTTTGAGACATAGCCACATATCTTGCTGGAAAAGAATTTGTCTTTATTCTCTAGGTTGAATAGTGGACCCTTTTTCCCATCTAGGAATATAAACCTCTTATTTTCTCTTTGGTGTTTTGCTGAGATTGCTGAGTTTGTCAGGGAAGCTTGGACTGAGATTCTGCAAGCATTGCCACCAATGCCATTTCCTCAACATGAGCCCTCAGCCCTGCTCTTCCAAGAGTTGTCCCTGGTGTTGATGGGTTTGATCCCTCACTTGTACAAGTCACCTGTGGATCTGGTCTAAGGATACTTTCAGAACATGTAGATTCAAGTTGTTAAAAGGAAGGCATCCTATAGAAAAGAGACATTTAAAATCAGCATTTAAATTATGTCATAAGAAGAGATTGTGAATTCTGACAGGCTGAACATAAAATGACAACAAAAGTGGCCAAAAAAGAGCATGAAGAAAATTTACAAAAGGCCTTAAGTCAGTAGTAAAGTCATAATGTCATAGTTTAGCATAGCTTGGTTTTTAGTTAAGGAAGAATCCACCAGCCATAGAAGTGATTTTTTTGCAAGAGGCTGCAGACAGCTTCCTCTAGACCTGACAAAACCAATCAGCTACATAATTTGAATACTGAAAACTCTGTTATGCCACTTAAGAAAGTTGAACACGCCTCTGTGAACCCCATTTAAGAACGAACAAACCCCAGGAAAGCTCTCTTCTTTCCGGCTTTTGGACATGTAACTGGGGCTCCAGCACGGCCTCACGGGGCCGCGCTGGGGTCTGCCCGCGCAGCCCAGCAGGACCGGGCTGTGGCCCTGCTCCGTGCGGGCCGGCCCTGTGGCTCGGCTAAAAATCTCAGCCGCTCTTGCTCCATTAGAGCAGNAACAAACCCCAGGAAAGCTCTCTTCTTTCCGGCTTTTGGACATGTAACTGGGGCTCCAGCACGGCCTCACGGGGCCGCGCTGGGGTCTGCCCGCGCAGCCCAGCAGGACCGGGCTGTGGCCCTGCTCCGTGCGGGCCGGCCCTGTGGCTCGGCTAAAAATCTCAGCCGCTCTTGCTCCATTAGAGCAGCCCCCAGTGCGGCCACTGAAAAATTAAATTCTACACCAAAACGAGCTCCAGCCGCCACTCGGCAGAGATCACGTGACCAACAGCGAGAGACAAGTTCCAGCTGCAAGGCCCAGGTAAGAGTAACTCTTTCAGCGCTGTAAGATTACCCAGAACAGATGAAACCTACAGACATCAATCCTCTCCCGAGTCAAAGGACAGGGAAAGGCACGTGAAGAAAACACCATAGAGACACCAAAGTCAGTGAAGAAGGAAGAGCTGAAGCCCAGAGAGAGGAGAAAGATGAGATGCTTCAAACCTAGAAGCTGAAATTCTTTTGTAAAGCTATGGTAATGGACTATGATACATCAGAATACCCATGTAATTCATGAAAAGCGTAGGGGGTGGAGTGTTCAAACTCCAAGTATGAGCAAAGGTACCTGTGCTGAAACAAGCAAATGCTGAAGTAGCTTTGATCTAATGAGAAGCTTGAACAGAGAGAGATGAGAGTAATGAAGACCCTTGCCCCCAAGGAAGAAGATGACCTCTGTTCCCAGAGATGAAGATGATCCCAGAGATAGATGAAGAGAACCTTTACTTCTGAACAGCTCATCTTTGAAACGGTCCCCTATTAGCTAAGGACTGAACCCTCGAAAACAGTTGTGGGGAAAGCTGTAAGTCGAGGGAAGGGACTTTCACATCAAGCAGAGAACCATTTCCGAGGTGACTGTTTCACTGTGACATTGAAGCCACGAGAAGACTGTTTCTTGTGGAGAAGCCTCCATAACAGAGCAAAAGAGACTCCCCTCCCTAAGTGAACTGAAGAAAGACTAGCATAGAGGTGGTAAACTGACTGGAAAAATCCCAAGTTTTGTCTCTTTACGTTGTCAGTGGGAGAAGAAAGAAGAGGTGGGGGGAGGAGAAGTGTTCTGAAGGTTTATTCTGACTCATATTATTTTTTTTCTTTTAGTTCTGTTAATAAAGCTTTCTTTATATTCTTTAAAGTTTTGAGCCTGCTTTGCTTTCTCCTAATCCTTATCTCACAGAAGGAAAATAAGTAAGCATGGATGTGAACCAAAATCACTACAGTCACATACCAAAAAAATCGGGACTACAAAATACCTGAGGGAAAAAATCTTGATTTTACATATATAATGAAAAACTTTGATCTATGACTTCTCAAGATGGAAATCATGGTGTTGTAAAAGAAAATTTCATAAAAACATCTCAATATTCATAAAGAAAGCCAAGTGATTGAGTAATTTTTAACGCAAGAGCCTGTTCATTAAATATGACAAAAATCTGGTAAAATATTTCTTTTTCCTTTCTTAACTCAATAATGAACAATAACATGAATATTTCACTCATATATATATAAACATATATGTATATATATTCTCTCTTCTTCTTGATATAGAGAAAAATTTCATTTGGCTTCCTAATAATTTGACTCTGTAATATTCTCTTTTTGCAGGGAAAGCCAGGATCTCCTGGGTCCCCAGGCATGCCAGGAGAACCTGTAAGTACAGATTTGAGTTCTGGATTCTTACAATGGCAAACAAATATTTCAGACATCTAATGCGAGATTTTTCATGCAGATTTATATGTGTGTTTTCTTCTTTCTTAGGGTGAAAGAGGACCTATAGGAGATATAGGCTTCCCTGGTCCAGAAGGGCCACAAGGAAAACCAGTAAGCAATTTTATACTGAATATATTTTTTGTTACAAAAAGATGTGTATTAGTTTATCAGAAGTTTATCAGGGTTTCCTTACAAAAGAAAGGACATTTTATCTTGCTTTGTGTTAAAGTAGGTAACATGTGAAGACCACACAGAGCTGCAGTGCTCAATATTAACCATTCAGAAAAGAATTCCTGGTATTGTGTGTTAATTGTTAATGTTACTGAGATGTTGCCTTTAAAGGTCTTCTGAAGGTCATTTGGATCTTGTTGACATAAAGGTTCCTCTTGTGCTTTTTCCAGGGAGATAATATGAACCCAGACACTCAGCATAGTCAGTAAAGGATGGGGTGACAGAATAGGTTCTCAGTTTCAGTTTAGGTAGAGAAGCATGTGCTTCATGACTGAATAAATTTTGTGACTCTTCTATAAACAGGTGATGCAACACTGCCGCTGAGGCATTTACTGTTCACTTAGGAGATGTCTAATCTGATCTCTTTATGTAATAAAAGTGTGACAGCAGTGTAGTCAGCACTGTCTGATCGGCTTTAAAAAACCTAGTTTATATTCTAGAAGGAGCTCAGCAAGGGTAGTGCAGGATTTATTATCTCCCCTGAACCTTGGTGTTTTGGGGATGAGCATAGGAAGCAGACCTTTGCAGCTTGTCAGCACATCTCCATGTTACACTTCTGCCTTGAAAGAAGAGGCAGTTTCTGTAGCTACAGCAGCAAATTAGCCCAAGGTGCCTAATCTGTGCAAAACTCCACTTTGAAGTATATGAAAAGGAAATATTCCTGATGTCTCTGCTCATGCAAGTCATCCTTTCTCAGTGAAACAGCTGTGAGTTTGCTACATGTGCAGATCCATAAATATATTACTAAATTAAACGCTGGCAGAGCATTTATCTTGCAATTATCTGGCATCATGCAATTGTTAACACAGTATCTGACATTATTTTGGACCATATTAGCTAGGACTCTCGGATCATGCCACATTCCACTCTGGAGGATAATGTGGGCCTGGAACAGTTTCCAGCAGGTGCTGTGAATGCAAACACCTTCTTTTGGGAAGTAAATAGCCCAGGAGACCAAAACTGTGCCATGCTACAAGTCCTAAGGCCCGAAGAATGGATCTGGACACATAGTAGTAAGGCATAATCTCTGTAACAGCAGAAGGTTAATTCAGCACCAAGGCTAATATCTAGAATAAAAGAAATCTCTCTCATGGTTGCATTATGATTAGCTGGGACTGAAAAAGTGCATGTACATATCCATAAATATTTCACATTTTCAAAATTTCCCCATAATTTGTCATTTAAAGTTGAATGCTCATTAGATTTGATGCACATTTTGATGGTCTTTGTATTTCTATATTGTAGCCACACAAGCTTCTGCAACTTCAGAACATTTACTGATATGGCACTAAACATTGAGATTTACACTTTATATTTTTAAAATACATAAATATATTAATTTTTTTTCATAGGGAATCAATGGAAAAGATGGATTGCCAGGTCCTCCGGTAAGAAAACATGCTTTTGTGTATTTTATTGCTGACAGATACCACAGCTGTTAATCCTAGGCAGTTGCTTTCTGTTCTGCTAACACATGAATACACAACAAAGCCTTTAATTGATAAATTTATCTTTTTTCAAAAACCATTTTTCAGGGTGCTGTGGGGAGACCAGGAGACAGAGGACCCAAAGGAGAGCGTGTAAGTCCCCATTATGATAACTTTTTCTCCTTTTACTGAGCATCTAAACACCTTATCAGCACCTATCTTATAGGCAAAATCAAGACATTTATTCTCTGTGAACTTGAAGCAGTCACCTAGACATCTGAGGTTTAGTCCTAGACACGACTTTAAGGTGAATTGGCTAGAGTTGAATTGGCTTCTGCATTTAGAGGAAAAACACATTTTATAGACTTTCCAACACAGCTGGCCTGGACCGTGTAAATTGATCAATAGCTTGAGAACTGGAAAGCAGCTAATCCTGTTGTTTTCCTGTCAGACTTTGCAAAAGCTATGAACTTTCCCTGTTGTCATCCTTTCTATGTCACAAACACAAATCAAGTTTTATATAAAACAAGCTTGTCACACGTAGGCAGCAGGAATGCCAGTGCAATACCTGACTGCTTCCCAAACTCTTCAGACAGTTCTGTTCATGAGCAGGAATGATTATGGGAGGTGAGAGATGAGGTTATATATATATATGAGAGATGGTCTTGTTATAATGTTGCTAAAATCCTGATGTCCCAATCAGATGGATACTACATTTATTTCATGAATCAGAAAAGTATCTCCTTGTTTAATCTGGAAAAGGAAATGCTGCTTTATGAAGAGACATGAGGGTTTAACTATTATTACAATTATCCCTTAAAAAATTAACTGTTTGCAATGTTCTGGTTTTGCCTTTAAAGACACAGACCTGCATCTGTGAGAGAGATTGCAATGATTACAGAAAATAAAGTCAAGGTTTTCTTGAAGCCATTATTATTATTGCAATACACCATGCTCCTTCAGTTTGAGACCAGCTGTTTTAGTTACAGAAAATAGAAGCATCAAAATTGGAAGGAGAGAGTAAAACTCTTGAGGTTTTCTTGTCTAATATAAGAATGTCCTCATTTTAAGAAGAAATAAGCCACCTGGGCTGAAATAATCTTATATATTCTTTGAGTGACTAAACACTGCTGTTATTACTACTTTATAAACCAAGTGACAAATTAGTTGAAATCATATTTTATACCAATCAGTTTTCAAGTAATTTCAACAGATACAAGTACTTGTGGCTGGCTCATTTATTGCTGTTATCTGCATACCTCGATCACTGACTGTGAACCTGCTGGTCTAGAACAGGTAGAAACCCAGGATAAACAGCCGTTCCTTCTGCACAGAATTTGGAACAAAATAAAATACAAGAGACAGGAGAACACTAGAAAGGAGAAGGGCTGAATAAATCAGCACCTTAGGCAGAGGTCACAAAACACAAATGTCCTGAGTTTTTTACAACTCACAGTGCAGAGTTTTAAGAGGGATCTGGAGGAAGATATGACCTGGTTTTATGAATTTTTACAAGGACCTTTTTCGAAATACAAAGAAAACACTGGAGGCAGTTAAACAATGCTTGTTTGAAAAGTTGCTGTAGTACTTGATTTGCCTCCCACACATTGGCAGCCTGTAAAACGTGGATTGTTTAGAAGAAAAGGATCAGCTTCACACTGCCATAGTACCATGCTTCTAGAAAAACCTGCCTTTTTCTTTATCTCTAGTAGAAGAGCTATCTATACCTACTCTGCAGGGTTATAAATGTGAGAACTTATATATCATAGAATCATAGAAAGGCCTGGGCTGGAAGTTACCTTTAAAGATCATCCAGTTCCAACTATCCTGCCATAGGCAGGGACACCTTTCAAGAGACCAGGTTGCTCTAAGCCCCATCCAGCCTGGCCTTAAATACTTCCAGGGTTGGAGCATCCAAAGCTTCTCTGGACAACCTGTTCCAGTGCCTCACCATCCTCACAGTAAAGAATTTCTTCCCAATATCTCATCTAAAGCTACTCTCTTTCAGTCTGAAGCCATTCCCCCTTGTCCTCTCACTACCACCCTTGTTAAAAATCCCTCTCCAACTTCCTCTTAGGCCCCCTTTTGGGTACTCGAAACAGATTAATGAAGATTTTGTGTAAATGAAGACATAAAATAATAGGCTTCTAAGGAAAGTTACAGGAAAAATCCTGGTGTCTTTTGCCTGGGTGAATCTGAGCACTTAAATTTTACCTATGCCATAACTGACATTTCTAGATCCTTGTATAAAAGCTAAAAACTTTCTATACTCAAGTTCTGTCCTTGAAAAGTGGGTTACAGAGTCCAGCTATTCTTCTTGTCACTGACTTCAACATCAGAAGTGCAAGAACACAAAACGTATTTCCAGAGACAAGGTTCAGCCTGTAAAATCACCTTCCCTGCATGACTCAGTCTGTTTCTGAACAGACAAGAATTTTCTCTTTAGCATTCTCAAGTGACTTTTCAGGTTTGTTCCACTATGTGCAATGGTTTTCTTTCTGCTTTTATGTTATGCAGGGAGATCAGGGTATTCCAGGGGACAGAGGTCCACAGGGTGAACGAGGGAAACCTGGCCCATCAGGAGAAAAGGGGGATGTGGGTCCTGTTGGCCCTCCAGGAGACAGAGGCTATCCAGGATCACCAGGTCATCAAGGTCCCCCAGGTTCACCAGGACCCCCAGGGTTTTCAGTAAGTAAATATAAGCTTACCTTGGTTGCTTGTGAATTCAGATGGTTATGAAGGTAGCATGGGCTGAGCAGTGGCAATTCAACTGAGCAATACCATAGTATTAGAAAAACTAAGGATTTCTCTCAGATAATTTCAGTGTTCAGTTAAGGTGGAAAAAAATATACCCACATGATCAGGCACTTATTTTTAATTATTTTTAAAAACATCTGCTATGGATAAACTTTAATTATTTATTTCTTTAGTTCCTGCATATCAATATGGCTACTTAGTACAGTTAATTTTCCCATTTTCCATAAGATTAAGAGCTAAAGTCTGAGCCTTTGCAACTGGGAAGGAAAAAGGAGGCAGCCAAAATTGATTCTCAATAGAAATCAGTATTTAAAAAGACAGTGAAATGCTGCTTGCCAGTTGTAGATATCTTGATTTGTCTGCATGTGCACACAGGCACACACATCCCATGTTATTGGTTCTTTTTAATCTCAATCAGATAAGGTAAAGCTCTGAAACACTTTTCCAGTGAAGTTACTGGTGCTGTGGTTCTGTTCTGGTCAGCTGTGCATCAAAGCAATTAGTCCCCAGGGCAGGTGAGAAGTTGGCAGATTCTGTGCAAAAGGCAAGTAAAGCAGAGTGGTGTCCCTGGACACCATTACTGTCTTGTGCAAGTTAATTTCCACACTCATCACATCCTGGTCATCTTGGCAGCTGGGAGTGCCTCTCCCACTTCATGCCATTAGTGTCTTTATAATATTATAATGTATTTGCAGTAAAGCAGCCTTTGCAGTTAAGTAAATAACACAAATATATTAAAACACTTATTTGTTGGTGAAAGGTTTCCATTTGTAATGTTAATTAGAGCATTTCTTATTTTTGTAGCATTATGAAGTGTCCTCTGTATGTTCCTTCTGATCCATATCACCTTTCTTTTTTCTTCATCAGGCTGATTCAATTTCACTTGAAGAAATAAAAAAATACATTAAACAAGAGGTTCTTAAGGTTTTTGAAGGTAAGAAAAGGAAGTATTATACAACTAAATCTGAAATTCTGCTCTAAATTTCTTTATATGTCATTTAACTTATGTTGTACTTAGCAGCTCCCTCGTTTCTGTAGCGATGTTTAACAAGTCTACTTTACATGATTCTGTTCAAATAATTAGAAGGTACAGTATCTGTTAACCAGAGTATTTCCTTATGTAAAAGATTAGCATTGAAGGGTAGTCAGCTCCAAATCATAATAGCAAGCATAGGTGTGTATCATTGTAGATACATATATGTGTCATATATTACTGCAGATACATATTTATCCACAACATACCATTAAGATACTGAAGTATCTTAATGAGACCGTAGATATACCTAATTGCTTTGCCCACTTAGTGGCTGACTGTCTAAACGAGAGAAAGGCTTGACAGCTTTCAGTGACATAGATCTAAATTGCTGTGCAGTTTTCTCAGCAAATCTCCCCGCTGAGCTCCAGAGCTCCCTGTTAGACCACCATCTTCTGGCACAATTTTAGGCAAGTACCAGATTCAGCCAAGGCCTTTGTATTATGTAAGATTTCTTAGATGAGTCCTTACTCTGAGAAGGAAGTATTTTTCTCCCCTAGCATTCCCTTAAGTCATGGTAGGAAAGCTGTGACTCAGGTGTTTCAGACAGGTGTCTGAAACAAGATTCTGCTTGAACACCCCTTAACAGTAGCTTCTCTCCCATCAGAAAATGCATTTCTTATGTCTTCAATATGCTTTGCTATTCTGTCACTAATATTTGTGTATACAAATTATCTTTTAGGGATAAAAGAAATCATATAAAGCTTGAGACTTCTTAACCTGTTCAGGCAGTTTTTCACTTTATAACAAGGCTATCATTTTGGGTTCTTTCACCCTTCCCCAGGGTGCTACCCCTCAGGAGCTTAACCTACTATGTATTTCAAGAGCAGTTTGTTGAATGAAGTCACCTCCTTTTCCCATTCAAATAAAATGGTAACAAGTATTTAGTCTATTTACAAAAAGAAAGCATTAGAAGGTGCCCTGCATACAGGGAATAATGGAGTTATGTCTTTATAGCTATTCCATTTGCTACACCTTGCTAGTGTTCCCACAGATCTTCCATTTTTGGCATTGCTTTATTTTGCCTACTTTTTATGACCTTTCTCCTTTTGTGTTTGATGCCCACTCTTCTCTATTTTGACTTTTTTCTTAAATATTAAAACTCCACCACAGTAAATACCCACTAAATTGTGGAATGTTTAGGGTTTTAATCTGGTATAAATGCAACAGAGTCAAGGTTAGTACCTATTTTATCTCCCTATAAGGAACACTAAAGTGTTACCAAGGGCACTCTATCCCACCAGCATGAACATTTATATTCTGAAATATCTGCAATTAATAACCTTAGCTGAGCACTTTCAGTTTTTTTACAACTGTTTTCAGGGTTCCAGCACATTCCAAGAACTGTTTGCAGTATTTAATCTCTACTTTGCAGCTTAATCTGAGTTAGAAACAAATAAGGTAGCCCTCCGTCAGTGTGTTAAGTACTAATTATTCTGTCTATGTGTTTAAAGTACTTCCATGAACAGGAGTCAGAAGTCATTTGAAATATGGGAATACATTAGTAATAGAGAGTAGTAATAGAAACTTTAATACAAATTCATTCTGATTATTTCAAAGGGTAAAGACTCAGACATGAATCTGAGTTGGAACTGAAGGTCTAAATGCTTCTTGGAGCATTTAATACCTTGACATTAAGAAGAGTTAAGCACCTTACTCCCAGAAATTTTATCTGGGGCTTTGGGAATTTTTTTCCCAGTTTTTTGCTGGCAGATTTCTTACCCACGTTTTCTTGTGTCTGATTAATGAAGAAAGGATGGCTCAATTCGTATCCCAGCTGAAGCTACCTGCTGCAATGCTTGCCTCCCAAGCTCATGGAAAACCAGGGCCCCCAGGAAAAGATGGGTCACCAGGGCCACCAGGAAAGGATGGTTTGCCAGGACCACCAGGAGAACGTGGAATTCAAGGTAGGAATTCCAAAAAATAATCCTGTTAGTTGTATCTTGAAATCCTTGTACACTTGCTAATGATTATTAAATAAGCCAGGATTACCTATCTAGCTTTCTAATGATTAACTTTTAAACTTATGTACTTATGTTTTTCCAGATAAGATCTAAATATTAACCCATAGTAAATGTGTGGATTTTACTGATTAAAAACTCCTAATTCAGTGCATTTTATTCTAATCAGTTATAAAGTTGATTAATGACGGGTATCTAAATCTGACAGAACTACTGTAGCAGTTATTTGTTTTCTACAAGATACTTGAATAAGGAAGAAAAACAATGCCAGCACTCTAGCTATTTAGATCCAGCTTCATATTGAGAGACCATCTTATTTAAGAAAGAAAATTTGATCTCCTAGTTTGATCCTGAGACAATACAGGGCAGCAAAAACTGAAGGCAAATATTCTTCTTTAAGAAGCATTGAAAACTGGAGTATTACCAGATGAATTCTTCGTAGAGTGAAGGAATCTACTGTCACCAAAAAAAAAAAAAAAATCAGAGCAGTCGGTCTTTCACTATACCCCAAACAGTAATTTGTGCATTGCAGCACACTTGGACAATATAGGACTTGTTTCTCTGAACTTTTACTGCAAAATTAGCTTTGAGGGATCCAGGTTCATTTTAGTTGTGCTCTACTGTAAAGTCAGCCTTTCAGAGATTAAAAGGAAGAGGAGAACAGACTAAAAGGAAAAAAGAATTTATCAATGAATAATATTTTGTGTGTGGGTAATGTGTAATTTGCAGTTTATCTGTAGGTAGTTCTTTATTATCTTTTGTTAGTTTGGTCTGCTCTGGAGTCAGAGCAAGTCAGACTGGAATGAAGAACATGACAGCAAAGCTGAAGATGTGTGGATCCTAAAGCTATCAGAAGAATAAGGACTTACTAACACTGATAAGCGCAAAACCCTGACAGAAGCTTGAAAAATGTGATGAGCTCAGAATGAGAAGAACAAGAATAAAGGATCAAGGAAAACAATAAAAGGCTTAGAATCTTACAACACTGACTTCATCATTACCTAAATATTCAGATCACTGCAAATAGTCACCTTCAATGTCAGTGCCAGATTGTTCAATGATGATGTATGTACTGAATAGTCTCAGATGTTTCTGGTGAAATGTTGCACTAGATCTCATTTCCAGCTAGTGAGCATCAAGGCTAAAAAATGAGAGCTATGCTTGAAAAAAAAAAAGGCAAAAAAGCTGCTTTTCTATACTTTATGCTTAGTAAAATAATGCCCCATGTACACAGGATTTCCATTTGTTTTACTGATATGCTCAATACTTCTTTTTTATTAGTAAAAGGTAAGCTAAGTGAGAAGCTTTTACTTCTCTGATACATCAAAAGATATATGAAATTACTCTTCCAAGGAAAGAAAATCAAAAGTTTACTTTGCCTCCTTTTTATACTGCAAATAAGACACAGTCCTGTAAGAGGAGCACACTTAAAAATACCCTTCACGCCTTCCTCAATTGTGCCTGTGCATGTTACTCCTTTGCACCGAGAGTAAAACAAAATTCAAATCTCTGCGCAGATTGAAAAGTATCCTCTTATATTCCAGCTTGTCTTCAGCCATAAAATACATAGCAAACAAGACTTCTTGGAGAAGCACATTACGTGCATGCGTGGCTGAGCCCATCAAGGTAGCATGCTGTGTGCACAAGTCCTAATACAGACTTGGTATTGACGGATAGACACTTCTTATTATATTTCTCACTTGGGCGCAGCCCAGACTGCCAGCTCCAGGGATTTGCTGTGTGCAGTAATACATGCCTGGGCTGGCAGAGTGAGTCACTTGTCCCACACAGGCAGTGAGAAGTAGATGCTTTTGGCAAGCAATTAACAGGACCTCTGTGAATATGTCCTGTTTGTGATGCTGCATGCAGAGCCTGCTAGAGCCAGCCAGCTGGAAAGGCAGGTGCTGCTGTGTGTCTGGGAAGGCGTTTAACTTCATTTGTGCGTTCGCAGGGTCCCTTCATACACCTTGAGTGTGGTGCTGGTTCCTCTGGAAACTGGTCAGGAATGATTTAGCTTGATTCCAGCAGAATCTCCTTCTGCACAGCAAGCTAATAGGTAGAGGGTTGGTCCCAGAAGCAGAAAACATAGATGCTAACTTTTGGAAGTGTAGGCATGGTTTTCGAAAAAGTGTATTTAAAGAATTGCTAGACTCTTATCTATAGTCATTCCATCCTAAGGAAATCCAGAATTTTTACCTGCTGGCCTTTAGCAAGATTGTTCATAGTGTTCCTCAGATACTTCCCAGTGGTTCAGGTAGATATAATTTATAGAATGGTCTTATTAGAAATATAGCATGCAAGCAAAATATGACAAAGAATTCAACTTAAATTATGAAAAGCTGATACTCTGAGGCACTGTTACTGGTAAAATGTACAACATCTCCTTAAGGGAGAACAGAGGGACTTTACGCGGTATGAGTTTTAAGGTATGTTAATATCTCCTGGAGAATTAGAAAGTTTATTTCAAGATTTTACAAACAAGATATAGCAATATCATCTGTCTGCAAACAGTCAGTCAGCTTGTCATGTGTTAGAGGGTCTAGCTCAATTAACTCCACTGACTTAATTGGATTTTTAAAATTGTAATAGTAAGTGAATTTTGGTCCATTAGATGAAATGCAATTTGGGATAATTTAGCAATCCAGAGATCCTTTGTGTTAATATGACTTGATTTTTTTTCTCAATAGAGAAAAGATTCCATCTTAGTTAAAATTCAATCTTTCTATCAAATTAAGGAAATCAGTTTTTATAGGTCCTCATAACTTGTGGTAGCCTCAAGGAACCAAACATAACGGCTCTGAAAATAAAAATACCATGCAATGAATAGAGAAAGCTCCTTATCTTTATTGCTAATCTCTGTTGTAAGTTTATGTGTCTTACTATAATTATTAATTTGTATGGTTCAAACGTTGGCTGACATCAGGAACCCATTGTTGTGGATGTTGTCTAGACACAGTCACTCTTCTGAAACAGCTGCACTGGTTTCAAGAGATACCTCCTGTAAAATGTTCTCTGCTGCAGAGGTTGAAGTTAACTGGTTTTATTTTGATTTGAAACCTAGCTGCTGCCTCACATCTGAGAGAGCTGTAACACACAGAAGGAATTCAGAACATGCATTGGTGGCTGGATGAGAGGGCTTCATCTTAACACAGTCTCTGCTTCTTTGCAGTCTTTTTAAGAACACAGAGTATTTGCACAGTGAAACACAGTGGATACTTTGGTCTAGCTGTTCCCTGTTTTGGTAATCGCTTTGCCTTGTATTTGTGTTAAAGAACCTCAGATTTCCCTAGATACTTGACATATTAGTTTCAGGTGCTGCATTGTGCATGCTAATAGAAGAGGGTCTCCATGGTATAGGTGGAATACCTTCTGTAGCAGGTTAAATACCTTTTACCTCTGAGTTAATGGACGTGAACTTGTGTCATTTCCACGTAGAGCCGAGGGTGTTGCGGTAGTGATGCTTTTGACCGTAATGTTTGTGGGGAGCACCAAACTGGGAGCTGAATTCCAGCTGTTACTACTCATCTATGAGCAAAAGCTTATCTGTTTGAACACAAACTTGCTACATACTGCTGCCAAGTGTTTACCATACTGCCCACATTGGGTACGTGTTTATAATCACAGAACTTTGGGGTTGCAGAAATCACAACTAAAATTCTGGAATGCAAGTGAAGGGCTCTGCTAAAACAATTACCTTTTGAATTAAGCAGGTGCCTTTTACTGGGATTGTAATTTTACCATGAAAAGTAGATCTCATCTTCTATGTGCCTTTACATTAAAAACAATAAATCAAAATCTGATTTGTTTGTATAGTAATATCTTCCTTTGACTGTGTATGAGTTTGTCAGTCTAAGCTCAGAAAGTAGGTGATGTTATCCTCTGCAGGTATAATCATGACCCTGTTTCTGAGCAAAATATACCTCATTAAAAATCAAATATTTTTCTGCCAGAATTACACATTATATTGTTCACATTGTTTACATATGATTCTGTTTATTAATATCCTTGCGTCCTATCAAATAAAGCCTTATTGTTAGACAAGATATTTGGGAATTAAACTTCAGTGCTAGCAGAACTTACCTGCCACCATGTACAAACTACACCCTTGAATGTGTATTAGGATACAGCCAGTGAAGGGTTACCACTATCCTGGACCACATATTTGCATCGGCAAGCTGTTCTTTGCCCTGTTGTGGGATTTTTTTTCCTTATTGTCTTGTATTCCAGTGATGTTTACAGAATCATTCAACCTATCTCAGTCATTTTCAGTTACGGGGTGTCAGAAACCTGCAGTAATGCTTCTCATGGAGATTGTAAATGCAATATATGGTACCTGTGATTTCTCTCTCTTCTCCATAACTAAAGAAATGCAACACAAATTATCAGTGGCAGCACTCCTTTGTAAAATTAGAGTTAACTGGGTTTGTAGTGGGAAATGCATTGTAACTGTTGACTGTAAATTAAAAAACATTGAGAAATATAAAATAAATAAGACGTGTAATAGATCCTATGGTTGTATGATTCAGCTTTTCAAAAGGTAGCAATACTATAGGTTGCACAAGATTTTTCAGAGCAAACCAACTTGATGTAGTTATAAATACTACTGCGCTCATTGGAGAGTAAATCTAAGATTCAAAATCCAATACAAATACCTGCACATTCCTTTCCCGAAGTCTGTATACCTTGTGTGTGTATATGCCTTGTACAATTTTGCTTAACACAACTCAGTGACGAGAATGCATGATTAATTTGGGTTTCTGTAAGGTCTTAAACCATTCGTTTCCTTTAGTTATGTTATGTATGGCACTCTGCATGCATTTGGTAATGTTTTTGCCTCATTGTAATTTCCGTGTTGTGGTGCTGAGAGAAGAGTAAGATGATTGATGCTCTGTTTTGAAAGCTGGAATGATTGCAACAGATAACAGACTTTCTACTGAAGTGTATAATGAGCTTGTGTGTAACAGAAGGCTTGAATACTTTGTGTACCATTCCAACTGTATTGTGTCTGTCGTAACAACCCTGAATCCGTACCCACAGCCCTCAGAGTAATTTCCTTCTGGAATATCCTGTGAGGTAGCAGTGTTGCCATAGACCACAGCACACTGACAAGACAACCTTTGCCATCCACCTGCCAGTGCAAGTTAATCTTCGTAAGACACCAGGAGGATTGACATGGCTGTGCTCTTCCTTTTAATTCAAGCTGAGTTACAGTCCTTCACAAGGGGAAGAACTCAATACTTTATAGTATGGCATAGGTGATGCTAAAAATATACTGGCCCCTGAAGTAGGACGATTTTAATTCCAAATGCAACCAGAAATCAGCAAATTAATCTTCAACTTTTGTCACCTTACATGCCAGCATCTGAGGTGCTGGGGACAAAAGAGGGTTTCCTTGTAAGCCCTTCTGAAGTAATGGCTTGTGGCAGGTGTCACATTTGTTCCTTTAAAAATGCCTTCATCCTCTCTCCTACGTAATAAAGATACATTTGTAGATGGCTTCTAAACTTGAAATAATAAGGAAAATGTTTTACCAATAGCTACAAGTCCTCTGCTCTAAAGCAGCCAGAGTGTTTCCAACTAATAAAACTTAACAGTTCAAGGAAAAAGAAACAGGGTTTGGGTGTGGGTTGCAGCACCTGAGAAGGTGGAAGCTATTTAGATAAATGCAAAACTATGGCCTGTGAAGAAAAAGGACTCAAGTATTCAAAATATAATTATTAATCACATCTTGTTAATGATACACAGCTACTTGGGTCAAAGAGAGCTTCAAAATCTGCACAAGCTCCAAAGATGCCTCATTCCATGTGAGGGCAGCTGAGCAACACTGACCAGGGAGTGGGTCTTCTCTCATATACAGGGAAATGTCTAAGCATAAAACTACCAGTTTACAGTTTAAAAAGTGCAAGTATAAGGATTTATGCAGAACAGAGAGGGTAAAATCCACATCTGGCTCTTTATTGGAGGAATTTCAGCAAGGTAACTTAAAATCTTGGGAAAAGGTCCAGCTAGTGAACAAAGCAAAAGTCCTTTGACAGAGGATGTAACAGTTACTGCTAGAAATGCTTGAATTTTCCAGAAGGAATTTATAAACTTAAGAACTATCTCAGGAAAAAACCCCAAACAGTTTCTGAAAAAGAGAAATGAGCATGTGCTTTCCCAGTTATATTTGTCTTGCTAATTTCCTGTCAACAAGATATACAGATCACTACTTAAAAGAGGGTGCTCTTATTTTCATATCTTTATTCTGTGTAGGTTATAGAGGACAGAAAGGGGAAAGAGGAGAGCCTGGAATTGGACTGCCTGGTAACCCTGGATCACCTGGCCCTGCAGGTACAAGTCTCCAGATTTATTTCTGCTATTGTTATTTATGAACTAACGGGCCTTTCTCCTGTTTTTAATGCTGGTTTTACACTCCTGCTTTTCCTCCTGAGCTGGGTCATAGCGTGAGGTCAGCCCCACCTGCCTCTCATGGATGTGCTGGAGTGCAGCTGATGTCGGTGATGAAATGCAGGGCTCTGCACGTGCTCTGGTGAGGACTCTGCTAATTCTACCTTTGTTTTACCAGCTGCTGGCCTGCCAGGCCCACCAGGAACACCAGGCTCACCGGGACCGCAGGGGCCACCTGGACCCCACGGGAGGTGCAATCCGGCAGATTGCTATTACCACGTGTCACAGACTCGCTCACGCTCCAGCAGGAAATAAAAACCCTCTCCCCCAGACACTTGGGTTCACGGTCACTTTTCACTCTTCCCAATAAGTTAATTTAATTTTTGAAATATTTGGTGCATTTTTTTTTCTCTTGACACTGCATGGTATATAGATAATTTGTGAGGCACGAAGTTGAGCCTTTTTCTGTTATTTGCAGTGTCATAATGATGACATGATGTCACATATTTTCCAGAGTGCATTCCATATGTTGTTTCTCATATTTATTTTGCTTAGAACAGAAAATAGGCCCAAATAGTTTTCATAAACTTCTTTCTTCAAACAAAAAATATTTTATTACAACTTAAGACATTATGTATGCCTCCATATGTAAGCTGGCTTTATTTTTCTTGCTGGTGGTGAATTTCAAATGGAAAAAATACATTTCTGAAGTTACAAAGCATACTCATTCATGATGAATGCAGGACCTGAGCTGGAACACTGGGAATTCTGTTTAGACTAAACATTCATGTCCCTCGAGGAGGCTTCAGCACACCTTCTGAAAAGTGTCTGCCATGCAAGAATGCTGCCCACAATTTCACAGTCACATCCAAGATGGCAAAGAAGGAAACAAAGATGGTCTCCTCATCCCATGCAACGATGAGCGTCAGACTGACTGGAAAATCACCAGGTATAGCTCCAGCAAGTGCCTCTCCTGACCAGACGTTGTCCATCTGGGGGCTTGTATGTTCCTTTAGTCATGGTTACATATACCCCAGATGTTAAATGCAAGAGGCTGCCCGTGGTGTTCTGGACTGAGAGCTGGCACACTTTCCAACCATTTCGTGGACTGAGTAAGGATGCTAAGGCCTGTAATCGAGCTACTTTGCCATTAAATCTGCCTCCAGCAAAGGCAACCCCTTGCTTTAGAGCAGAGGCTGCTGAGTACATAGTTCAAGAATGGAACTTCACAAGTCTCTAACATTGGTGGTGGCACTGTTTTCCTCTACCTCCTGCAATATTCACAGGCTGAAACAAGCTTGAGAAGAACATGGAATCCGTAGACTGCAAAACTCACAGATCCTATTAACTGGTGACAGAAAATTTCTTGAGTTCAAGAGAAATTTGGAAAAAAATACAAAACCCTCCTTGAAAGATGTACTGCTGAGAGCAACAGCATCCAGTTTTCAGGCTTTTAGTAAAGGCTACAGGAACAGTTGTCAATGATGAACAAAACAGAACACTGTGTAAACCCTGTAGAGCTCAAAGGGTTGAGACAAAAGAAAAGCTGGAGAAAATTGATCACACAGAGGCTGATTCTGAAAAGGAGGGAGTAGGGGTGGCCAAAATTTCACGTCTGATTATTAGGAAACAGATGATCCTAGGTTATTC
Source organism: Dryoscopus gambensis (assembly GCA_013389985.1). Lineage (NCBI taxonomy): Eukaryota > Metazoa > Chordata > Aves > Passeriformes > Malaconotidae > Dryoscopus > Dryoscopus gambensis. Next base: position 30,386 of record WEIT01029697.1, on the reverse strand, counting down.
TTGTGGAATTTTGTACAGTGCAATAGAAAGTGAAGGTGCTATTGAGAGAACACAGACATCTATAACCTACAACCTCAAAATGCATCTGTAGTACAAAGCCATACTGAGGGCTCTTACCCCTTTGTTAGGAAGTCAGTCACTCTCCCACATCAGGCAGGGAAGTGGTTTTGATGACTTTGTGCTTGAGCAGTACTGACCTGCCAGGGAAATATTCTCAAATTGGAAGTGCTGGCTTCCAGAGAAGCTGTTATGATACATGAAACTGGCTGACTTCTGGGTTTTGCTTAAAAACAGTTAAGGAATGACTGGTGGGAGTCCTTAGCAAAAGATGCACATTGGCATTTGTTCTGAATAGAGTTCCTAGCACTTGCACCCAGAGCAGAGGAGCAAGATGAGAGCAAGGGGTGACAGTTAACCCAGGCAGCTGGGGGGCTCAGGATGCTTTCTGAGAGGGAATGCACACATCCCTGACATCTTCATTGGCTAGGTGTTTGGAGGAGAGAAGGTGCTTGCTACAAAAGGATGTTACAGGAAACACAGGGATGGAGGGCTGAGAGTAAACACTTGGGACAGGAGAGGGGAGCAGGAATGAGGACAGCAGAAAACCTGTGGCATGAAAATATCTGCTGAAGGAACTGCAGTAAACCCTGCAGCTGGGGATACCTTGGGGGCCCAGGGTGCTTCATCTGTTCCTTGTGAGAATGGGGAGAGGCAGGTCAAAGCCCACTGGTGAACCCAGCCCTCACACCTCCTGTTCTTCTCAGCCCCCTCGTTCCTCAGGAGGCAGTGGCTGCCCCTTGTCCAGGCCAACACATCCTCCATTCTGCAGGCAGCGGGTGCCTGTCCCGCCGCGGTGAACGTGCATTTGGGGCAAGTGGTCCTGCCTGAGCTTAGCTCAACACAAGCTGCCCCCACTCCAGAACTGCTGTGCCCACGGAGCATCTTTTGGTTTGCTCTGTGGAACTGATCACCTTTCCAGATCTGGTCTTCAGAGCACCGAGGCTGTGGGAGTGCTGGGCATAGTGAGGCAGCTTGAAATTGAGCACCGAGGCACTGACTGCTGTGCGGCCCACGGGTCTGCCCGCCCAGAGGGTAAAGCCTTGCACCAACATGTCTCGGTGTCTAAACATGGACACCAGAGGTGGAACAGCACCCCATCCCGGTCTCCATTCTCTGAGAGGAACTGCTGGTCAGGTATTTTGCGTGAACATTTTCTTTTTTTTTTTTCTTTTTTTGTGTTACTTCTCTAGTAATTCCAATATACGTAATAACCTAATTTTTTTTTTACTTTAGAAGTTAATTTTGAACTTCATTTTCTGTGATAGTATTGAAAAGGGTGCTGTCTTGTGGTAGTATTTGCATGACTTAGAGGTTCCCAAGCAGCCCCACCCTGGAAGGCTGTACATAGACCATTGCGCCGCATTAGTGGTATCTGTATATTTTGGGCCTTTTAGCTTGCTGAAACCCAGCAACGGTTATCTTCCAGATGCAATTGCTGTATTTTAATTTACTTGAACTTATTGGAAAGCAGAACACTTTTTTATATTTGAAGAAGTTTTATTTTTTCATATATGTTTCCTACAGATGCATTTTCTTTTTATAGGCTCAAACATAAAGGTTTTTCTAAAATGTATTTGAATGCTTTCAGTTGATTTGCAGGTAACTTTGGTAATTATCTTATTGCATTATTTTTATTTTGCTAAAAGCCCACTTTAATTTTCTCATGTGAGAAAACGGGTATTTTTTTATATGGGCTATCTCGATAACGATTTTAAGATGCCACAGTCTTCACTGGGGTAGAACAGAGTTAATCCCAGCTTAACTTTGCTTCACACTGGCTTGCTCCTACTTTGCATTTTTAGAATTGAATTTGGAATGTAGCTGGAAACATGTTTCTGCATGGTTTTCAGGTTTGGCCCCTGAAATTTCTTTGCAGATTCAGACTGATGTTGTCTTAGCTTTTCGGCAGGAGGCCAAGGAGGGAAGGGAGGGGTGCTAATCTATTTTTCAATTTCCTTTATTAGTTTTCTGTCTGTTTTGAGTAGTTCATGCTGCAGTAAGCACTGCAAGGAAATAAACACGAGGGATTATTTTTCCAGTAGCATAAGGTCTTTTATTCTGCTTTGGGTTTGTTTATGTGCAACAAGACCGAGAAGTGAAATAACTTTGACAAAATGTTTTAAACCCTTCTTAAAAGCTCTCTAACCTTTATCCTAAGTTCAGGGTCAGACTATTATATTTTATGGCAAGTTGCTTTATCACCTCTTAAGAACATGTTGAGATTTTCTTTAAATAGCTATGTACAGAACTACTCAGTTTGCCCAAAGAAAGTAAAGAAACTTGCTAAGAGGGAAGCTTTCCCGAGGCTGCAGCAGACCTCCTGCTGTCCACGTGGTGGAGTACAAAACATCCTTTCAGTACAAAGCTTACAGCCCAGGCTTAACTCTCCCAGCAGCACAAGAGCTGATCCAGCCATGCATATTCTCACAGGACAAAAGTCAGTGATTTTGATTTTGTTCTTCAGACTGACTTTTTCTATTTTCTGTTTTAAAATCTCTTTAGTTTTTCACGGCAGTATTTGCAGAAATACTGCCTTTCTTGGATAATTATTGTCAGACAATATTGCTAGGACTTTATTTGTGTTTATTACTATATTGTGTTTTGTGTGTATTACAAAAGAATATGTAATAGTGGGACATCTGACTTTCAGGCATCCTTTATGTCCCCTGTAATGATGTTTGTCTCCAGGGGAGGAGGGACTCACCTACAGTGAGTAAACACTACAACAGCATCCTGTGTACATCTGGGCAGCAGTGCAGCCTGGCAATGTTTTGAGAACCAATATTCTTATCTTAAACTGAATTTGGTTTCAATGCTAAAAGAACACTGTGATACAGAAACAGGATTGATTCTCCATCCTTCCCTTACATTTTTTGATGGTGGGTTATGACAGATGTTAGATATGCACATCTTTGTTAAATAAGTGGGATTTTTAATTAATGGATAATCACACCAAATATTTTCGATCTTTTTCTTTTTTACAAGGGTGAAATGTTATTTTTAATGTCTGTGTAAACTCATTTTTTTCTTTTTTTTCCTGAAATGTTTATATGAAAATCTTATAAAAACCCCACTGGTTAAATTAGCTTTTTATGAACTTGTTTCTCCAAATAGACTATGTAAAACCAGTCCCTAATCTTGCATTTTACCAATGTGGTAGAACTGCTGCTCTAATGAGAGATGTTAGAACAAGAAAAGTAACTCAGAAATCAAAACAGTGCTGGTTTGGGGTGTGTTTTTATTGAGTTTTTCATAGTTTCTGGATGTACCAAAGCATGCAAATTTTTCTTGAAATCTGATATGCCCACTACAAGTTGATTGTACTGGATGGATGTTTAAATCACCTTCATGCACATAGGTGGGCGTAGGCCACAGAGAATAAGTTTAACCCTGACCTTGTCATGGTTGGTATTTAAGTGGAAAATTCAAGCTTCAGGATACCTTAAGGAAATTCTTTAATTTCTTAATTATACGCAGCTGTCACTGAATGAATCACAGAACATGCCAACTGGTTGCTTCCTTCCTTCCTTATATTTTTGGTTTGTAACATTTAAGGTTCAGTTCAATGGAAATATATTAAGTGGATGAAAAATGGTTTTTTACATTATTATCTGGCCGTGTACATCCAAAACAGGATTCTGGATGGAAATGGAAATATTTCACATACTTTCTGTTTGTGGCTCTCTCAAAAATATCAGCCTTTCCTTCTGTGTCAAGTCACAAGAGGGACAATGCAGCTGCAAACAGGAGAAAGGAGAGGTACAAAGCCACTGCAGTGAGCTCTGGGTAGCAGTCAGGGCAGGTTGGCTGAATTTGGGGGGTTTGGATTTTGACCCCACTGAAGTCAGACTTGTTCTTCCTAGGCCTGGTGAAACTTAAGGCTCTATAATCTGGAGAAAAAAACCAAACTAAATGCAAAACATTGGTCTTAATATGTATATAATTTATGGAAATTAATACATTCTCTGAATGCAGATAGATTTCCTGCCCAGGTAGGAGATAATCACATTTATTCAAGAAACTGATTCACTGAACTTTAGGGAACTTCAGGAATTTTCATTTGTCTTTTGCTGCCTAACTCTCCCAGGAGGAAAAATGCTGATGACATTTCAAAGGACTCTAATAATTTGACCACTGACTTGATTTTCTTTCTTCCAGTTTCATAGTGACTTCAGCAAGTTTGTTTTGTTCATTGTCTGAAGCCACCAGGTTTATTCGTCCTTTTGAATGCACAGGCAGCAAGCCAAGCAGAACAGAAATAACAAAAGATTGAAGGGAGGGAATAAAAATGAAGCTGTAGCAAATCTTATAGGGATAACATGCCCTACAAAATATAGATATTTCTTCTCTGCTTGGACCCATGAGCAGAGGATATGCAGCAACTACATTTTTTAAGTATAAAGGAAGCAGAGGCTACATGGCCAAATAATAATACAGTGATGAGCAGGTCAAGCAAACGCATTTCACCCAATTATCTAAGCAATTTAACAACATTTGCAAAAATGCAGCATTTGTATGTGGAGCACAACTGCTGTGTTCTGCCAGGCTGAACTAACACTGTCATCTCTGAAACAAAGGATTTCTTGGGAAACTTGGTTTCTTGTTCCCTCTGTCCTTCAAGTAACCTTCAGAGTACCATCTGTTGACACTTTTCCTTTTTGAAGAAAAACAAATTTTGTTGTAGATCTGTGCTTGGCTCTGGGTAAACTCAGATCATGACTAGGGTATTCAAGACACAAAATGTAGTGTAATCCTTCCTAGCCTTGGTTTTACACATCATTTAGAAGCTCCAAATAATGCTCTAGAGCTTCTTTGGCTACAGAGACTTTGGCCTTCATGAAACATTCACAGGATTTTTTGGTAGCAGTTCATATTAAGTTGCTTGAACCCAGTGATGGCTGTGGCAGAAAACATACATAAATTCATATATTAATTCTATGTGTATATAAACCATAGATAAATAACACAGACATGTCTTAAATCAGTATTTGACAGCAGAGTTATGAATACTTACTAATAGAGTGGTGGTGAATGGTGTTAATCCAGCTGGCCTCTGGTCATTAGAGGGGTGCCCCAAGGCTCAGAATCGAGGTTGGTTCAGTATCTTTTTTAGTGATCTGGATGACAGGATCGAGGGCACCCTCATTCAGTTGCAGACAACACCAAGCTGGGTGAGTGTTGATCTGCTGGAGGATAGGAAGGCTCCGTAAACTGGGGAATCTGGACAGGGTGGGCTGATGGATGCTGAGGATTGCCCCAGCCTATATGCAGGACTTTGGCTTTGGCCTTGTTGAACCTCATGAGGTTCCCATGGACTCACTTCTCTAGCCTGTCCATGTCACTCTGCATAGCATCCCTTCTCTCCACCATGTTGATTGCACCGCACAGCTTGGTGTCATTGGCAAACTTGCTGAGGGTGCACTCAATTCCACTGTCCATGGCACCAGCAAAGACATTAAACAGTGCCAGTCTCAATATGGACCTTTGAGGAACTGGTCTCCACTTGGACATTGGGCCAGTGACTCCAACTCTTGGAGTGCAGAAGCCCAGGTCCATCTGTCAAATCCATGTCGCTCCAGTTTGCAGACAAGGATGTTGTGCAGGACAGTGTCAAATCCTTTGTCCAGATAGATGACGTTACTCCCTCTTCCCTCATCCATCACCACTGTAACCCTGTCAGAAGCCCACCAAATTTATTGGCAGTGCCAGGTTAACAGTCAGGCTCAATGATCCTAAAGTTCTTGTCCAACCTAAACAAGTCTATGAACTGGTTATCATTACAATTTTCTCTGGGTTCCTGCCTATAATGAAGTAACTGAGGAGCTAAAATATGTATTTATCGCACTGCAGTTAAACCTCCAGAACTAGAAATGGTGACAGATGGGTAAAAGAGATTTTCACTAGTCTTTTATTCAATAAATCTCACAGAATTTTATGATGTTGAACCTGAAGGAGATGAGAACAAGATTTACTTGGGATTTCACTGAGATTTCAAGAGCATCTGATTAGAATTGGTAGCACACTAACAGTGGCTTGTGAAACTTCCAAGTCTCTTTGCACTGTGTCTTCTAAATTTATTTTAAAAGCTTCTTTTTTCTGTATCACCATAGTCAGTACATCTTTGTTTTAAATTCATGTTCCCGTCTTTATTTTTGAAATCTTTCTTTTATTTGAATGTGCCATTACTAAAAATCCCGTCTCTGGTATGTTATGGTGCACAGTCTACCACTTGTCAAGTACCTCTTTTCCATTCTTGAGTAAGATTTGGAATTGAGAATTAGATTAACCTACACATCCCCTAAGGAATTAAAATGGGCCTGAGGATTTTTTCTTCAGTTCTATATTTTAAGTTAAAACTTGTGAGTCAGCTTGAAGGCAGAAAATCTGTCACAATCTTAAGATGTCCACTTACAAAGATTCTGCATTGAATTGACTCTTGGTGTTGAATTTTTTTGATTGTAATAATTCTTGTTTGGGTTTTACATATGAATAGTTTTGCTCCTACATGAGTTTCCTTCCATTGTGGAATTTTATGCATTTTTCAGACTATATTTTCTAAAGCACTTCACAATTGTATTTAAATGTGGGGGAGTTTGCTTCTTTTGATTCATATGTTTATGATTAAATACAGAAAACAATATTTTCATTCTGTTATCAGGAGAGATTTCTTTCTTTTCAACAGTTTTACACAATTTATAGTCAAAATAAAAGTTTGCTGGTGAAACTAAAGGGTTTTTTACTGGTGCTTTATTTGTTCCACTACATAAGGAGTACTTTTGAGGGCTATGCCCTAAGTCAGTAAAAACTGACCTAATTCAAAAGCTTTTGAAAAGATCTTTCTGTGCTCCCAAGCCACTCACCTTGTGTGGAATCTTCTGGATTTATTCCTCAAGAATGAAATCATTTGCACTTGCCTATTTTGGTGACTTCTTGTAGTATTAATGTAGGAAATCAAGTTTGCTGTGGGGAAGGTTTAACTACTATTTTTTTCAATAATTCCTTTTGGAGTATACATTATACCAGTACTTTTCCCTTCACTGTTATCTTACATGCAAAAAAAAGTGACATGCAAAATGCAGAGCTCCGTGGATCATGTTATTTCTCTCTGTTGTCTCATGGCAAACAAGTCAAGTGTTTGGAACATGACCAGACAGTTAAGGGCTAGGAGAAAAAACCAATGCTTAACACAAGTGTGCAAAAGTTGTAATGGAAAATTTGGATGGCCAATAATGAAAAGAAAGGAAACATCACAGGATAGTTTCATTGTTGTTTTGGAGAGATAATAAACTTCAGAGATGTAAAGTCAAACCACAAATAGTTTAATTTATGCAGAGAGGAACAGAATATGCACATTGCACATTTTCCTCTAAAAACTGAGTATCTAAAAAAGGCAACTTGGGCCATCTAATGGCTGCCTTCTGGCTGTTCTGGCTACCAGTACTGAATGCAACCGTACATTAAAAAAATTATTTATTGATTTCGGGTTTTGTAATCTTTTATAGGAAATGTACATATTTCTAGGAGTTAAAGTTCCCTTGACAGTGGCTACTAGGCTTTTATTTTAATGTCACATAGAAGGAGGCAAGCTGAAATGGGCTTCATATGAAATTACAAATGCAGCACAAATTGGAGTCAAAAATGAAGAGATTATTCCACATGGGTTATTTGTGAGAACCCAGTGATTGTACCTTTACAGTTACTGGCAGCATAAATGATGCCAGGGATGGTGGCTTTTCATAAGAACCCCCACCTGGGTTTCTGTGATTGAATTGAGGAGCCGAAGGAGGTTTAGCACATTCATACAAGACACACGTACAATGAAGTGACTGTGCATGAAGGGTATGTGCTAGAATTTATTTTATAAGTATGAAAGAATAGCTACAGCTGCAGTAAATAAACTATCCTTTTTTATTTGGTGGCTGAAGACATGTCATTTTGCTGTACATCATACATAGGAAAAATCACAGAAACTCTTTATTCAACAAAATCAAAAATAAAAATAAAAATAGACAAGTACTTTTTATTCCCCCCAAAAGGAGAAAGAGCCAGAAGGCATCACCTGTGTATTTCTGTAAGCACCATTGTTCCAGCTTGTGTTGCTAAGTACTCCTTGTGGAAGAATTTACAACCACTGTGTATAAAAATACCTTACTGAAACCTTGGTTGAAAGGTTTGTCCGTGCCTGCATTTCTACTTCATTCATTATTTTGTCTCAGCTGTCTGTGCAGGATGTAAATTGCTGCCGACACACGGTGGCACTTGTGCTGCCCGCTCAGGGCCCTTTCATGTTCTTTCCTGCTCTCTGTCCTGCCTGCATCCTGCAGGACGCTGGCTCGCAGTACCCGGGAGGGCCAGGAGGGCCGGGGGGACCAGGAACCCCAGGCTGCCCGGCCACCCCAGGGGGACCTCGGTCACCGTCACGGCCTTCCCTGCCGTAGCTGGCTTTGCCTGGTTCACCTGGAAAAGTGGATGCAGGTCTAAACACTGGCAGCATATGACTTGCTTAGCATAATTAGCTTTACTGAACCGCCTGTCCTTAAAAGCTGTATCAAGATGGTTTTTCACTGCTCTTAGAGTATTCCCAAGAGGGGTGCTGACCTAGAGGGACAATTTTCCTCTACCAGACACCCATTACACAGCTACAGCAGTGAAATTTAAGTCCCAGTGCTCTCCAGTTGTACTGGTGCAGGTCTGCTGCTGTACAAAGCTCTGCAGGGTACTCGACTCAGCCAATCCTGCTGCCAGTACCTAGGGCAGGGTAGATGCTATTTGCTACCACAGGGTTTCATTAGCTCTCTGTAAAAAGACATACCAAGAATTTATTTTCATTTTCTACTCAGATGGTTGAGGAAATAGATGTATGGATTGGAACTGCTGAGCACTAAAGTAGTCTGTTACTTCTAAATCTTCAATGAAGAAAGGATGAACAGTGATTTCAGGAAGACTCTTCCAGTGATAGATTTCTACAGAAAACACCTCTGAGATACACAGATATCCTTGGGATCATTAAATACTAAACTTTTTTTTTTCCTTTTTTCACAAAGAGAACAAATTTGATTAGTTCCTCTTGCTATATAAACACAGAAATATGCTGTAGAAATACTGATGGAAGTAACATGTTTATGTTCATCCCCTGGCCACTAGAGGCCAGCTGTGCTTTATCCATCAGCAGGAATCTCTTCTGGAGCCATGTTATATAGCACTGCAATTCATTACCACAGAAATAAAACAGTATCTTAACTTATAAGTGGAGATATTGAAGACTGCTGTGCCTGCCAGTAAGATAATCTGGAGGTTACAGTGCTTTTTTGTTTATTTTTTATATATAATTCTACATGTATATAATACATATAAAAGATATATTAAAAGAGGCGAATTTTATTCATGCTTGTGTAATTGCCTCCTTTTTTTAATGCTTGCTTTACATTTTTCCTAATCTTTCTACACTGAGATAAATGAGGTGGTAGCTTTTTGCTTTTTAGTTTTCAATTCTGATTTCTGACTGAATCACCACCTATGAAGTAAAAGTTATGAAGCACAGTAATTTGGGAGTTTATTGCTTAACGGACTCCTTTTATCTTTTCAAGGCAGCTTGAAGTATCAGTTCTGAGTAAATTTTTACTACATCTCTTCTTTATCCCCACCCTCTTATATTTACCTGGAAGACCTCTTGGTCCAGGATAACCTTTCAGTCCTCTGCCTGGCAATCCTCTTTCTCCTCTTTCTCCTGGTTCACCTAAAGCAAATTCATGAAACATTAGATAGAGTCTGCCTGACGTATCATTTTCAGGAGACTCGATTTCAGAAGTGAACAGTTAATAAGTGGAGAATTCAGCTGGCTGTATAAATTCTTAGCATCTTTCAATGATGTCCTGACACATAACCTTGTAAAATGTTCAGAATTGGATTGGGTTTTTACACCCATTGAGTCATACTCAGAAGCTGACAGGTTGGACAGGGAAAGAAACCACCTAGAGCTGGACAGTAACTACCACATGAAATGTGTCACATTTACATATAAATATATAACAGGAATAAAGCAAAGTCCCAGGACTTCAGGATATTTTGAATGCAGACTGAGGTTAGTGGCTTCTGCAAAACCAAACAAGCTCAGCTAAGAAGTAAAAATTCTTGACTGTTGGTCCTCGAGAAAACCAGTGCAGAGGAGAAAAAAGACGGCTGCACAGATGACAGTATTCTGTTGATATTCACATAAGACATTGTTTTACCTTCACGAAATAAATTTTTTCTCATATAATAATATCACGGAGACTTTCCTTTGGTGGACACCCAGTGTTTCTTCAAGCTCATATCTTGCTCCAAACCTGAATCATCTTAGTAAGATGAAGGGGTTTTTTGTTGCTTGGGTCATAAAGTTCAAATTCTGTTCACTGTTTCTATACCATAACACTGTGTATATTCCTAATTGTGAATACCTTACGTCATTTGGGGGGTTTTTTACCTTTTTTCTTTTCATGCAAGTAAAAAGTCACAAGTTTATACCTAATAATATTTGAGTGAGCTTTATCTTATGCTTCCATAGTGGGTTGTACTGTGGTGAGTAAAGTTAGAATAGACTGCTGGGTTTCTGGCTTGCCTAGAAATGGTACAGCAGAAAACAATGAAGCTGTGCAAGTGAACAGAAGAGGCAGTACAAAAGTCCAGGTTTTAATAAAAGATGCACACAGGGTACTAGAGGAGGAATCTTAACTCTGTGCCTCAGACTACCTAGTCAACATGGAGATCCAGCCTCTCTTTGTAAATACAGCTACTGCAAGCACTAGTTCAGGTTACCCATAGGTACTTCTGCTTTTTCCAGCTACCCAACACTGCGGAATAGTGTTTACTCCTGCTTACCCCAAATGTCTCCAACTTTTTATTACTGCTTCTGAACACAAATTGTCCTTCACTACCCCAGATTGCTCATTAACGTAACTAAATCTCTTTCCTTGAGGCACCTCTTTTGGTTCTACCATTGTTGCTGCTGCTGAAGTCACCGTACCTTTGCATCTTCTGCTGTGCCTCATGGTTACACTTTGCTGTGTTTCTATCTCCTATTTATTATGACCTTTTCTAAACCATTCTCAGCATCTTCTTCCTGTTCCCTTTTATCACATGTCCAAGTACCCTTTTCCTCTCACTCCAATCTCAAACAATTCTCCAAATGGATGGTGAAAATCAGTTGATCCCTGTGACTTCTGTGGAACTCTGGTAAGTACCAGGAACTCAGAGTGAAGCACTGAGATTTTTCAGGTTGGTTGCCATGTACCATCCTGATAGCTCCTGCACATGAGAATATTCACCACTTCCCTTGTATCTGTAATGGTATTTCAACATTTATGGTAAGGTAACTCAGAATTTGATGACAGTTATGATAGCAAACTAAGTATCTTGCTTGTTTGGGCGGGGGGGGGGGGTTAATGCTCTGGTTTTTTTTTTCTTTTAATATTAACACAGTGTAGCCTGCTGTGTCTTGAATCAAATTTTGCATGCCCCATACATCACCTTTGTATTTCTGTTGTTTCTTCTGCAGATGACATTCCATCGAATTAAAACAGTAACAAAGCTCAGCAATGATGTTAAGTTTTGTTTTGTTTGTATTTTATCCCTTCTCTCAAAGGTTTTCCAAATTTTACTTTCAAATAAATCTTGAATAAAAAGTAAACACTCTACTCCAGCAACAGAATAGCTTTGTGCAGAAAGACAATTTTTAAATAAGACCTAGGTTTGAGAAAACAAATCAAAATCACTGCTGAACAGAAACTAATACATACAGGGTAGTCATAAGACTTTGCAGAAAATTCTACCCTATAATCCTCTGGAGGAGAATAGAACCTCTCAGTCATGAACAGAAGAGATTAACTTAGATCAAAGATTTTGTGTAAAATGTAAGTCAACTTTAGTATGGATTTGCCCTTTCCGAAGAATCAATAGACTCTGGCACCTGGTGCAATGTTGTTAAATGGCTCAAGTATTATATGCAAATAAAAAGGTAGATTATTATCAGTCCCTTGTAATGCAATAAACTGGGGCTGCTTAAAAAAGTAGACTGGATTTTAGTGAAGGAATCTGACTGCTTACATCAGCTCTTGGGATGGTAAGTCTCGCAGAAGTGAGGTCAACAACCAGGCTGAATGGAGGAAAGTGAATCACTGCTGGAATCACATGTGCTTTTTGTCATCAAATGACTTCTACAATGTGAGAAAGGATGGCATCTGTCCTGAACTAGAAGTAAGCAGCTAAGTCAGAGTCCTAATACTGATTCTCACTCTCATGGCCTTTTGAGGTTTTGAGTTTTCTATGTGCTAAAAACCAGATTTCTAAACAAGTCTTGTTAAAGCCAGGCCAATGTGCCCTTTAATCACTGTGGTAAGTGACACAAGAGTTACAGGAAACAGCTTACATTCCTAACTCAGGATCGTTTTGGACTTCACATGTGTACAGTCTACATCCACAACCTGTAAACCAAGGAAGGGGGGGGGGAGGCAAAAAAAAAAAAAAAAAAAAAAAAAAAAAAAAAAAAAAAAAAAAAAAAAAAAAAAAAAAAAAAAAAAAACCAAAACCTAAACAGTCAAGTTTCACCAAATGAAAGCCAGCTGGAGAATTTCTTACCTTTAGGACCTTTACGACCAATCTCACCAGGGGGACCTTTAAGGCCAGGCAGGCCACGGGGGCCAAGCTGTCCTGGGAAACCATTTTCACCAGCAGGTCCTGGAGCACCTGGTGGCCCTGGTCGGCCAGGAAGACCTGGAGCACCAAATTCTGGCCTCCTTAGGCTGGCTGCCAGCTGAGCTAATTGTTCTGCAATGAGCAGGAGGACAGAGTTAAGGTATAAGTGAACATGAATGAAGAGATTCTCATGATCATTGAAGAAGAATGTATGTTCTCTGCTACAGGAACTGACAGATTACATTACAGCACCTTCCTTTTGTATATTTCTATTTAAAAAAGTTTATTACATATAAGATATTATCTTAGGACTACCAGTGGCAAACTGCATAGGCACACTGCGCAGAAAAAATTTGCAACTTTTCCTGCAAAATAAATTTGATGTTTATAGGTTGACATTATTCAAATGTATATAGTTTACTTAGAAATGTCCTTATAATTTTCTATGTCATTTAAATTTCAACCATTAGTAAGAAACTTACTCCTTTAAGAGGCAGCAATTACATGAGTAAATAGCTCTCTTCATTACTATGTGTTAATCCTGTCAAGATCCATTTTTGCAAGAAGGGAAAAGTATGAGGTCAGTTATATATGCTGCCTGTTAAGTGCAGGCCTTGTTTTTCAAAGGAAAGAAACCCTCAAACTTGTGTTTATGAGCTCAGGTTTGATAAACCTGAACATTTTATGTTGATCTTTTCTTAAGGTATCGGCAGAACCTTTGCTCTTGATCAGGCACAGGATCAGCTTGCCATTCCTCAGGACAGTCTGTGCTGGATATTCCCCTTTGCTCCTCCCCCTTGCAGGCCACTGCTACAGCAGCATAAAAGCAGTCCTCTCTTTCCATAATGTTTCTGTTCTAGACTTCAAATCCATCTTCCAAGAATGCTTTAGAAATAACTTTCTCTGGATACAGCCACACACAACTCCATATGACATTTGCTTTGAAGTCTGCAGCACTTGGAAAGACCAGTTATTTTGTGTCCACAGCTGAGAAATATTAAGATTATGTGGGCTGGGTTGCAGGGGGGGTTAGGATCTGAATTAAAATAGGAATTATAGCCAGCAGATATACAAGGAATAGCTCTCTGCAGGTAAAGCCTGAGAAGCTGAACTTCACTTACAGCTGTCTTTAAGATGACAAGGTTCCAAGGACCTACTTGGATTGATTTCTATTCCTATGTTTTTCTCTCTTTCTAATAGGCCAGCATGGACAATTATAGGAGTTTTCAAGAGGGGTGCAATGAAGACAGTCTAGATTTTCCCCATACCAGTGCCCTCACTGTTAATTCTGATGGTTATGAATAAATTCAAGTACCAAATCTGATTTCATTATAATCCTTCTCAATATTACTGTGTCTTTCAAGAGACCACTTTAAAAGGCCTTTTTTACCCTGTCGAGCAGCATCAAGAATAGTGACAACTACTGAATATTTTTAAATCATGAGCAGTAATTTCATTCTGTAAACTCTTAACATTACAGAGGCATAATATCCCAAAAGACATCTTCAATAGCAAGTAGTGAAAAGTTTCTTTTGTGTTTACAGGGCAGCAAAAATGTCTCAACTCAGTAAATTCCATGCACCCAACCATATTAGAAAAGCTTCAGATTTCTGTGTGTGTCAAGAACTCAGAAAATATAATTAGAGTTTTCAGTATCTCTCCATTGCTTTAATTTTAAGGTATGTTTTCTCCAGAAAGCTTCTCTCCGCAGTCCTCTTCTTTTTATGTATTTTGCGTAGTTTGTTTGCTGCGATCTAAGAGTGAGTACAAAAGGCTAAAAAGCTTTCAGTGAAGCTTGAATACTTTTATGTATGCAAACACAGCAAGCGATTTGAATACAAAATGCATGTATTTCACACAAATACTCTGGTCTATGGCTTGTTTATCACTGCAATAGTGTGGAATCAACAGGTAGTTCAATGAGGCTACAAAATATATATAAGTAAGGGACTGCCTCATACTGTGTTCACATTCGTATGTGGATTTTCCACCTGGTTCCCTGCTGAGGCCATGCAATTTGTTCTGAGTAAGCATGGGGAAAATCTTAGTTGCCTCCACAGAAGTAGATGATCCCAATATAAATGCACAAGAAGCATCAAATACTTTTTAACCTATTTACCTTGCATGACTCTCATGCAAACCTGCTTAATGTGGTGATCGCTTGGTTCTTTTCCCTAGGATTAAAAAAAGAGCATTTTAATAAAACAGTTGATGCCACACTTACATTTTATAAGTGTGCCTGGTGCAAAAAAATGCTGGCCAGTTGTCACAGTTTAACTCCAGTGGCAAAACAGCACACAGCTGCTCACACCCACAGCCCACACCCATGGGACGGGGGAAGAAAAAGAAGTTTTATAAATGGAAAGAAGGAGGAGGGGTTGGAAGAAGGGGAAGAGGAAGAAGAAGAAAATAAAATACAAAAAAGACAACGAAAATGTAAGTGATACAAATGAAAGCAGTTGCTCACCACTCCCACAAGTTTTCCCTGGTTACATTGCTGAGCATGATGCCGTATGGTATGGGATATCCCTCTGGTCAGTTAGGGTCAGCTCTCCCAGCTATGTCCCCCCCCAGTTTTTTGTGCACCTCCAGCGTACTCACTGATGGGGCAGTGTAAGGAGCAGAGGAGGCTTTGATTCTATGCAAACAGTGTTCATGAGTAACTGAAACATCACAGAATGGCTTGGGTTGGAAGCGACCTTCGAAACCATCTAGTTCCAACTCCCCTTCAACATGACCTTGAACCCTTCCAGGGACAGAGCATCCACAGCTTCCTTGGGCGCCCTATTAGTACCTCACCATTCTTGCAGTGAAGAATTTCTTCCTAATATCTAATCTAAATCTATGCTTTCACTTTTAAGCCATTACCCTTTTTCCTGTTCCTGTCAGCGTGCTATAAAGATTATTTTCAGCACAAATCCAAAACATAACCCCATACAAGCCACTGTGAAGAAATGTAAACGTATCTAATGAAAAACAATCCATAAGTCACTAAAAGGTGTTCCAGCTCCTGTCAGTGCAACTATTCCAGCTGATGTCAACTTAACTAGCAAGGTAGTCTGTGAGTGATGCTCCTTTGTATCAAACATGGTTTGGTTTCATGCACACTACAGGGCTGGGGTGGGCATAAGAAAACAGAGCTGAACTGAAAGCTGGGGGCCCAAGGACGTAGCTGCGTACAACCCACGATTGCTCTGGTGTACACAGGTGTCTGACCAGAGGCACACTGTACTTCAGACTCCTGTGGCACTTCAGTTTGGCGTGTGTACATGCAAAACAAGGAGTGGTGGGAGTGAGAGATAAAGGTTCAAAAGATACCAACTACATGAAAACAGTTCTTACAGCTGGCCCTTCGCTGCCAGGCAGGCCTGGGGCACCCTGCTCCCCCTGCAAGCCTCGCGGTCCAGGTGAGCCTCGTGGCCCTTCCATGCCAGGCAGTCCCCGACTTCCCTCAGGCCCACGGGAACCAGGGTCTCCAGGATTACCAACCTGACAACAAAAGAGAGGAATTTCAATGGACTGCTATACTAGTGATAGATTCATTCCAACATACCAAAATGGTTACAGGAGCCATTCACAAACGCAAAGAAATGAGTGCTGAAATGCAGTTGTTGAATAGAGGTATTTTTTAAATAAGCAACTGAATTCAGTAGTTGCCTGATTTTTAAGAGGTCTATATTCTTCACTTAAAGGGGAGAAGTGGAAAAATAATTATTCTGTCAAAATAGGTAAATCAGAATTAATAGTGACACGCTCAAGATGGTTCTCTGCCCTCATGCATGTCAACATGGAACATTTCTAGACATTAAGTGCTGCTTAAGGTACAAAAATTACAGCTCCCTGCTTGCTCCAAATGCCTTTCATGTCCTTCTGTAGAGAGTACCACAGTATGAGTCTCTACTGTGTAGCCCCAGGCTGTTTGGGAACACAGATTTTTGCTTTGTTTACTCTGTCAGAGCCAGAGCTAGTTCTAGTGCCTATGCTTGAGTTTGCTGGCAGAGGAGAAGGAACATCCTCACACAAACTGACACTGACAAACTGCCTGAACAGATGCAGTGCCACAATTTCACTCAGGGAAGGGGTAGAAAGAGCTGTTCCTGACCCCTGGGGAATGAAAGGATTGGTGTGACTATGTCAATATGTCCACTTAAGTACACTGAGTAAACAAAGCTATAGCGTCTGGTCCAGTAAATTTACTAAGCATTATTAAATATCATGCAGAGTGAGACCTATGCCAGCAGGCGCATCTGAATTATTGTATTTGGTTTGAGCGGC
The DNA here is from genome assembly GCA_013389985.1 of Dryoscopus gambensis. Taxonomy (NCBI): domain Eukaryota; kingdom Metazoa; phylum Chordata; class Aves; order Passeriformes; family Malaconotidae; genus Dryoscopus; species Dryoscopus gambensis. The sequence continues at coordinate 13,382 of WEIT01029697.1, read as the reverse complement.
AATGTTCTGGTAGCAGGGGCTCTACAGGGGTGGCTTCTCTGAGAAGCTGCCAAAACCTTCCCCCATGTCCAGCAGAGCCAACGCCAACCAGCTCCAAGACAGACCTGCTGGCCAATGCCAAGCCAATCAGTGAGGTTCGTAAAGCCTCTGGGATAGCATGTTTAAGGAGGAAAAAAGTATTGCCTAGAAATAATTGCAGGCAAAGCGCAGGGTGAGAATATGTGAAATTAACAGCTCTGCAGACACCGAGGTCAGTGCAGAAGGAGAGGAAGGAGGTTCTCCCCCATTGTTTTACTTCCCATTATCTACTCTGACTCTGATTGGAAATAAATCCGTTCATTTCCCCAAGTCTCTTTTGCCCGTGACCGTAACTGGTGAGGGATCTCTCCCTGCCCTTATCTGGGCCCATGAGCTTTTTGTTATATTTTCTTTTCCCGGCCAGCTGAGGAAGGGAGGGACAGCGTGGCTTTAGTGTACACCTGGTGTCCAGTCAGGGTCAAACCACCACAGTTGCTTTCAATACAAGTTAATTTACTCCTATTAAACAATAGTGGTACTAACAAAGAAAAGTAACACGCAAAAGAAAGGAAAAAAAGCCACACAACAAAACCCAAAACAAGCAGGGGAAAAAAAAATCCTACATACTCATGACTTCCCAAATCTACTGGGGGAAAAAAAGAGGAACACCCGCTGAAAGAGATGCTGAAGAACAAATTACTCAGCTAATTATCAGTTAAATCCACAAGATGGAGCCATTTCGGTTCCAGCTGTCCGGCATCCCAGACAGCCGACTGCTGTCCCTATCGGAAGAAAACCCAAAGAACATGCTTCGAAAGATATATTAAGAGGACAGAATAATTGCTTTTATGGACTATACAACCGGGAAGCCATCATTCTTTTCTTCCCCAGCCTGGTGAGTTATCAGGTTCCCAGACAGATTACTCGTTCCTGTGAAGGTACTCACTGGGATGACAAGCCCTATAGGGTCTCATCAAGACAAGAGAATTTTAAAAACCTAGGTGGATAAAATTATGGATTTCTCTTCTACTCTATCTCTTCCTCATGTCCTTCATGTAGAATCTTTATCAGCAGTAAACACCCTTTAGCCTTCATTTGCTTAGCCCCAAAATTACCCAGAACATAAGAACACAAGCACAGCTTTTTTGTTATGCTCAGCCTCAGTTCCCCATAGGCAGAACTGTTGGTATTTTAGTATCACAGCCCATATTGTCAGATGCTGTAACAATTCAACTCTTCAGTGATCCTGAAATAAAAGAATGAATTCAGCTCTCCAGTTATTTTTTTATGTGACATACAAGATTCTGCTCCTTCCACATCAAAGTTATCACTTTGCAGTAAAACAAAACAAAACGAAATACAATAAAACAAAACAAAATAAAATAAAAATTAAAATAAAATAAAATAAAAATAAAATCAAATAAAATAAAGGAATCTGGGCCATAAATACTTCTGGTTTCACAGACATCACAATCCTGCTGCCAGCTTTTTAACAGTAGCACGCAGCCACTGCACTGAGCCTCCTTTCTATCCAACACCTACTGTACAAAGGGTGCATTCATTTCCTTTTAGAAAAAACTTAGTTGGCCAGAAAACTGCTGCTGAATGATGCTTCTCTTTTATGGAGTTAGAATTCAGGAAACTAATTCTTTTTCAAAGCTATTCATTTTAATATTAACTGTATTCAAAATTTAAACAGAAGAAAATCTGTTAAACGCATTCAATTTAACTGTGATAAAGAGCTTAGCCTGTTATTTGCATTTTTCTTTCCTTAAATCAGAAAACCATCTATATGATCTACTAGATCTCTGGATTTCTGTAACAATGTTATTCATTATACTTACAGCTCCCTTTGCTCCTGGTAATCCCATGTCACCCTAAAAATAAGACAAACTATTAGAAGAGAATCTCCATTACCACAGACATTACAAATGCAGTAAATCTGACATGATTTTTTTCACTACATAAAGAAATTTCATCTATTCGGTTGATTCACGCACAATTGCACCACAAATTAATTACAATTCCTTTGAAAATAAAACCTTTATTTTGAGTGGGTTTTTTACAATTCCTTTCTCAAAAACTTTTCTGTAAGATGCAAATGAGAAAGTGTGTTTGTCCTGTACTGTAGCTGTGTTTGAGAGGTTAGAGCCGTGTGTCTGATTCCAAGATAAGCAATACAAAAACAATTATAACAATCTTAGACAGCAGATTTCTTGGAAACCTTTAGAGGAAGCATTTTTTAACCAAGATTTTCTAGTTTCTGGAAAGTGACAGAACTGTGGATATCAGTGCTGTGTTAATGCTGAAAAAACTACAACAGAAACCAGACAAGTGTCTACCTAAAGCTCTGTGAAGAAGCCAAATCCTAACAAGTTACAGCAATCTTTCTCCTGGCTTGAACAATACCAAAATCCCTCAGGCACCTGACTGAGAATAGCAATCCCACTATTCAGGAATTTTTAGGCTTTCTTCTCAGCTGGAAAAAAAAAATACCTTCAAAATCTTGTAATCCCTTGTGAAATAGATTAGTATGAAAACACCAAAGAAACTTTGAGCAAATTCTTGCAAACTGTACTTTCCCAGTTCCTAAATGTCATTGGTGAAATAACTGGTTTCCAGTCAAAGGCCTGTCTGTTAATGAATATGTCATAATTGAAATAGAAATAACTGTTATCCATTTAAAACCAGAGTAGCTGGCAGCACAGTTAAACAACACATAGTATTGCTTTCTGGGGATCTGTAGAGTGATTGTAATGCGCAGTTACTGGACATCTAGCTCACTAAGGCTTTCAGAATTGCAGCATGTAGGCAAAAACCACTCATTTCCAGCATACAACCTGGCTACCATTCTTTGAATAGGGAGCAGTTTACTTCCTTAAGGAAGATCAGTTCTGGCTTTGCTGTATGAGGCCCCATGGGAGCCACTGAACCAGTGGGTTTCTCTTTTGGCAGGGAAGCAAACCCTCTTTACCAAAGGGCACATGACGCAGGCATTACCCATGTCAATTCATGACATGCCATACCCTGGCAGCATATATATATGTATATATGCAATATTACAGTGCCACAGCCTCTTCGCAGCTCATTTTTTCTCTCCCTAACAGCTAGTTTCAAATTATATTTCCAAAGAGAAAGTCAATACAAAGTATTTCCTTTAAGTGTGAGTCATTAAGGATATTTATTAACTCTCCTCCTGTTTAACCTGAGTTAAACTAATTGCTCCTCCTCACTGCCTCAAACACCAAGAATTTGTGTCTGTGTATGCATGTGTGTATATATATATATATATATTTATAAACAAACAGTCTCTCTCTGTATATGTATCTACCTACATATATATATATATATATATATATAAACACAGACACATGCCTTTCCTTCAAGGCAGTCTGTACTATATTGTACACCTAACAGAATATGTATGTTACAGTGCTTTCCAAACAGCAGGAATAGCGTAACTAGGCAATTAGAACTGCTGTGCTCTGCAGTGGCCAGTTGGTATAACACTGAAATGTGCATTTCAATGATGAAAACGTAACACTTGAAGTATTCCAACAAGACTTTATGTTTTTAAATTACAATAACAACATAATATTATATCAGGTAAAGGAAAGAAAGGTATCTTACTAAGTCACCCTTTTCTCCTCCATCTCCTTCTGCTCCAGGTGCACCCTATATTAAGGAAAGACACTGTCAGCCTTCAGATTTAGTCAACTTTATGTGACATTTGGTACTGTGACTTTAAAGTCCCACGATCTCTATCATGACTTACTTGTTCACCCTTAGGTCCTGGTTCACCCACCGAACCCTAAAAGGTTAAAGATAAAAAAACAAAAAAAAAGAGAGAGAGAGAGAAAGAAGTATTCAGAATTTCAAACTGCAGGTTCTAAAGCACGCTAAATGTTCTTTGATCCTAAATTTCGCATTCATGCAAGAGACTTTTAAAGCTGCAAATTTTTAAGAATGACAATGAAAGCACTTAAATCTTACTATGTAATTTATGTTAAATTATGTAATTTAAATTAGACTAAGGCAAGTACTAGCTTGGAACGTACAATCCAGCACCACACTGGACAGAAGACATTCTGAGTGTCAAACAGTAGATCTCCTGTGGGAACCCTGGATTCTGAGAGTTTTAATCTCTCAGCGCTAGCAAGTACAGATCCTCAAAAATACACTGCATTTGATCTGAGGCCCTGGAAAAGGCTTCCAAAACCAGGTGATAACACTGAGATTATTAGTGTGTAATTGATAGAAGTGTGTTATATCACTGGGTGAAGATACAGAATTTTAGGTTTTGGGATATAGTAATATATATATACACACAGGTAACAAGATGGTGGAATTAGGGTGGGGGCTAGTACCTCTTCTTTCTTCTTCTTTCTTCTCAATTTGAGTAAGTTTGTAATTGGGTGAAAAGGCCGTGCATTGCAGAGGCCAGGGCATTAGGTTATTGGGCTATAAGTAAAAATAAATTTGTTGGCATAATATAATTGGGTAGTTTGGGCTTCAAAAGGCCCTGAAAGAACTCAAGCTCAGCCATTTTCCACCTTACTAACTAAGAAGCACATTCTGTGTAGTTGTAACTTAGATAAGAAATAATAAACATCCAAGTCTAAGGAAGAAAGTGCGTCTCCTGCCTCTTAATCCAGGCTCTGGGTAAAAGAACAAGATAAAAGCAAACAAAGAAGAAGCCAACAATCTCCCCTTTACATGACAAATGCTCTTGCAGATGCTATTGGTCTGCTCTGAGAATTGGTTAGAAGCTACAAGTAATAAATCCAGTAAGTGTATCACTTTTTCTAGCACTATTCTATATTCCATATTGCTGTAGGCTATACTAGCCCTGCTAACGAGGGATAAGCAGAGTTGCATTCACAAGTATGGTTACAATCTTGTCTTGTGTGCTGTTTAATTCTCAATGTCTTTTAGCAAACCTGTGTCTAAAACTTTGATCGCTGTAGTCAAAGCTGAAGAGCTTGTATCTTAAAGTTAATATTCCTTTTTAAAAAGAAAATAGATTATGTTTCATTTTAGAATCCTCTAACAAAACATACCTGTGTGGATAGGCAGGAAATAAGGAGTAATAAATTAATGACCTAATTCATTTCAAACAGATATAATTTTTTTCTGTAGCAGAATTATTATATTTGTAGAACACTATATCATTTAGGAAAATCTTTTTGTATTTGTATTCTGTTAGAAAACCAGTCACACCGTCCTTTGAATATTCTTTGCAGTCTGTGCATGTTCAAAGATATGCATTCCAAAAGAACTATAACTGTGCATGATAATTTTTTTCTTGTAAAACAGACAGAGAGGCAGCAGTTTTTCTCCCATTTCAGAGATCCATTTAATTCACATAAGGTACAGGCACACAGACTGGTGTGACTTTTACAAATTTAATGAATTCTGACGTGTTCTCATGTTCTTGAGGATGAAGAGCTAATACTAAATTATCCACAAAGCTAAGCAGTATAAATCACAGAACTGTTTAACATTCTAACTTTGTCAAACAATACTGAAACTATTTTGTCTGAAGTGTTCTCAAGATTGTGCCTTGTTAAGGTTTCCCAATTACACAAAAAAGACATTGGTTTCCAACCTAAAATTGTTTTGGGGGTCCTTTTTCTCCCCTTCCTCTTGTTTAGAGCAATAAAACTGCCAATAGAGAAGGCTGACATAGAAGAATCTATTGCTTTTGTGAGCCCTGGCCTGCAATGTTTGTATTAGCAAATATAAAAATAGTAACTGAAACTATCTGAATCTATTCTACATTGACTCCAAAAATTTTAATGGAGGCAATAAGGCAAGATTTCAAACTATGAAAATACTCACTTTTATTGACATACTGCCAATCTATTTGCAAAAATCCTTCTCAAATCATACCCAAGAATTATTTGCAAAACTGCCTGTCAGCATCATCCAAAACTGTACCAGGGGCTACTTTAACTACTTAGCAGCACAAAGGACCATGTTGCACTACCAAGGTCTGACACTTACCTTGGTGCTGTTTAGCTTACTAAAATAGACAGAACCCGAGTGTGTGAAACCAATCCAAAATACATGAATCAGAAACAGCCTAAGTGGTGAATGCTGGGGTTTGGCCATTATCCGCGTTGTGTGGGCATAACCACCCCGTAAGATTCACTGCAGCATAAGCCATTGCTCGTACATTGCTTTGTCCTGCTCTCTCTGCTAGACTATGTCAGGTGTGCGCCTGTTGCACACAGCTCCTCGCCCAAACTAGTGGCAGTCTGGTTCAGGCTCCAAAGGAGCCAAAGGCCTAGGCTGTGACCTCCTTTTTCAACCTAAAAACCCACATGGTGACAGGGTGACATGGTGAGGCTTGGTCCTCGTGGGCTTGGAAACAGGACCACTGACCCTGCAATTAGCACATGATATTATGCTTGTAACATTCAATCATTTTTATATCCATTGAATTTTGCCAACTCTCACTTTTACGTATCACTTCAATAAAAACACTTCTGCTGGTGTCTTTGGAGGTGATTAATTCTTTAAGTGGTCATCACCTGCATGTAGACAAGATGCCAACAGATAGTACACAATTTTTAACAGCTTTGGGATCAAGAATGACTACTGATATATCAAATTCATGAATTCTATTGGCTTCCGGCTGCTATTTACATCAACTCTTACCACGTAGAAATAGCTACACAACAGAATTTTATAGGATCCCTGTGTACAAAACCATGAAGTTTTGAAATCAGAAAGGGAAAAAAGATTACTTCAGCCTAGAACTTACTCCTAGAAGGGGTTGACCCAAAGGCTATGGTTAACAGGCTATAGAGACACCTATTTCCAACCTGACAAAACCAGGCCATGCAAAACCAATATATCGTAAGACTGATGAAGCTGCAGAAGCTGAAGGGAAGAGGAAGGTGTCGTGGTTTAGCATAACTTGGTTTATAGTTAAGGAGAACTCCAACAGCCTTAGAAGTGATTTTTTTGCAAGAGGCTGCAGAAAGCTTCCTCCAGACCCGACAAAACATATCAGCGGTCTAGTTTGAATACCGACAATGCTGTTAAGCTACTTAAGAAAGCTTGACACCCCTCTGTGAACGACATTTAAGAATGAACAAACCCCAGGAAAGCTCTCTTGCTTCCGGCTTTTGGACAGGTAACTGGGGGGCCCACACAGCCCAGCAGGGGGGACTACTGATATATCAAATATCAGCAGGGCTGGGCCGTGGCCCTGCTCTGTGCGGGCCGGCCTGAGGCACAGCTCAGCTAAAATCTCAGCCAATTCTGCTTCGTTAGAGCAGCCCCCTCCCAGTGCAGCCACCAAAATTAAATTCTACACCAAAACGAGCTCCAGCCGCCACTCGGCAGAGATCACGTGACCAACAGCGAGAGACAAGTTCCAGCTGCAAGGCCCAGGTAAGAGTAACTCTTTCAGCGCTGTAAGATTACCCAGAACAGATGAAACCTGCAGACATCAATCCTCTCCCGAGTCAAAGGACAGGGAAAGCTGAAGGCAAATGAAGAAAACACCATAGAGACACCAAAGTCAGTGAAGAAGGAAGAGCTGAAGCCCAGAGAGAGGAGAAAGAGGAGACGCTTCAAACCTAGAAGCTGAAATTCTTTTGTAAGGCTATGGAGATGAACTATGATACATCAGAGTACCCCCTGTAATTCATGAAAAGCGTAGGGAGGTGCAGCGTTCAAACTCCAACTATGAGCAAAGGTACCTGTGCTGAAACAAGCAAATGCTGAAGTAGCTTTGATCTAATGAGAAGCTTGAACAGAGAGAGATGAGAGTAATGAAGACCCTCAGGAAGGAAGAAGATGACCTCTGTTCCCAGAGATGAAGATGATCCCAGAGATAGATGAAGAGAACCTTTACTTCTGAACAGCTCATCTTTAAAATGGTCCCCCATTAGCTAAGGACTGAACCCTCGAAAACAGTTGTGGGGAAAGCTGTAAGTCGAGGGAAGGGACTTTCACATCAAGCAGAGAACCATTTTCCGGGCTGCTGTTTGTTGTGGCATTGAAGCCACGAGAGAACTGTTTCTTGTGGAAACACCTCCATGGCATGGCAAGAGAGACTCCTCTCTCTAGGCGAACTGAAGAAAGACTAGTATAGAGGTGGTAAACTGAAAAAATCCCAAGTTTTGTCTCTTTATGTTGTCAGTGGGAGAAGAAAGAAGAGGTGGGGGGAGGAGAAGTGTTCTGAAGGTTTCTTCTGACTCATATTATTTTTTTTTCTTTTAGTTCTGTTAATAAAGATTCTTTATACTCTTTAAAGTTTTGGGCCTGCTTTGCTTTCTCCTAATTCTTATCTCACAGGAGGAAAATAAGTAAGTAATGGATTTTGAACTAAACCACTACACTTAATTGGTGTTTCTGCCTGGTTACGAACTGAACCTGTTACAGAAGGAAAGAGTGGCATAATGCTTTCCAGGCTTGTGACTTGGAAGACATACTGCAGGTCAGTGCTGCTAGCAAGGCTGCAGCCACGCTAAGCCTGCCCCAGAAAATTCACTCCAACCTCTATGCAACTGAAAAAAATAGTACGAGTAAAGGATACAAGCAGAGAGCTAAAAAGCAGTCACAGGATGAAATAGTTCCTAGCATGGTGCTTTGGACTTTAAGGTATTTGCACAGAGCAATAAACTGGCCTCAGGTTTTTAAAAAAGGTCCAGGCATAAGTTACTGTCATCTGCCACTTAGAAACCTCCTGGATGGCGTCTGACTCTCTCCAGGTATGCTTACAGCATCTACATTCTACTTTTTATTCTAGAGATCCAGACCATTTATATGGCAAGTGAGGAAAATCAGACACCTTTGGAGAGAGGTTGTCAGCACTGCAACAAATGTTAGGTATTTTCCTTCACATTTCCTTCCTCAGTACCTTCAGTCTCCCTCTGGAGAAGTCTAAAGAATGAATCATTACCAATCTAATAGAAAAAGAGTGTTTTATGTCAATACTTACATTTGACTAGGAACATGTGTTCCTGATCTCAGCATTAAAAGAAAACCAAACAAACATGAAAAAATACTTCAACAACATAAAAGACTTAAAGCTTGCTTTTAAGTACCTGAATAGCTTTTTTTAAAAAAGCTGCCAAAAACAACAGCAAGTCGTATCCAGAAACGCTATGATGTACACTGGGAGCATACCAAGGGCAGGATTCCTCTGTTAAACGAAGACATTCTACAGCAGTTATACCCTGATAACTGCTGATTATGTCTGATTAACAGGCCAATACTTCCCTGGTTGTCAAGAGGATGTAAGGGGCACTTCACAACTGTAATTCATTTAATACTGAAGTAGATGTGCCTCAAGAAGGAAAGATGAAACACAGTAGAGAACTTAATATTTTTATAATGAGTATGTCAGAAGTTTGGCTAGTGAATTCCATCCTTTCCAGTCTCCTATAGCCAAGAGAAGATAAGAAACATCTCTGGCTTTATGTACTGTCTTCACTGACATTTATTGAGCAAAGCAAGATATCTTCTGCAGTTATGGGAGACCCCCAGGGCCCAATTCTTCCCTCTCAACAAAATACTAGAAGTATTTCTATCCTGTAATTCTGTGTGTATGCATATGTGTCGCAATAGCTGCATTAGCACGTGCATTTCCATAGCAGGTCCTAAGACATATGTAACAGACATCACTTCTACTGTAGATGAGGGTGGAAGTTTCAAAGCTCTATAGTGACCAGGGACTGACCATTTCAGATCTGGCTGTATCAATGATTTGCAGTATGATTGAGGTCTTTAAATGATTCAAACTTAAAAAACCAAAAGAATATTTCCACCAGTAATCTTATTTCAGTCCCTTAAGTGACACTGTCAAGACTTTTCCTGTCCATGTTTATGAGCTATAAGTAGTTAACGGGCACATGGAGCACCACTTTCAAGCAGTTAAGATATTTATATACACAACAAGAAAACAGACATTAACTCATGGAAAAACTGAAAACAGTGCTCAACTTATTGTGTTTACTCCTGACATCAAACGGCAGTCCGCATGTATGAGTGCATTTCTTACCCGGTCACCTTTACCACCAGGAAGGCCTGGAGGACCAGGCAGTCCAGGAAGTCCAATACTACCCTGGGGACCCTGTGAAAATAAGTCAAGGATGTAAACTTAGCCAGTCTGGTTTAGAATGAACAACTAAGGGTCATACCCTGAAGCAGATGGGGCAGAACCTTATTCCCAGAACAGACTTAGCTCAATGAAAGAGGATTATCTGATGCAAATAGGGCTGATCCAAAGTACAGCACTTTAAACAGAATCTTATTATGAATTTATTGCTGACAATCACAACAGAAATGACTTACAGGGTTTTCTACCCTCCAGTCCCTCAATGACAGTCTGGTTCTCTTAAAAATACTTCCCAAGGTCTTGCACTCTGTGATTTGCACATTCCTCTGGAACAGTAGGCTCTTTCAGCCAAGACCTCCCCAGCTATGCTTCTGAGTGATACTGTGTAAATACTGCTGGAGCTCTGGTAAAAGGTGGCATTCATAATGTGCTCCATTCCTTAGTTTCACGTAGCTGCTAGCAGAAAGCCAGTCTCTCACTGCTCCTGTTCCCAGGTACACGCAGCCCACACAGGAGTGTGCAACTCAGCTTTGCACATCATAGGATTTATGGGTTTATTGAATAGAGGGAAAAGTGACACACATCTCCATGTAATTTAAACCAGCATTTTCTAATATTAGCACAGTCACAGTGGACTGAAAAAGAAACTGAACCACCACTCATTTCAATGTTATTTTCAGTTCCCAGCATGGATAAAGGGGTAAGTGTAGTTCCAGATGATACTATAGCTCCTTGAAAGTAAACATGAGCACTGAATATGGAAATAAACTGCTTACCAATTTCCCTGGTAAACCTGGAGGACCTGCAGGACCTGTCTCCCCTCTGCTACCCTGGAAGCAGAAATAGAAGGACAACGTTATTTCCTAAAATACTTCCTGTGATCTGGGAATAAAGTATGATTTTTTTTTCCCCTAATGCTAAGTGATTCACACTACTTAGCAGTTGGGTTTGATTTAGACTTCTTTTTCATAGTGCAAAAATACCATATGCATTAAAACCAGTGAAACTTTCTGAGTAAACGTTTTTAGTTAACAATTGCATATAATCTTTATTTGGCATTAAATGATTTGAGTAATTCATTTTGCTGAGTGATTAACCACAATGAAGTTCCGTTCATGGGATCACACCTGCGGGTTACTTGTCACAAACACATTCACTTCACTATGACAGCTCTGGCAGGCACACTTAACTTTAGGCTTTTGCTTAGTTTCATCACCTGAACTCCTATATGACCACATATTTAAAGCATCTGATCCCCAATGGACAAATGTGTAAAGTAAATGCAGAAGTAATGCTTAACAAACTCATTCAGGTTTAAAAAAACTCTAGACTGTTATAGGGAAGGGTTACTTTTAAAAATCCCCACTTATAATAGTGGTAAGCATAAATATGCTCTTTGCTGCATCTTTATACCTTCACTTCAGACATTTTGATCCATCCAGATCACCATATTCACATTAGTGTTACAACTCCATTACTTAAAGCAGCCATTTGAATACACACTGTGGGTAAATCTGACACTGAGCCAAACTTGCAAAGATTTTTGAACTGAAGCACCTTTCTCAAAAGATTTTGTCTTTTATGATTGAACTTTTCAGAACAGCTCAATAAGTTTTATAGCTTTACTCTCACATGTACAGACATATCCCTGGACAGATAAATTCAAACAATGTCCCAACACAAGCCTAGGTCTCACTTGAGAAACTCTTCTTAATTCCACTGTGTGAATATGTATGAACTATTTGCAAGAAAAAAAAGGATATAATATTTAAGATCATAAAATGTCAAGAATTGAAGTTTTTAGTCATGCAAGTTGATAAGCAATTATACAATAACATAGAATATTTTAGATAAAAGCAGATCTTAACATTCTAGTGCTGTATGCACTGGATAATTTTAAATATAGGATTTTTTTCATAATTAGAACAATATTGTGAAATGTTCTGGCATACTAAATAAAAGGAGATGGCAGACATGGCCTTTTACACTAGGTCATAAATTCAATGACAACTTCTCCCACAAGCTTAGGAAAGCTAACTCTACAATTCAAGAATAATTAGGTATCCTGGAGAGATCACAGAACCAAACACAAACAGGCTTTTCCATGCATTTCCTTCAAAATATCCTGTGGTGTTAAAATACCTATTATTTTAAAGCACTTTGCTTAGTTTCTAGAAGCTTTTTTATGGGAAGGAAGGATGGAAGGAG
>WEIT01029696.1:41554-55368 GCA_013389985.1 Dryoscopus gambensis | reverse complement strand
GGGAGGCTAGCCCTGAAGCACCTGTATGAACATGAACTGTGGAAAATTTAGGTCATGCAAATGCTGTAGTCTGGCAGCCAAATACATAATGTCTAAAAAGCAGAAATTAAACTGGTCTAAAGGCATTTGGCCCATGTTGGTTTTCTGCTGAATTATTCAGCCAAGAGAAATCCTTTCAGTTTCTGATCAGAGTAGTGCTTTAGGACCCAATGATGTCAGGAACTTGTTTCACGAAGCCAAAGCTGGCTCTTTCATGTCTCACTACTGCCTCTTCAGCACCACCAGTCTGTTCTGCTGTAGGACTAAAAGACTGTGGAACTGGCAAGCTCTTGACCGCATTTCATTCCAGTCATTACTTACCTACATCTTAGTTCAGTTATTTGTACCTCAGAGAGGGAGAATCAAAAGAATTTTGTTTCAAAGCCTTGCAAATTCACTGCTGCCTGACAAGTGACCTGGCACTTATTTTAACTGACTTTAAACCGTATGCATTATTCACTATGAGCTATTTGTGGGTAAGCTTTGATACCTAGGGCTCATACAGTTATTTTCCATGCTGGTGATTTGGCTGTATTTATTCCTTCTGTGGGGAGTCAGTTTTAAGGTTTTTTTTCTTCATGGCCCNGAGTGAGTTAATTTTTTCTGCTTTGCAGAATAAAACTAAATTCTTTGGTTTCATTTCTAAGAAGAGGCTTAAAGTCATCTCTTGCATGTCAACATGAGGATCAGGAAAGCTGCATAATAGGTCAGATTTAAGCAATTCTGTATGCAGAAATAGGAATGTGTATGTGACTCCAGTTATGGTTTCTGCTTATTTCTCACAGCAGNTTATTTCTCACAGCAGGTTGAATCACTGTGAGTTGCCATTTATAATCTATCCCTTTTCTCTACTCTTCCTCTAGTGCATCTCTGAATATATACTTTTAGCTGCATCCTTACTGTTATATATTACTTGCATTCTTCAGTTCCTTGCATACTGCATTTTGTTCCTTGCATCTTTATCTGTGTTGGTCTTTCTGCCCCATTTACCTGAGTCTGGACTTCCTTGAACTCTTCAGCACCTCCTATTTTTTGTAGTAAAAAGTCCACAGTGCAGGTATAATTTCCTTTCCGTTAAGTCATGAAGAGTTTTAACATTTACTTAATCAGAAACGGAGATAACTAAAACTTGCTCTTGGAAATCTTACTTATATAAAGGAGATGCATGAGGAACAGGTTAATTTCATCACTCTTCTGTGTCATCCTTTTGCTTCTTTTGTGTTAGGCAGATGAACACCTGACACCTAAAGCCATAATTAAATAAACCTACCAATTTGGGAATGATGTATCCTCTTTTTGTCTCTGGATGTGCAATAAGCAGTCAAAAAAAAGAGGCCCTCCCCCTCAAAAGTAGCTCTGCAGCTGTGTAAGACTGGTTCTTTTGTTATTTTCAGCTGTTCTTGATGGGACTTTGCATTATTGTTGCTCTTAAAAAAATACAAGATGGAGTATTTATTACCATATTAACCACTGTTGCCTTTACAGACCTGAAATACTGTAAAGGTAATTGACTTGAATCTGGTCTCGTATGCTATCCTCGGTATTTTAAAACTAAGTTCTAAGGAGAGGCAATGGTATAAGGGAGAAAAACCAGGCCAGTGTTCTGACTCTGGAGGCTGACAGTTGAACATTTTCAGATTTACGAACTGAGTGCATGTGAGGACTCACTAAGAGGTAGCATAATGTAAGCAAACAAACCAAATGCCAAAGTCTATTGAAAGTACCACTGCTAAGGCCAGTGCCCAGACTGATTTCCAGTGGAACACCTAGAGTACAAAACTAGAGGTGTTAATCTGCATGCACCTCAAAGGAATTTGTCTCAGCAGGGTGATTACACTGTATGTTAAAAGAACCTTGAATGGCAATAGGGAGTTTGAAGCATTTACAAGACACTCTCCACTGTCTCTAAGTTTAATGAAAATAGAGGATGATAGAGCACAATGTTTCTCCAGAGGTCTATGTCCAAGTATGACTGATTCCTTTTATCTGTTTGCCATTACGTTTATGGAAAAACTTCGTGGAAGGGGAGACTTAACTCAAGTAATTGCACAACCAGCTATTCCAAAAGGGTGACAACTGCAGTTGTAGAGAGATGCAGGCAGAATTAAGCAGGAGGAAAGATAAAAGGCTAAGAAAGAAGAGGTGGTGCTAAAATGCAAAAAAGAAAAACATCCATAATAGGAAGGCAAACAGAATGTGGAAGTGGGAGAGGATGAGTTATAAAAGTCTGTATGTAAGACCAAGAAGGAGTGTGATTGCGTTTTGGTTACAGGTAATGATTATTTTTTCTGATCTAGACTAAGATATGTTATGATACATGAAAAAGCAGAACTGTGACTCCAAACTGAAAAAGTGGGGGACTGCCCATCAGGCTTCCATACAAGAACGCTTTTTTGGAACTGAACCTCCCAGTAAAACATAAAGGGCTGATTTCTGTTTTCATGCTGCTGTGCAACATGAGTGACACTCTGGATAACAGTACTCTTACAGTGCATGTGAAATAAGAATATCTTTCTGATATGAAGTGCTTACCTGTAAAAAAGAGAAATAACCATATGTTCTAGGATCATGTTTGTCAATGGTGAACATCCAGTGCCTGCAATTCAAATAAAGATCTTTTACTTCCACTTTTTTTTTCTTCTCTGTGAAGCAATGCATCTCTTTGAATGCTGTCCGGCTATTTTGTTTTCAAGCCAGGTGATTGACATCTCTTGTAATTTTCATGCTTGGTATAGAAATTCTGTATGTTGTGCTTGTTTAGAGCTTCCTAATCTATTTACTTTGAGAAAAACTAAGTGGTGTCTGTGAGTTCCCAACATTAGTCTGAATATAAGAGAATGTCTTCTTTGTACTTTGTTTGCTGGCTTTTAATTGGATCAAGTCTTTCTGATGGAACAGGGAATATGAGCCTACTAAATGCACTAACTAAATGTTCTTAAGGTTCTGCAAGCTACAAATGCTTTGGGGAAGGGACAGTATTTTAGGTCTGTGAAGTGCTGAACAAAAAAAGGGTAACCTTGGTTCATAACTGAGTTTGCTGATCACTATGGCACCTCATGCAAAAAGTAACAATATTTAAAACGGAATAAAAATATTTTAGGAAAGAATATATAGGATAGACCAAACACCAAGCGGACGAGGGAGATAATTCATATGTACTTACAAAAATGTTTTTTTGATGTTTCATGAGGGTCATGGCCCCACTGCTTAAGTGGAGGTGTTCAGCATCAGCATGGGCAGCTGTGCCACATGTCCTGGTAACCATGGAAAGAGGTTGACTGGGAGCCTGAAGAAGAAAGTGTTTAATAAAGTGCTGTGGTTCTTTCACACTGTATATGCACACCGATAAAAAGCTTCAGTTTCTCTGACAAAGCCCCAGAAACAGAGTCTGCAAGGTGATGGAGACCTACCTAAAGTCATACTCCTCCTTTTCCTGGCGCGAGGCAATGAAACTTGTAGTACCAAATCTAGTTCTTCATCTGTTAAAAATCGAAGCTTTCCTTCGATAAGCCAGAGTCCTAGGATTAGAGAAAACTGGATTTGTGAGCCCCTTGTAATATTCAGAGTTCCTTGTAATCATTGATTTTGAGATTGCAGTTTCCACTGAAGAACGTGGCTGTTTCATTGACAGGTGTTTTACCAGATTAAAATTTACTTTTCCTGTTAACCTCAAATCACTTTGAGTCCCAAGACAAACAGGCCTTCATATACCTGTTCCTTATCTATCCAAATCCTCCTGCTCTCTGCTCCTGGCAGGCTCTAAAATAAACTTCATACATTGTTAATGCCTAAATCTGCAACACAGTGAAAGCTGAAATAGTGGAGACACTGCAAGAATAAATTGAATTTAATATGAAAATAAGGCATCAACTGTTGTATTGGCTGTGTTATTACATGTTGTATGTAACTTAATATAGCTCTGGGATCCATTTAAATGAAATTTTCAGACTGAGAAGCAGAAGGAGCCTTGCTGTGTAACTGAAGTCTCCCCTTGAGGTAGAGAGTGATTTGCATCCCTCTTGAAGGAGTCAGGTCTACTGATCCTCATGGAGTATATGGAGAGCTAAATGATAGGGGCAGACGTCCAGACAGAGAAACAGATGTACCGTGCTCCAAATGATACGTATCTGTTTTCTTGGGTTTATAACATAGGAAGTCATTTATGCTGCAGTGGGGGTAGCCAAGGAAAAACAAATCCCAGGACCTTGGTCTTTGAAAGGTATTGCATCTCCTGTTGCTTGTCTCGCTGCTGTTTTTTCAAAGATCTGTAATGATCCATTTTATCATCTTTTTGAAAGTTTAGTGGCTGAACTAAACATTCTGAAGGCAATGCTCATAACAACCTGAAACAACTTTTAATGACTTTAATAGTTTGTTTTCTTTTCTCAGCAGGAAGAAGAATTTTATTCTTTGCCAACCCAAACATTTTTGTTAAATGCAGAGCAATCTTGTGTCAATTTCAAAACAAATATGCTATTTCAAAATAGAAAGTCAGAATGCTCCTATTTTGAAAATGTTGAAATGATTTCTTCTAGAAAATGTCAAAATAAATTGTCATAACATTTAACCCTCCATCATTTCCAAATTGATGAATAATTTTGATCTCCCCACAACTGTAATTTCTAGCAAATGTATTATTCATCCATTTTTTTAGTTTTACTAATGCTTTTGAAATCCCGGCTGACAGTGACTCCACAAATTAAAATCTACTGCTATTTTCAGTAGTTTGAGACTCCATCCTATTCTTACGGATAATGATAATAATACAAGCCTCCTTTTTTTTTTCTCTGTGACCTATGCAAATGCAATGTAAGTTATTGTTGGGGTTTGACACTGGCTATGGCTGACACCCACGAAAAAACTATTCACTTATTTTTCTATGCTATCGCTGAGCAGACAAGGGGAGGGGAATTTTCATGAGTTGAGATAAGGATTAGGGGAAAAACTCTTTAAGGCAAAACAGGTTCCAAACTTAAACAGTATGAAGATTTATTACTGACAGAATTAGAAGTAAAAAGGATGATGAGAACCAAAGCAAAGTTTCAGAACAGCTTTCTTTTCCACTCCCTCCCTCTTTCTACCAGCCGCACAAGGAAACAAACATGGGGTTTTGGTCAGTATTTCACTTCTTAAGAGTCTCTCTTTACGTTTAAGGAAAAGAGTTTCTTCTGCTGTTCCGTGGGAACCTTCCCACAGGAGATAGTTCTCTGTGAACTTTTCTGGAATGGTTTCAACCTTCACAAGCAACAGACTACCCGAACCTGATGCAAAGTGAAATCCCTCCCACAGGTCATGCAGTCTTCTCACAACTGCCTAGTGTGGGTCACAGTAGTTCATGGGATTTAGTCTTTTAAGGATGAGCTNCCCCCCCCCGCCAATGGACCTCATGAATTATAAGGAAACAGTTTGTTGTATTATAGTCTTCACCCTGGCTTGCAGGAGAATCTCAGTTCTGGTGCTGAAGTGCCTTCTCCTTCTCCCTTCCCCCACTGACCTCGGTGCCACCATGTTGTTTTTCCTCATGTGATCTTACTTTTCCTTTTTCTCTGACTTGGAAGAAAATTGGCATCTGTAAGTTGCAGCTGAGAAGTTGATCTTGTCCGGGCTCTGCATTGGGGAAATAGTTGCCATGTCTCTCACTGCCAGCTGAGTGATGTTTCTGCCCAGTTGTGCATGGGCCCTGCTGGCCTCAGGGGGGTCCCAGCCATGAGATCCTGGCCTCAGGAGGGGCCTCGGCCACATAGTCTCGGCCATATGACTGCTTGTGGCATTGGGATGGCCCCTCCCGGTGGCATGGTCCTGGCCGCTGTGCTGGGAGGGCCCAGCAGCCCTCTCTAGAAGGGGCCCGGGGGCTGCCCCTGCCACCCCTCACAGGGGAGCAAGAAAAAGAGAACTTCTCATGGTTTTGCCTTTCTTAAATATGTCATCACAGAGGCGTTACCAGCTTGTCTAATTGGATTAGTAACCTGCCCATCATAAGAGCTTTCAGTGATTGGCTCTGTGCTGGACACAGAAGTTTTGAGTTCTCCTGCCCCCACAAACCAGGTTTTTTTAAACCAGCACAGTTATGTAGACTCAAGTCCTTAGTAGCATGGGCCAGTGCTACATGCCTTCTCAGCATCATGGAATACCCTGTTCCCAATAACTGTCATCTGGTTTTTTGGCTCCCCACAGAATGGCTTGGTTTTAAAATCCTTATGTAACATCAGCTTTCCTTTTATCCTTAAGGAAAGCGTGGATCTTTGACAAAGCTTTTTAGAAGATGTCTTGACCAAAATGCCAGAAGGGCGTGTTCTGTAGTAGCATGAAGCAGTGCTGTGAAAATACAAAGCTTCTGTCTGAGCCTTAGGAGACAGAGTATAAGGTATACAGCTTAGCTGTTGGCTTCTCTTATCAATACTCATCAAAATATATGCATGAGAAGACAGAAAGAACACTCCCTAAACAGCTCTCTAGAAAATAGCTGCAAACATGCATTGCAACAGAGAAGCTCCCTGATGTGTGCTATGCTCTATCGCAAAAGGAGAGACCCAAAAAAGGAGGTTGCCCAGCTTCACAGTCCTCCTTTTAAAGGTTAGGATCTTCCTGCAGTACCAGAGCAAGGAGAGCAGTCATGCTGAGCTGTCTACACGTGGCCAAGTTGACCTCTAAAGGCACCTCTCTGTCCGTCCATCCCCCTGTCTCCCTGCTCCCCTGCTTACTCCACTGGCTACAGGGATAGGATACATGCAAAGTCATGCAAGAGAAATCCAGGAATTCTAGCATCAGGTAAGGAGTTAGGAAGCATGTATACAGAGAGAAACAAACTATTTTTTGTGAAACCCTTCTCCCTTTCAGGACAGAAAATGATCCCATGCTGCCATCATCCCTTCTGTTGCTGAGAAAGGAGGGAATTTTGTCAGTAAAGAGACAATAACCTCAATTCTCTTACCCCTGGTTAATAGAGAAGTCCCTGTTAAAGTAAATGAGAGCTGTAGGTCACCTTTTGGCGTAGGGTTTTTTTTATCTTAGATCACTTTAGTCCTCTGGGATATGAGGTGGGTCCTCCCACATAAGCTTGCCACTTTTGTCCTTGTGTTTCTTACTGAGATTGTATGGGCAAGGGCAGGAAGAACATTTTGTTCTGCATACGTTCTGTTAAAAAAGGCAGCAAACATGAATTAGGCTCTGGTTTTAAATTATTAATCCAACAGCATATGCTTATGATTTAATATTTTATTCTGGACTACCAAATAGCTATTTACTAGTATAAAATGAAAGCAGTAAGATTCTATTACAGCTTAAGAAGTGAAACAGAATAACATTTAGTAGTTTAGCAAAGAATGAGCAAAATTATTGTCAATAAATCTTTAGCTTAACTCTAATAATGCTAATTAAAATGACTACAACACAGAAAGCAAGAAGATTCAGAAACAAGCTGAGACTTGCAGTCATGTAATTCAGAAAAGCAGCTTGATTAAAAAGTCAATAGATGTATTTATAAGCATTGTAGAGAATCAAATGATGTTAGATGTAGTTATGGAGGAGAGTGACATAATTTTATAGCGGTGATAAAGGGTTGAAGACACTGAAAACCAGCATTCTTTGTGCTTTTGTTACCTTCATTTGTGCCTTGCTCCTTGTCTGGGGGTGCAGTAAGATTTTATTTGTAATTTTGTTTCTGAATTCAGTGTAATTGACATAACAGTTCTTTCTAATAAATAGGCCGTCTATTTGTGATTTTCAAGACAGAACACGTTCTTAGTTTAATCTTTGTCTTATACTGTCTACATAACCAAGTATCTCATACAGCTGACATATGTGATTTCCCTGTTGTAAGCGTCTGTTGTATCTTATTGCTAATAATTTACTCACTCTATGCTCTATTTGATGTTCTCTTTAAATTCCTTTTTATTTGTCTCATGCTCTAAGAACTAATCTTTAGTTGAACCACCACAGTTTCTCGTATAATTTCTGGAGCATATCAGGTAGCCAAAAAAGCTCATGATGTTTCGAGAGTACAAAGTATTTGTTAACCAGCAGATATATTTGTGTCAATAGAATACCCAACCAAACATTCAGAAGTAAGAAAGGACCATTTGGTGGGTGCTTCCTTGCCATTTTTTAAGTCCTATACTTCCTATTGTCTAGATTTTCATGCCTCTTCACAAAATAAGTTTAAGTTTGGAAAATACATGCTTATATAAATTACACGCATGGCTTTGTTAGAAGTAGCATCCAAACTCTTTACTCATACATAAAAAGAAGGTAGATTTGTGATGTTGAGGCATTTTTGTTCTGGGTAACTTTCTGTTTAACTGTGAGATGGGATTAGAGTCTCTAGGACTGGAGCTATACTTGACAATTCCTGAAAAACTAGTTGAAGATGGGGCTCTTCAATCAAGAACTTGAAGAGTCTTTGTGGTTTCCTTTTTCAGGGAGAGAAAGGCCTGAAGTTGTCTCCAGTCTTTTTTGGTATTGTTGGGGTGGGGGCTACTTGACCTCAGGGTGGTGATTCAGAAAGCTACGGTTCATAGCTAGGGCCAGCAGTGTTGGAGGCTCTTTTGTTCTCACAGAACCTCAAGAGGGGGAATCTCTTGGGAGCTTGGTCTGTCTCCGGGTCCTTGGTCAACTGCTTTGATACATCTGGACTCCTTTTTGGTTTGTGGTTTCTGTTAAGTGGCACAAAACATCAGATTTCTCTTATGTTGAAAACTAGATTTCTCATGAAGCTTTACAGCCTGTAGAGATAGAAACTGTCACTGATGTAGTGCACTGAACTTTTCTTCAATTAAAATTTTTGTACTTTTAAGTGTTAGGCATTTTATACTGGCTTCTAAAAATTAGTATTTAGAGTTTTTCAAAGGAAGTGAATGTCAAAAGGAATTTTTAGGCTATTTTAGACAGAAAAGAGGATCTAGATTCATGATTGGGTTTTTATCTCTATTGAAGTTAAGGACTGTATCGTATTTGTGATAACAGAATAGCAATTTGGCTTTACATCCACAATCAGTTTGGTATAAATACACATTGCAAATTAAGCAGAACAGAGTCCTAACTTTTAAACTTAAAATAAGACTAATTTCCTGAATCTATTGTTTGTATTGCAAAATTAGAATATGTACTTTTCATTTACACCGGCACTCAGACTAGGCATACATAATGCAATTGATACAGGTGGATGAAAGGGGGATAAATTTTAAAACAGAGATGTGAATCAGTGATTTTCTGTCACAGAAGTATGTAATTAAGTAATCTTCTGCTCTGACCTATGAGAGAAATAGGACCTTGGCTGCCACTAACATGTAAATAGCAGCCCTGTATTTTGAGGAACAAAGGGTGATATTTACAACAAAGACAGCGTGTTATCAGTGTCCTCATCTCTCTGTAGTTAACAACAACTGTTTCTGAAGGGTCCCTCAATGTTACAAATTTTGCCATTTAAGATCTGTAGAGCACTGAACATTTGCTTTTGTTTTCCTTTTTTAAATAGAAAAATTCTCTCAATGGTCAATTGTATGTTCCAGGCAGCCATCTGCATTAAATCTGCTGATGCTATTTTAAGTATCAGAGGCTGAGGTGCCAAGTAGTGCCTTTCCACATCCCACATCTCACAGATGAGGTCTCCTGTCCCTGTTTCAGGTTTCTTTGCAGGACAAAAGGCACAGTCCTTTTTGCACTGCCAGACCCAAAAGATGTATTTGGTGGGCACATACGGCTGGCTTACAAATACTTCTGAATAATTCTCTTCTACCTTGAGAAGGGAAACCAGCACTACTTCTTCCTTCTTCTTCCATTTAATCAGTGTCACACTAGGTCACACTGGTCTGGATTTTAGTGGTGCAGGAGAGCTTTCTGAACTGCTCAACATCCTTAGGGACAGGTTTTTTCTCTGTGTTCTCAGCTCAGGATTTCTCATCTACTAAATCTCCTTTCTTCCATCTTCCTTCTTGATCTCCCATCAGATGCCTCCTGTCTCTGTTGGAATTCAATGCAAGTAAGAAAATCTTGCTAAGCACTTTCTTGATTACCAACTGACATGCTCCACAGATGTTTCAAGATGAAAAATCCTGTTCATCAACATATTACAATTGATAATTGATACAAGATTCTTATTGGTTGATTATTTAGTATAGTTATGAGGCTAGGCTTAGGTTTATGTATTATGAGCTTACTCAACCCAAAAATATTCGAACAATGCCTCCCCACTGGGTACATGTTAATTTATAAGGTGAATTAACACTTATTTTCATTTTCTTTTCCGTATGTGCCAGGAAGAGGAGCAGAGAAAATCAGCGAGCATATGCTAATTAACATGTTCTAATAACAGAGTGAGCCTGTCAGAGTCTCAGGCACCGAGGTTTGCATAACTATTGGTTTCTTTTGCAGTTGCAATTATTCTGCATCAGTTGTTCCCTGCCTTTCCCTCATCACCAGACCATCAGGTAGAAGCAGGACCTGATGCAAGGCTTGCTGAGCCCAGAGAATCTGTTTGGTGTCTCAGCGTATGTGGTGAGGGAGGGGTTGCAATGCTGTGCTGGAGATACAGACACAGACTTACCAGCGTAGGTTATGGTGAAGTAATGGCTATTTACCATGCTTTGCTGACCAAATTTCAGGAACAGCTACTGCAATGATCAGGCCTGGCTAAATGCATGTTAAATTCATAAGGAAAGTATATTTATGCATTGCACTCTGGCAAGTGTTTTCTTTATGGCAGGTTGGAGCACTTAGGTAGTGAGTGGACAACACATACAATCAAGTGACTTTTTTTTGACCTTTTAATGTATCAGAATGCATATTTTTTAGAGACTGTTTTTTGGGTTATGTTCACACTCTGCGGCTTGTACTTGCTTAAAAGGTTAAAATCTGTGGCAACCATGATTTCTGTTATTTCAGATCAGACTGAGAACTGAGACAAACTATCTGAATCCTGACTTTTGTGCTTGTGGTCAGGTGCTGCTGAGTTAGTACTGAATGTTTTTGGATCACTGCTTAACATTTTTCATAGAGCTGATCTTTGAAGGATTTAGAGTCAATTAAGATTGGTCACCAAAAATCATGAACTAGGAGTTACTAAGAGAATAGATACAAGTGTTCTATTTCATCCTTATTCCCATCAGCACAAATACCTGTTCTTTGTTTTTTCCAGCATGCTGTGGAACAATAAGGTTCAATGTCTCTAGTTGTATCAGGCCATGGGCTACGTTATTGTCCTATTTTTAAATCAGAATTGTAAGGATTTTACTGCTACTTCTCTGACTAATTTTTCTGAGTGCAAACAGGGGAGCATTTGTTGTTTTCAGCTTAAAGAAGGGAAATTGTAATTTTTATCTAAAGCTTGACAGCAAGAAAATGCTGGTTTATCACTATTATTTCTACTTTGTTGCCCGGAACAGGGCAAATGTCTTATCTTTTTGTAGTCTGTAAAATGGACATTGTAATGCTTTCTTGTATTTGTTTCTCTGCAGGAGGGTTTTGAGAATTAATGTGTTGATGTTTTGCTGTTGTTTTATAGTTTTATAGTTTAGAAGATCTGTGTATCCAGGTGTTATCTACGAATACTGATTGTGACTATATTTCCCTCAGTTGTTCTGAGGTAAAAAAATACTGGAAGTCAAATGGTACTATGGTTATATAAGGAAGACCACAAGGGACAAATGCATACCATTTACCTGGAATATATTACTAATTTTTAAAATTATTTTGGAGAAAAAAAGGGAAGATAGTTAACGTATAACATACTAGAGGGAAAACGGCAGAAATCTACATCCTTTACAGACTGAACAGATCTAGTGCAACACGCAGAAATATAATGTTCCAAATGAAAGAGGACAACTGTCTTTGTCTCCTGAACAGTGATACCAAATGTCAGCTACATTTGTGTTCCAATGAGACTGCTTTTTTTCATGAGAAACTGGATTCTCATCAGTAAACAGTCAATAACAGACACTCATTGGTACGGTGATCTCAGTAATTCTTTATTTTCGGTTGTATGAACGGACCTAAATACTGGTAGAAGTCTTCACATCTCATTACCTGTTCTGTAAACTATACAATTCTTTTTTTTTTTTTTAAAGAAATTATTTGAAAACACTGAGATGACTCTCTTTAACATAAACATTTAAGTGTTTGTCAGCCTTTATATATGGGAGGTTTTTTTGCTTGTTTTAATTAAAAACTCCCTCTCATCAAAGGAAAAAAGTGTGGATTTGAAGAAAAAAGTAAAGATCTACAACTTGGTTTTGAATTGAAGTATCTGGTATTGGCAAGAAATGTACCACCGGTCAGTAATAAGAAATACCATGTAGAACAATTCTAATAAAGGCTACAGTTCTGGATAATGGTGAGAGATGCAAAAAGAAATGATGTCTATCATCCAGTTATCTTTAAATACTTCTACTACTGCTAATATTAATAGGAGTTGGCTGTGTCCTGGGGAAGCTTAAGAATCTGGGACATTTCGTTAGCAAGAATGATTGCATTGCTAAGCTTGCTGAAGTTCTTATTTCGCAGTTTTGCCAGAATGCTTTTAAACTTAACACGCAATTCTCTTTCAAAANCACGCAATTCTCTGTCAAAAGGGGGAAGAAAAAAGGGTGGGGGAAAAAAAGAGAAAACTTCTGAGTGCACTCTTTAATAATGTAGTATAAGTTTTACTTTATGGACAATCACACATTCTACTGGCAAGGCTAAATCTGGAAGAGCTGAACATCTGAATTCTTAGTTATTAAAATTTTAGTTCTGAAAATGAGTATGAAAGGAAATGAATCTGGTCAAAATTCACTTTCCCTTATCCTAGCCTCTACAGGAAAAANTCTACAGGGAAAAAAAAAGTATGAAAAAGAATAAGTATTAAGACTCTTGGCCACTTTCAAAGAGATTGGGCAGAGAAGTAAAGTTCTTCAGAATTAAAGTCTGTATCAGTCTTACCACAACTGACATCTGTGCAGAGGGGAAACCCCAAAGCAGTGTTCTTTAGCTCCACTAGAGCTTCTGCTTACCTCTTCTGCTTCCTGGCCGGGCGGTCAGCATGGATGGCACCTGAGGGACTCCTGCTGAGTCTGAGGTCAAAGAAAGGAAGTGCCAAGTTGAGGGTCTGTGGTTATTCACTGAGGGTCTGTGTAGAAATGCAGAAACCAACTGGGCAGTGAATCAGTGCTTTGTTAGTTGCGGTCCTTCTGCAATTCATTTGTTACTGAAACAAACTGGTATAAATGACTTAGTGCTGAGTATCTATTAGAAAAGAATTCATTACAGTGAAATGAAAAATGCTGAGTTCTGGTGTAAGGAGGACGTAAGAAAAGATAAAAGTGATATTGTTGTTTAATATAAGACAATTAGCATTGCGCATGGAGTTTACTATTCCTTCAGCTTTCCAGCTTTGTATTTGCACTCAAACAAGTAAATACTGTTAAAAACACTTTTAACTCTTACAAAAAGTTAGATATTTCTTTCTTTTTACAGTTGGTGTTTGAATACTTTAGTAAGACGTCTGAAATCTGAACAAGATTGGTTCTGGACATACGGACTGATACAAAGTGAAGCCAAATACAGTAACAGCCTTAGGCAAAGTAAATTTGGTTCAAATTAAAAAATATGACCTTTGCCAAAACAAATGAGATTTGTTGGCTGCTTAGAAATTGTATCCACATGCTATAGCATAATAAAGTTAAAATGTGATTTAATAAAGAGGTCTTGTATCAGAGAATATTAGTTAAGCTTTTGGCTGAATTGCAGAGTGTAGTGCCAAGTGAATGTACCGGAAAGCTGGTGGAACATGTACATGCACGCAC
>WEIT01029696.1:27737-41401 GCA_013389985.1 Dryoscopus gambensis | reverse complement strand
GTAACCTACAAAGCAAATTCACATTGACTGATCTAATATGCTTTAGTAACTTATCTATGAAGACATCTTCACATTGCACAAATACAAGCTGGAGAGGGCATAGTGCAATGTGTGATTAGTATGAGGTTACTTTTTATGGCACTAAGAATATAAATGTAAAAAGTAAAAGTAGCTTCCAGTAAAAAAAACAATGCATGGGTGTTTAGTTGCTCCAGTAAAGAGTATAGTTGACAATTTTGGGATTCCTTTTACCAGCATACAAGGACATGATAGATGCACCTAACAGATTTAAATGTCTGGCCTTTCTATCAGCAGATTCAGATGCTGTATTTGGTATTTTATGTTTCCAGCTGCTCTCATATATCAACAAGAAAAGATAGTGACCTGTGTAGCACCAACCTTTTGGAAAATTATTAAAAATAGGACAGTATAGTCCCAGCCGAGCAGGGTGATGGATGACCCCTGCTCAGGACTGATGGGTGCTGTGGGCTAAGATCAACATGTGAAGTGCATCAGATGTATGCCTTTTAATTTTGCATGGTGAAAATGAGCCCAACATCCTAGCATCTGTCAATATGTGCTCTTGGAGCAGCTATAAGCAATAAAATGCTCAATGTTCTTCAATGTCAGAGGCCTAAATGATGCCTTGATGACATTTTTGACATATTAGTGTTCAGTATGTTTAAGACAGAATGAGTAAGCTAGATAGATGAACAGAGCCTGGAGATGACCGCCTCTGTATCATTTATCTCAGACCATCTAGATGAGCCTCTTGCTTAATTATATAAAAAGGATTTTGCATGTAGGCTGTAACAGATACTATTTTGAGGTAAGGGCTGGTTTTCATTAATACCATTCTTGTTTGATACTTGAAATTATATATTTGCACTTATAAGGTATCAGTGTTTTTATTGTACCTGATATGTTGTTACTTTAATGTCAGAATCCCCCGCAATGAAATTTCAGAAACTGTGTCAGACAGAGAAGCAAAACAATATATAAAATCTGTTCACAAACATGAGCAACTTAAATTACGTGGGACTGATCAGAAAACTACGTCTTTTCTTACTGCTTTTGAGGGAGTGGTAATTATTTATAACGATTTTTGGAAGAATTTTATCAGATCTATTTGACTTGGAAAATATATACCAAAGAGCATCTGCCTTTAAAATGAATCAAATAACAGAGGCTTCAAAATGTATTTTTGAATGTGAATACACAATATATCTCACACTATCAATTCTGTCTTTGAACTATGAATGTCTTTTGTTGCCATACCAACAGTTTGGCTGGAAGCTGATGTCTGCTAGACATGTCTGTCTTGAATGTGAAGGACTTTTCCTTTCAATAATTTTGGCTTCCTATTCACTTTTTATAGGATAAATTCTTATGAAATCCTGTATTATGGAGGGCAATATCACAATGTGATATTTCATGTGGTATGAATAAAATAAGGAACAATTTTGAATAAAGTAAGGAACAATTTGATAGAATAATGAGTTGGGGGTTTTCCAGTGGATACTTCTTTTTTTTTTTTTAACCATTCAAACAGAAGCTTTCATGAGACTTTTTGTAAGTTATTCTTACCTGATGACCTGTGGGTTTCCTTTCTATAAGGATTGCATCTTCCCTAAATCTCCTGCAGGCATCCAGTCTGTAAAGGAAAAGATGCTTCTTTGCTTAGCAACCTGGTAGATATAGTAATCACATCTTCCTTTTTTGGTTCCCGTGGTACCTATGCAACATCCATAAATATTTTAATCCCAATCCTAGCACAGTGTGGGCCTGTTTTAAAATTTTATAAGTAAACAATGAAAACAGATATGGATGTAGATGGAAGGTAGTTAAAAGAGCAGGAAGGGAAGTACTCATATATGGAAGAATTCCATGAAGGTGTCAATGTGCAGCAATCAAGATAAGAAAAGCTTTGCATTAAAAATTGTAGATTTTGGCTGTCATGCTGCAGAATCACAGTCAGATGAGTTGGGAGAGAACCGCAAGGATGACTGAATCCAACTTCTGGTCCTGCAAAGCACCATCCCGATGAAAACTCATGTGTCATTCAAGTGGCATCTTGCAGTGAAATTAACTGCTCTGGGTTTGTGGTGACTATATGGGACCAAATAGAAGATTAGAAGAGTAAGTTGTCTTTGAGACTTCTGAAGCCAGGGTTCAAAATCCTTTTTTAGGTTTTTCTTTTGGGGTTTGGTCTGTTGGATTTTTCTTCTGAGCAGATGGATCAGAAAGGTTAGGGAAAGACTGGGATGTGCTTGAAAATATTATACATGTGCATCTTGTTACTCTGAAGTATAATATAGTCAACTAGACATGCAAATGCATCCTTGTGCATATTGTAGGGGACTCACATCATTTCCAGGATCTTACATGGATGCATAATTCAACCACAATAGACTTAACTTCAAGCATGTTACTGTCAGCTTTATCTCACATATGGTGTTCAGAGGTAGATTCCAAATGCACTTTTGCTGTAGAAATCTGTCACTGATTTTTTTTTCTGTCCTAGAAACCACCAGCTAAGTTTATTTTTGTCCCTTCAAATGACATATGTAACCTTGTAGCCTAGTAAATTTGAGAACATTTTTGCTTGTAACAGGCCACAGATTTTCCCCTAGGCTCTAGCCTGGCCTTCCTGGAGATTTGTTTTAACTTGCAGCACTACTTATCTAATGACCAGGTGACTATCACCTACTTTTTTTAATGTTTGCTTAACTCTCTATGATTGTGTGGTTGTGATGAATATTGCTTTTTCTGGAGATAGTACACAATAAGTAGTGTTACTTGTGTGTGGAATGAATTCCCTGAAAGGCTACAATGAGCCACAGCACAGAGAAGTAAAGGCGTGGGGTGACAGACACAGGCCTTAAAAACACAGGCATAGATTTATACTGGAGACTGGGCTGTTAAGCTGCTCTTTAGTGACCACCAAAGGAATGAAACCTTGGCAAGTTTGTTATACCAGAAAGAGATTTACCAAGAGCAGTTAAAAAAAAAGTGAATTGACTTGCTTTGGGGTCTTGCTGAACAAAGAAGAAAAAACAAGATGTGTAAAACATGTTATCAAACCTTAAAATTACTCTAAGTGGAGAGTATAGCAATCCACACTCCCACCCTCATGGAAGAATTCTCTGTATACTGCAGACTCCCCTTCTTTCTTCCTCTACCCTCCATCCCTTCATTTCCCCCCCCCACCCCCTACCAAGCTTTTGACCTTAAGAAGGTCAACAAAACATCAAAAACATGAGAGTTTGGATATATGTATAATTTGAATTGTGTGTAATTATATGTATGTAATACATCATACTACATTTTATACCATATTATATATGTAATAAAATTTTAGTATCTTTGCAACTAGGTTAAAAATAATGGATTAGGTTGCTAAGACTAATTAAGCTGCCAATAAATTCTTGGGTTTAAATATAAAGTGTATTCCTTTTGCTCTTAACAAAATTTTTAGTGTAACTGATGAGAATTAACCGTACCTTGTAAACAACAAACGGGCATACACATCCAGAGAACATGGTATAACTGGTGGCATCCTCTCTGTACTGGAAACTTCTTCTAACCCTTTATAAAAGGGAAAATCTAAGTGCTGTGACTAAGGCTGCAGCTCAAAGGCTGATTGCATTTCGATGGGATCTGAATCACTTCAGTTGAGTTCTCTATGGACACAGGTGATCTCATGCACAATTCACTGCCAGTCCAGTTAAATAACCTCTGTTATAAATGAATTACCTGCACAACCCTATATAAATAAAAGATTTCAACATTAAATAAATAATGTGGACAAATAAAAAGGAAAGACTGAGATTTAGATGGCTTTAGTTAAACTGGAGAGGAAATATATTTTGCAAAATGTTTTTTAAAGGAGAGTGAATAATTTTTCACTGTGTCCTGCTAAGCTGTTCAGTGCTATTCATTTTGGGCGATAGCATTGCTTAAATGCCATAGTAAATGCATGGTTGCACAGCGATGGTACCACTGCAATTACATGTGAGTTGGCATTTTCTCTAAATCTTTCTTTGGTAGTCACTTAGGATTTCCAAAAATATTTTCATTTGACAAAATTTATCACTTTTGGTGTCTAACCAAAACTGCTTATGTGGTTAATTTTCATCGTAGGAGAGTTTGCTAGACTATTAGCCAACAGATTTAACTTGTATTAATGTAAAAAAGAAAGGAAAAATAAATTAGATTTAAAAAATATATCATTCTGTCTCTTACTCATCTAGCTGAACACTTCATTGCTGAAGTTGGCAGGCTGACTTCTGTGGAAACATTCATGTAATTGTTTACCAGTGCAAGAAAACATCACTAGTACAATATAGGATATTGTTATTTGCATTTATTTGAATAAAACTTCATATATACTCCTTAACAAGGGAAATAATTACGTGGTTCACTTTGCAGATGGCTTAAACCTTAATAATTTATTAAGGACTAGTACACATGAATGCAAATTCTACAATAATATATTTTTTGTTTGAAAATACTGATAAGTCTCTTTCTAGTAGCTCAGTGGTTAAAAAAATGTGATGGTGCTTGTTCACTCTCAAAATGGAGTGGTTAAACCTGGTACTACAAAAGGAAATGCAGCCTTTTAACACTGCTGAGCTAAACAAAGATAGTGCAGATGTGCTAGGTTTGTTGTTGTTTGTAATTAATGAATGTTTCCTGTGGGTTTTGGATCCATTTCTGATAAAAAGAGTCAGATAAAAATGCAGATAAAAAGCAGTGTCTGCTTTGCAGCTGTGTTTCTTCCTCACAAAAGAAAAATGCACTTGGAAAATATGTTTCATTTTTGTTCTAGGAAAAAGTGAATTTGAATATTGTTATGGTAAAGTTTAAAAGGCATTGCGCTTTTTTTTCCCCACTGTTGCTCTTTTTTAAACTGAATTAAGCTATGGAGGTACATGAAATTTAACAAGGGCAAGTGCCTGATTCTGCACCTGGGATGGGGCAACCTGGGTTGTTTGTACAGACTGGGGAATGAGATGCTGGAGAGCAGCACTGCAGAAAGGGACCTGGGGGTCCTGGCCAATGGCAAGTTGAACCTGAGTCAGCTCTGCCCTGGCAGCCAGGAGGACCAACTGTCCTGGGGTGCATCAGGCACAGCATCGCCAGCCGGGCAAGGGAGGGGATTGTCCCGCTCTCCTATGCACTGGGGTGGCCTCACCTCAAGTCCTGTGTGCCGTTGTGGGTTCCACAACATAAAAAAGATATTAAGTTTTTGGGGAGCATCCAAAGGAGGGCCATGAGGATGGTGAAGGGTTGGAGGTGAAGCCATATGAGGAGCNTATGTAGCGACCAGCGGGGGTCTCTTCGTCCCTTCAGACTGGAAGAAACTGAGGGGAGACCTCATCGCAGTCTGCAACTTCCTCATGAGGGGAAGTGGAGGGGCAGGCACTGATCTATTCACTCCAGTGATCAATGACAGCACCCAAGGGAAGGGCATGAAGCTGTCAGGCGAAGTTTAGCTTGGATACCAGGAAAACGCTTTTAACTGAGAGGGCTGTTGTGCCCTGGAATAGGCCCCTCAGGGGAATGGTAACAGCACCAAGCCTGAGAGAGTTCAAGAAGCATTTGGACAGCGTTCTCAGGCCCATGCTGTGATTCTTGGGGTGTCCTGTATGGGGCCAGGAGTTGGACTCAATGATCTTGATGGGTCCCTTCCAACTCACCATGTTGTATGATCCTATGTTTCTATGAATATGCTTGAGGTTGAACTAAGCTGGTCAGTGCTGTTAGAGAGGGCTATAAGGACAGGAAGTCTCTCCAATAGCTCATTAATTGCATGACAAAAAATTTCTTTAATAGCACAGTTGAATTAGGTATTTTGCCAAGTAAATCCACCACTGAGATAAGGTTCATTCCTTTGTAGGAGACCACGCCAAGACTCTTTTACCTACTTTTCTGTATGAGCCTGGAGTTTCATATACTCAAAGCCAAGTTTTGGGTTTCCAGATGAAAACATACTGCATTACTGTGGAAGAGAGGAATAGTACCCAAACACAGCACCTGTCTTTGCTCCTACTGCCTTTACAACTGACCCCTTTATTATGTTATTCTAATATGTAATGATTATACTCTACTTTTCAGATACATGGTTGAGATTTATCTACAGATTAAGACATCTAAAATGAAGTGTCTCCGTTTAGGTGTCTAAGTGTGTTATATGACTGAGATCTCACTACGGTTACTGCAGACCAAGTCAAGACAACCTCTAAACCAGTCCAGTCCCCTAAAACAGACACATGCTACCTCAAACACCGTGTAGTCTCTGTTGCCTGCATTTGATTATATTTTCTTTGTAACTGCAACTTTGGCACCTAGCTCACTTATAGGCATGTAAGTAAACATGCCTCCATGTACACACATAAATTAAAGTCTCATGCTGTGAGATTGAATTGTAACTGGTGTATCTGCTTTAAGATCATGTACCATCTTGTACAATGTGTGGAATATAGTTTGCACTGATTTTAATAGAAGTGTTTTTGAAAGATTTTTTTGAGACTGACAGTGATGAAGTGACTCTTTCAGACCTTGTATGAAAGCAAGGAGTCTTAGTTTCTCTTTCCAAAACAACTTTTAAATAACTGTTCCCTACAAATACCAGACAATTAATTTTGTACAGGATTGTTTTCCCTGAAAGAGAACTTTTGTGTTTCTAAATTTCAAACCTACATAAGGCAAAACTAACTTTTGAAATATGTATGGTTGTCTTCTTTCACAACTGTGATGAAAATTTCTACACCAAACTGTGCAAACATAAAATGTGATTTCATTTATGAACATATTTTAGAAGGGGCCAACCCTGGTCTTGTAGCATCTTTATTGGGTCTTCTCTCCTGAACTGCAAATACCAAACCTTGCACACTTATAAAATGTGGTGTGCTTAGGAAGTATAACCCCAGAGAATATGCAATATGAGTTTTACAGAAATTCAGGGTCTAGTGCAGACTCAAATCCTCAAAGATCTCTTAAGTATTTTCACTTTCATGTGAGATTTAAACAGGAATCTATCTGCCTTGAATGCTTGGGGTTTTGTAAGGAATTGGAAAGTGTGCATGCAGCTGATAGTATCTAAATGTAAAAGGGGTGGAGAGGTATACATACCACAACTTGGACTTGCTATTGCAAGCCAGTGTGAGGATACCCAGATGTACTCAGTTCACTTCAGAGTAAGTCCTTCCCTAGCTGGCATCACGATCTGTTTAATATGGGTTGAACTGCAGGAAAAACTGATCATTTAGTAATGACCTTACTAAATCCACTCTTCTTAGGATATAGATGACCTTTGATACTTCTTTCTCCATCAGGTACAAGATTATAAGGTCTTACGCTTTGGCTGACAAGTCATGTATCAAAACTAGAAACAAGCAAATCTCTACAGCTTTTCTTTTGCCTGGCCTGTAAAAAGCCCAGATGTGTTTCTATAGCAACTGCAATGGGACAGTAATGATGTCATCGCCCAGCAACCAGCTAAAATGCATATCATCTTATTGCAAATACTGGATAAAGGTAAATATTGAGTCATATAATTGCTAGTGTGGATAATTTTGCCACCTTCTTTAACAACTTGCTAACAAAGAAGAAAAGAACTCATACCTGACTGGTCAAAATAGGAACCACACACAATAATTTGAAAGAGGGGGAAGGAATAAAGAAAAGAGTCTTTGTTGCCAAACTCTGTTCTTTTCAAGCGTGTACAACGTAGAAAATTACTGAAAATATTTTTTTGTGTTTGTAGTCAACTTGAAAAACTTTGTGATACCAGTTGTAAATTTTGGGAGATACTTGTACGTCTTTTGCTGGAAATAGTCAAACTGAGTCACTGGCGTACCTGTACCCGGCTGACACTGTAGAGTGGAGCTCTCTGCATGATGTACAAGCCAAAAACAGGATGCAAGAGTTGCTGCTCGATATTCTTCTCTGCTGGCTAGGCTTGAAAGAAAGGACTTGGTGCATCTTTAGATTTTGGAAGGAGCTATCATTTTCTTTAATTATTCTCCAAAAGTCAATGGACAAGTAAAACAGGTCAGTCAAAATTTCAAGCAATGTTTATCATGCTTTCTTAATTTATCATCAAGTTGATTGAATATTTTTCTGCTGAATTTGTATAGAAGAGCTGAGTAACGCTTCTGGTAGAAATTCTACATTTTCTCGCCAAGTCATAACTGTTAGTTATATCTTGCTGCCTGATACGGCTTCCACTGGACTGGATACCTGCAGGCCTCCATTTTCAAGCAGAGACTAAGACAAAGTTTCAGTCCTTCTGGTGGGAGTTGCTCACTGCTGTATGCCTACGCTTCTGGATCTGGAAAATTACTACCTTTTTCTCAGATCTCCCCATAAATCTATTATGAAAAATCTTAGTGTTTACGATCAAAGTCTGTTTGACCCTTCCAAACCCACCCTTCATTTGTATATTCATTTCTAGAAAATTAATTTATTAAATAATCTGTGGTACTCTTAGCCTGCTTGGTAACTATAAATAATGTTTGGCTCTACTGTTTGGACAGATTTTCTGTCCCCATTGTTCAAAGAACTCTGTTTCTTTCATGGTGGGAGGAGAAGAAATGTGAGTTCTTCACTTGTCTTTTTGTATTTCTATTGACTCTCCCAGAGAAGGAGATTTGGACAAGCTCTGATGCAAGGTGGTACATGGACTTTTCTCTGACCACTGCAGTATATCTGCACTCCTTCTTCGCTTCCATTTTTGGCCTTAATTTCCTGATATTGCATTTTCTTTATTCCTGCTTTGCACTTGCCTCATCTCCTCAGCTTTTTACTTCTGTTCTAATCCTGAGTCTAAGCAGTTTTCTCCAGCTTGGCTTTTCAGTGTCTTTCTCTAGCCCTGCCTTGACCCTGTAGCTGCCTTGTTTACGTCTGCCTTGGTTTCTTTCTCTTAATATTGAATGCAGGAACTATTGCCCTCTACACCTTCCCATTATGATTTAGAACTTTTCTTTTTGATTATCTCAGATTTCCCATTATTGCATACATCGGGAAAAAAATATAAGCAGGAATGACAAAGTGCAAATAAAATGACATGATCTTCAATATAACGGACTTATTGAAAACAACCAGCTATTATATAACAGGTACCTAGAAAAGATGTTTTGTAAAATTACAGAGATATCTGTAAAATTACTGTTTATTTATCTAACTCATAGCACAGAGAGCGAGCTGTCTTGTTTTCTGTATCCTGAGAATGCTGTGATTTGACCTGTGCGATTGCCAAGCCAGGGGCTTTTGTGAAAACAGACCCACGTGGAAAAGTTAAGCAGCAGGTGGATCAGGTCTTGAGCTTTGTGAGCAGATGTCAAATAAATCCTTAGGAATGGTGTGTGAGCAGCAAAATAAAAGCAAGGGTTGAAAATAAACACAGACTGGCAACTAGGGCAGAAAAGAAATGCTGAAATACTAAATATCTTGTGTTCTCACAACCTAAATGACAACATTGCTTTAGTTCTCAAAGTCCCAAGAACTGCTGCTTACAGCATGTCTCTGACCAAACCACAGAATAAAATGTAATCGTAGAATCATAGCATGATTTGGCCTGAAAGGGAACCATAAAGATTATCTTGTCCAGTCTCTCCTGCTACCTCCTCACAACATCTTCCACTAGACCAGGCTGCCGAAATGCCATTAGTATTTCACCTATTACAGTACATCTCATGTCTTCTACTTTCTTCCACATAGTTTTTATTCGAAAATGGGTGTTTTCCCTAGATAAAATCCAGTGCAGTTGCTCTTACCTTAAGAAGAAAATAGTTAAGAGGCCTGTTATTCCTAGTACTGGTATTTTAATTTGGTCCTCATAATTGCTTCAGCGAGCTGAACAAACATTCCTCTTTCTAAGCAGAGCCAGCTGTTAGGAGAACTGTGAATTTGAGGGTAAAGCTGAACATGTCTTCAGTATTAGATAGCCAAAGCATGAATTGACTGTATAATTTTTACAGTGTCAGCTAAAGATATTGTCTGTCTTTTAGCAGATGCTTTATGCATTTATCTCCATGAGATACAAGGGGAGATACTGATGTATGTTCTCCCTCACTGTGGATATCTGTGCTTAGGATGCTGAACCTTTGTCTTCCTTCAAGTTGCATGTTATAGTAGAAATCCCAGTTCAAAGGTTTTATGAATCAGAGCACAAATTCAAATTATATAAGTTTTCTGTACTTGGAAATTTTCACATGGGTATCTCACAAGTCTGCTCTGCTCTGAAGAAAAATAGATTATCTAGAGATTGGACTTGTTGACCTGTGCCAGAATTTTCTCTGTGCAGTCAGATTCATCAATGTTGTTCTAACTTGGAGCAGAGTTAACTCAGTTGGTAAATTGACAACGATTCTACCAGTGTTAATTGCTTCAGCTAATGAGTGTTTCAGTATTTTGAGTTAGAACACTTATTGAGATGCTATTTTATTCTTACGGTCTGTATTGCATGAAGATTTTGGGGTTTTGGATAAACTTTTTTATTCTTCTCTCGTAAGAATCTAAAGAAATGAAAAACCATGCACATCAAATGTCCATAATATGTGACAATTTCCATAAGTTCCTAAATGAAAAAAAGCTAAAAATTATGTGCCTGGTAACTCATAACCACCAACAAGATCACCACAAGATCCTGTAAATCTTACTTTTTCCAGAAATTCTCTTGACTTAGAATGTTTAACGATACAAAGTGAAAGCTTGCAGCTTACAACATCCAGAACAATTTACAGTGTAAATGCAATTTTGATCAAAAATTATTGAGAAAGTTCGAAGAGGTAATATGCATCTATGATGTTTACAACTGACAAGAGAAGTAAGGATGAAGGATGTCTCAAAAAACCCAAACCTAGTTTGTGGATTTTCCTCCACCCCTCCAATTCTCCCCATTGTCCTCCAGTTCTTCATTCTGTCATGGCATTTTCAAGACAACTCTTAACGGTGCAGGGACTGTCTCCATCCATTTCTTAGTACTAAAGTGTAATTTCATTGCACCTGGTAAAAGGGATACCCATAGTTTATCGTACAACTCCAGAAGTTTCTCTCCTTTTCTTTTTTCCTTTTGTTAGAAATTTGTGGTCAACACTGATTAAACCTTTACTGAAGGGAGAGGCCAGAAAAATATTAGGTGCCGCATCATTTATTTGTTCTCTTTTGCTGTTTAAATAATGATCTTAATCTTCCTTCAAATGGACCTGTATAACCTTTATGTTTCTTTATCCTTTATTTTTTAATTTTTTTTTTATCCCTTCATATCTGTACTCTTTATATTTCCATATTTCACACCTTCCATTTATCTGGTTTTTACCAGTTTCCACAGCACTCGAAGGTTGTGCCATTTTGTGTTCGATGCTGTCTCTTGCAGTAAATGGGACTTTTCACACACTTCTGTGCATTGCATCCCCTTGCTGATACACCAACCTGTTCCCTGAATTGACTGGGGGTCATTTGAAGAGAGAGGTAGCTCTCACTCCTTTCTGTTATTAGAGCGCTCTGTATCAGTTCATGAATGCTTGGTCCCAAGTTCATATCCCTGCATTCTCAAAAAAGTCTTCATTTTTAGATGGAAACAACTTTAAAATGTCATTTACTAAGTGACTTCACCCACTTTCCTAAGGAAAGAATACTACTGGTACCTTTGCCTTCACCCTCTAAGAGTATTTCAGCCACTATATTTGGTTCAGATGGTTTGTGGTCAGTAGGCTGTATCTGTATTGTTCCAGATCCTTTCACATCTATGCAAAATATTGGACAGTTCTTTCTCTCACCGCATTCTGAATTTTATATACCATTCTCAGCCTGGCCAGAAAGAGAAATTGTTTGTTTCTGGGAGATTTGCAGATCATTCCTGTAACAGGTTTTCTGATTCAGCCATGCTGCATCTTGACTATAAGTAGTTTAAAAAAATTTGAGATTTTTATTAGCATTTGATCCATTATTTTTGCCTCGCATCATAATGTCCATATGAATAGGTGTATTTGTTTACACAATGCAGTAACACAGAATGGGAAATAACTCCCTCATTACTGGAATACTTCAGCTTCCATTACTGGAATTTTTCAGCTTAATCTCAAACCTGTCTCCATTAGAAATGTGAGATGTGGCAAAACTGATCAGGTATCACCTGCTATAGTAGTTTAAATAAATTGTAGTTTCCCTTTCTCTACTCAAAAAGCCCCAACCAAACTCCCTAATTTTGAACAGACTGTTATACTATCTTTAATTAGTTTTCATTAAATATTCAAACTTAATAATGCTGAAGTTTTAGTGAGTGTGCTATGTTCCTGTATGCCAGTGACATTTATTCTAACCTGACATAATTTGATAGTTTTACAAGCTTCAACACAGTGTCAGTCAGTGCCTGTTCTGTATTCTCATGTAAATGTTCCTGTCAACAGGAGAAATCCTTGAAAAGAGAAACAGAAGTAGGATATTTTCTAATGGCTCATCCTGAAAAGGTAGAAAATACAGTAAAGAAAAGCCAGTATGGTCCTTTTGCTGTATCATCTAACAGTATTTCAAGCAATTAGCTTTACAGTAGGGGCCTGAAACAGGAGAAATTCTGTTTCTCTGAGCACTTCAGCAACATTTTCTAGGCAGGGATAGAAAAATAGCATTAACTGTTTTCTGTGAAGGATGCTTCAGGCTGATCAAAGGCCAGTACTTTGCCAAATTTTTGATTTTAATTTAAATTTCTTTAAAGATACTTTCCAAATCTAGATGCTTTTACTCGATCATGCTGTTATCCACTTTACTATAGGAAGGCTGGAGAGGGTTCACACAGCTTGTTTCATGTTAGAAAACTGGTGGAAGTTTCTGATGCAGAAAGGAGGACTGCAGAAAAGCAAAAACATCCATGAAAGAGATAGTGAGAAGGAAAATTTCCTCTAGGGGCGTCTCCCAGTTGGGTCCAGCACTTAGAAGTCCTATCTGTTGTGGAGGCAGTGTTGCTATGTCAGTATCCTTCTGTTGTCTGATGAAACACTAGCCTGGTAGGCTGGAAACAGCTTATTTTGGCTTATATTTTAAAGACAAACCCAAGAGAGCTGGCTCACTTCAATGGGTCAGATCAGCTCAGGCCTCTCCCTCTCCAATGCATTACTCATTCATCGTGTTGACTCAAGCATCTTTTTTCAGCACATGTATTTTTTTATTATCAAGAGGTAATGCTAATTCCAACCTTTTAGTTTCTACTGAACTAAAAATCTGTGTTGTCATGGTTAGACACTGGACACAAGCCAGTGCCCCATGAAAATATATTTTTTACTAATAATGGTTGTGAGATGTGATTAGGAACAGAGCAGAGCAGGCTCAGACTTAGGAATAAGAAGAAAACTTTATTAATCCACATTAAAGGAAAGAAACACACAGGGAACATGAAAACTCTCCAAAACATTTCTCCTCCTCCCAACTTCCACCCTTCCCACAATCAGACAAAACCTTGGATTTCCTGATCGGTTAACAATACTCAAATAATCAATTCTCAGTCCATCTAAGAAGAGAGGAGTCTCTCTTGCAAACCATAGTGTCCTTCCATGTCTGGTGCTCTCACCACCATCCATGGACCGAGACTGCCCTCAGGATTCAACGACGCTTTGCCAAGTACCAGAAGCTCCTTTTTGGCACAAACAGTCCCCCCCATTTTA
>WEIT01029696.1:0-16227 GCA_013389985.1 Dryoscopus gambensis | reverse complement strand
CTGATTTTAATTGAAATACAATTTCTTAATTTCTCTTTACTTTCTATGTGTTTTTTGAAAACCAACCCCTGTAGACTGAATGGTAAATATAAGATGAACCCTATTTTCTAGAAAATAGGCTATTCAAATTACTGGATATTGTTACTCTTGTTAGCGGGAATGGGTTTGTGGTCATTACCATATGAAAAATAAAAGGTCAGTCTGAAGGAAAAAAAACCTTAAACTCTGTTCTGAGTGGGACTTAAGCATTTTAGTCTGATAACCTTCCCTGACATTTATCCACTTCAAGTGTTTCTTAAACATATCTTAAAAATATATTATAATTGTCAGTGCAAGATATGGAATGTACTGTTGGATAGTGTCAATATTTTTGCTTAGGAAAAAGCAATTATTAGGAAATTATTATAAAAAGAAATTATTAGGAAAAAGCAATATTTTTGCTTAGGAAAAAGGGTTCTGAAGCTGACTATCACGTCTGGAAACTGAAATAGTTACCAGCTAACTTGCAGAAAGTGCTTGGATTTTTTTTTTTTTTTTCTGAAAACAAACAGGAAAAAAGTAATAAATTCTCTGGGTTTTATTGATTTCACTCACACATCTCACCTGAGAATCTGTTTCTTTATCATAACCATAAGCAAGTCCAAGGTGTGCATTTCTCAGTTGTAATTTCCTGTAAGATCCCTTCCCTAAATATCCCCCTATTGAGGAAAGCAGCTGTGGAATTTGATTTTTTTTTCACAATATTACTGAGTCAAGCCCAGCAGCTTTAAAATTGTGGTGAGGAGGTGGAAGTACCTAGCAACAATGCCATGCAAACAGCCTGTAGCAGTCAATACAAGAAACAGAATATTATTTCTGGACATTGCTAATTATCAATTATTTGGTATGAGTTTTACAAATTAGCATAAAAATTTATCAGCCTAGGCATGGTATCAATTTTGCAGTCATTTACTAAAGCAAATATTTTACTCATTCATAGAAAAAAAATTACTTATTAAGAACAAAGAAAGCAGCAGAAAATAGGGGTAGGGTATCAGCAGATGCTGTAGAGAAAAATCTGAAAGCAAACTTCTTAATAATGGTCTATTCCAATAGATAAGTCCAATAAAAAAAGAAGAATCTGTTCATTAGCATCTGCAGCAGTCAGATTTGATCTGAATGAGATAGGCTCCAATTACTTTGCCAACTCCAAGGTGATTAAAAAACCTCTGTAAGCTACATAAAGGATTGAAATAGTGTTTCCTTTTTTCTCCCTTACTGCACTTTGAATAAAACATTTGCTTATTTTTTTAAATGATAATCAAATTTCAACAGTGAAAAGGAAGTCAAAAGAAGAAAACAAAACCCAACACAATTCTTTTTGTAATTGCTCTACCCTAAGCAATACTTTCTTTACAATGTGTTTCTCACATGGATAATAAGAATCAACATTTTCCTAAACTGGGTAAATTTTCAGGAAAAAAAAAAAGCTTTCTTGAGAATTTTGATGTCTAGTTCAGAAAATGAAACTAAATCTCCTGAGCTTAAGACCTGCATTTTGGTTTTGCACAGCACCGTTTTCCCATTTCATTTCACTTTTATTTTTCAAGCTTGTTCTTTCTTGTCATCTGTGGCAGTCAGCACCAAACTTTTCTTCCACACTGTAGTGTTGAAAGCTTTGAAAGTGTCTCACGTATCGGCAAAGACTTAAAAAATGCCCTTCAGTGAGCTGAAACACTCAAGGGGACACTAAGAAAGCGTGCATTTGGATGGGACCTGTCTTCCTGTAGGGACCTGTAGGCAAGCTGTGTATTCAAGGCTGGAAAGAACCCTTATGAGGCAATACATGACAACATGTTACACAAGACCAAATTAATGCACTTATATGTAAGAATACTTGGCCAGTCATGCTGGAATGGAGAAATCTGTCTGCCCAATAAATACCAAAATAAAGTGGAACCAAACCCAAGACCAGTTGCTGGCCAGTGGGCAGATGCTATCTGTCAAGGGTAGGGATTAGCTACTCCCTACACCTCTCTCCAAGCATATCAGTACCTGTCGGCACTTCAGGAGGCATTTTGTTCATGCAAAAACTTGAGAAAAGAACAGATATCTTCATTATTCTATCCTGATAGACATTTTAATTGTACATGGGCTTTCCATTTTAATTTTCTGAACTGTCATATTCATCTTTCTCACCAAATTATTATATGTACAGATCAAATGCATTCACCACGAAATGTGGGACAAAATCTACATATTCAGTGTAGTATACTTACTTATACTGGCCTGCATATCGGTGGCCTAATTCCTTCTTATGTGGACCCTTACTTATTGGTGTAAAAATAATGACAGCATGAAAAGGATCTGGAACATAACTGTGTAGGAAAAGAAGGATGCATGAATCATCAAACCTGTGTTCAGATCCTTAATTTATTTCTTGCCTGATATCATTTCACAAGAGGAGATAACATACAATTTATATTCTGTTGCAAGAGGTTGCTGGGAAAATATGTTCCTAAAGAGAGGAAATAGTTGGAGGAAGAGGACATTTGTGGTGCACGCATGCA
Organism: Dryoscopus gambensis; assembly: GCA_013389985.1. Lineage (NCBI taxonomy): Eukaryota > Metazoa > Chordata > Aves > Passeriformes > Malaconotidae > Dryoscopus > Dryoscopus gambensis. The sequence continues at coordinate 13,678 of WEIT01029696.1, read as the reverse complement.
TATACACACAGAGACAACTACTTCTTGACTTTATTCCTAAAGTTATGAATAAATCACTTGGCATTTAAGAATGCAATGAAGCACTCCTTAATTAATTAACTGCAAGGTTCCTTCTTCCTAAGACACTGCTTTATTCAGCACATGCTGCAGACCTCCTCTGGGTACAGGCAAGGCTGTGTCAGAAGGCAACTGCTGTTTGGAATAACTGTGCCTCGGGGAATACTGAAATATTATACATGCAGTAAACAAATCAGAGGGCAAGAGGACAAGGAGGACCAAGCTGGAGGACCATGACTGCAAGAATGAGCAGCTCCTAGCTGACCCTGAATTTGTTTGGGATCTGCTGCTCCAGCTGGATCCCTGCAAAGTTATGAGGCCCGATAAAATTCATCAGAGAATCCTCCAGCACCTAGGTAATGCCATCTCAAGCCTCTCTCAATGATTTTTTGAGTGGACTTGGGAAGCCAGAGAGGTTCCAGTAGGCTGGAAGCTGGTGAATATTGTCCCAGTTTTCAAGAAGGGCAAGACGGAGGGCCCCAGAAACTACAGGCCTGTCAGTCTCACATCAGTGGCTGTTAAAATCATGGACGGGATTATGTGGGAAGTACTGAAAAACACTTGGAGGACAACTCAGTCAAGAGTCACAACCAGCATGGCTTCATGAGGGGAAAGTCCTGCTTGTTGAACCTGATTTCCTTCTACAACAGGGTAACCCACCTAATTGATCAAGGGAAGCCATTTGATATAATCTATTCGGAGTTCAGTAAAGCTTTTGACACAATCTCTCAGAGGATCCTTCTGGACAAAACATCCAGCACACAGCTGGATAACCAGGTTACACAGTGCGTGAACAACTGGCCCATGTGTCAGGTGCAAAGGGTTACAGTGAATGGGGTGACATCAGACTGGCAATCTGTCACTAGTGGGATTCCACAGGGCTCCATCCTTGCTCCTGTGCGCTTCAAAACCTCTTGGTTCAGTTCTTTTCATTAACAACTTGGATGAAAGACTTGAAGGAACTCTAGGTAAGTTTGCTGATGACACTAAATTGGGAGGTTTTTTACTCCCTCAAGTGCAGAGAGACCTCAAAAAAATTAGAGGGCTGGGCAATCATCAACCATATGTAGTTTAACAAAGGTGGGGATTGGATTCTGCACCTGGGATGGGGCAACCCGGGGTTGTTTGTACAGACTGGGGAATGAGATGCTGGAGAGCAGCACTGCAGAAAGGGACCTGGGGGTCCTGGCCAATGGCAAGTTGAACCTGAGTCAGCTCTGCCCTGGCAGCCAGGAGGACCAACTGTCCTGGGGTGCATCAGGCACAGCATCGCCAGCCAGGCAAGGGAGGGGATTGTCCCGCTCTGCTCTGCACTGGGGTGGCCTCACCTTGAGTGCTGGGGGCAGTTTTGGGTGCCACAACATAAAAAAGACATTAAGTTGTTAGACAGTGTCCAAAGGAGGCCTAGAAGGATGGTGAAGGGTTGGAGGTGAAGCCATATGAGGAGCAGCTGTGGTCACTTGGTCTGTTCAGCCTGGAGAAAAGGAGACTGAGGGGAGACCTCATTGCAGTCTGCAACTTCCTCATGAGGGGAAGAGGAGGGGCAGGCACTGATCACTTCTCTGTGGTGACCTGTGACAGGACCCAATGGAATGGCTTGAAGTTGTGTCGGGGAAGAAGTTTAGCTTGGATATCAGGAGAAGGCTTTTAAACCAGAGGATTGCTGGGCACTGGAACAGGCTCCCCAGGGAAGTGGTCACAGCCCCAGCCTGTCCTGAGTTCTTGAACCGGAGTTCAAGATGTGTTTGGACAGTGGTCTTGGACATTTGGTATGACTCTTGGGGATGTTCCTGTATGGGACCAGGAGTTGGACTTGATGATCCTGATGGGTCCATTCCTAAGGAGAATGTATCTGTTATTAAAACAGTTCAACATCAACATTTATGATAATTAAAAAAAAAACAAACCTGTCTCCACCACAACACCACACTTAGATCACATTTCTGTGTGATGCAGAACAAGTAATTTAGCATAAGGTTTTAGCAGGTGGCCAAGCTTTGAAGCCTTGAGGTATGATTTACAAAACTGCTGAGTGCATTAATCTGTCATAAAAATTAATATAAAATACATACAGAATTGGTTAAATAAAATATTTCTAGATAGTCTGAAAGACTGGTTCCTAAATGTCCTTACTGGACTTATTAGTTTGTACTTACTGGTTTTCTCTCATGTCTCAATTCAGCTTCTATGAAGAAGAAATAACTAACCCTCTTCCCCCATCTTGCAAGCGTATTCTTAATTTAAATTTATTGTTAAAAAAATCATATTCTGAAGCTATGCAAGAAAATGCATGAGTGTTGGTGAAAAGGTTTTTCTAATTTTTAATACTGTAACTGGCATATTGAAGGAACCAAAAATATGTAGAATTTTGTGAGAGCGAACACTATTAGATAATATTTGTTTTGAAGACATAAAAGTAATTATTTTTTCACTTTTCTAGCTGAAATATTTTCTCTATGAAATACTGAATTATTTTAATTGAGATTCTTGTAAATGAAAATTCTATCTTTTGTACCTGAGAGGAATTTGCATTCAGAAAATGAACCATGTTAGAAAAGAAAAAGAATTAAAATGTTAACCTAATAGTGAAACAAATTATTTAAATTTGAACAGCATTTTAAGTTAACCTCACATAAGAATTTTATCTTTCTGGTAGCCTAAAAAATCTGAGGGGAGAATGACATAGTTTTAAGGTTTAAGACAAAACTGAAAAATGAATATTTTTGCCTCTGCCTAACCATTGAAAAAGTCACCATTCTGTCTTTAGATGCATTGATTTTGCTGTTCTTGTAGAAATTATTTTCCTGGGAAAAGGAAGTGTAGGTATTAGGAATGTATATCACCAATCTCTAGAAGCAGCAATACCATCTAGGCAAATAATAGTGACACTTTTGGAGGTGACTGCTGGGGCCAAAGAGATTTTTGAGCTGCCACAGGAGTCTCCTGTTTGATCTTGCTCTGACCCTGACTCCAACACTTTTTACCATGGAACTCAGCCTGGTCTGACCTCAGAGTTGATCCTCTTTTGAGCAGGAGATTGGGCAAGAGCCCTTCCCTGGGCCTTGAACACTTAAAAGATGGGATGAGCATTGACTAAATACGTATTTTCAAAAGAGAGTCTAATAAAAATTCTGTATGCCCTCACAAATTTCAAGGTGGAGTTTGCAAGAACTTTTTGAAAGAAGGTCACAAGAGAATTTTGTCAAAGGCAAAACAATCTTTTGCTGCAGCTATGATAGCAGAAATTACAAAATTGTTCTGGATATTTTAAAAAGATATCAATGTAAAAGAGAGAGCCTGAGTAGGCAAAGAGACAGGTATTTTTCCAAGTTACAAATTACTGTAAACAAAATCTTACCCTGGGAAGTCAAAGGCAATTTTAGTAATAAACCGCAACATCAGCCCAAGTTTTAGTAGACATTTGGGATGTGCCAGCTAGGCAAAAATGTTCACTGGAAGCGGTTACCAGTGGGTTTCAAAAGTCTGAGATAATTCAAACAATCTGTATTCTTCAGTGGTGACCAATTCAGTAGGGTTTTCTTATGTTAAGCCTAGTCTCTTATATTTGGTTTATTTACTCATTATTATTCAATTTATTATCTGTACAGTTTGCCATATTTTTAATTTAAACCTGTTCAAAATGAGACCTCGATGACTGGGGAGATTACCAGTGACTCAGAGAGAAAATGAACTTGGTCTTTAGGAGAGAAGTGTCAGAAATGAGAGTCTGAATAAAAAGCAAAGGGTTAAGTAAAGTGTGGTTCCTAATACTAATACACTTGTGATGTGGTGAATTTTTAGGAGGTGCAGCCAGGAAGCCATTTGAAATGTGTAACCATAGGAACTTTGCTGCGATTACAGCTTGATAAATTCAGTAAATACTTTTAGAAATGTTTCTACATAATGTTCGACTCATTAGCTATCTTCATATATGGTGGCTACTGCGTATCTATGCACCCACCACAGTGCATAAATCCCTAGGCAAGCATGGTGAATAGGGAAGACTTTTTTTCATAAACCCTTATTGAAATGCTGATCAAAGACAAAAAACCCCCGTCAAAGTATAAAGGATGTTTGCTTTTGTTCAGTAAATTGAAAATACATTTTTATAGTATGGAAAGGACAATATTGTTTTTCTTTGGATTCTTCTTTCCCTTAATACTTCATGTGATGGAAAATTACTTAAATTACTTGTTTTCCACTGTTCACAGGTCGTATCTTTTTGATATGTCTACAGACTATTATTTTTATAATCCACTGTTATTATTGTTTATTTGCATCCTTTGTGTTTCATGTACTTGAAATAGGTTGGATGAGTCTCAGATTCTGAGATCCCTGTTCTATTTTGCAGCTTGCCAAGAACACTATATTTTGGTATGGCTCTCTCCTTTGCTTCTTGATGATGCTATCAGGTTCAGCTATGCAGCATTAAAAATAACAGTAATGCCACAATTTCTCCAGCTCTGTCACATCATGCGTTTATTATGATGGATTCGGATGGCAAGCTTTCATTGTGTTAAGCTGTGGGTGTCCCATAGTTTTATAATATTAAAACAGAAATAACATTACTAATCTTTAAATATATGTGAGGCTTTTCCTCCAGCATCTATCTCTATGCATGATTTCCTCTTCACGTGCTATTAGTCTAATCATATTTGGTAACTTTGAGTCTACCAGTCCTGTTTTACTAACCTCTGTGATATGTAGAGTTGCAAAGCAAGATTCCTGGTGGTTAAAAATGACACTGTGAGTCAGTTAACACCACTGTTTTTTTAAAGGAGAGATCCAGGAAATTTTATCTTTATGTGGTCTTTGTAATTATTTTGTTTACGAAAACCTGTTTCTACAAAATGGCAATATCTGAAAAACCTCAGTGACACTTGACTGTCTCAACACATTAGCACCATTTAAAAATCTTTACCTTGGCTTGATATGAACCTTATATTCACCTTAAAAGCTTACAGATACTAGAAACAGGCCTTGTGTAGTTGTGCTCCAAGTGGCTGGCTGGCCTTCATCACCTTAGACCTGCATATGTTTTCTATTTTTTGTTTTTGTAGAAATAACAGTTTCTCAGCCATGCTGTGTTACCATCTTAGATACAGAGCGGGTTTTCTTTTTTCTACAAAAGTACTTCAAAGATGCATTTGCAGTTGATTTTTGAGTAGTGGCTGGTAAAGTAGTTCAGTTTAAATAATTGCTACACATTTCCATCATCCTCAAGTTGGAAGTGGTTATTAAGTTTAACTTATGAATTATTTGCATGCTTCTGCAAATCTGCTTATAATATGAACATGTCAGAAAAGAGTACTCATTTTGCTGTATTTGCAGTCAAACATATGAATATGGATTCTGGAAAGTTCCTTTTCCTTCAGTAGGGCTATGATACTTGGATTATAATATTTACATTATTTTGGTAGACTTTAATCCAAGGAAGTACTGTATGATGGTACCCTCAAATTCTGCTGCTAGCATCTTTCAAAAATTTGTTTGTTTGTTTGTTTGTTTTTCTTACAGCTAACAGATATTTTAGTGAACTGCCATGTATATCAGCTATTTTCTGCTTGGTCCTTGATGTGCCAGACAGGACTTTCTCCTTGACTGTAAATTAGTGCAGTCGTGAAACTCATAGTGATTCCCTGCATCATTCAGCAAAGTGATTACTACAGCTTTTCAGAAGAGGGTTCAGCGTGAGATTGTATCCAGGAATAAATGAAGGAAGGGGATAGAAGGAACACTAAAGCTGTCTCTAGCAAGACCTCACACTTTTGCTTTCTGGGAAGTTAGTTCCATTTAAAGATGAGTAAATGAATAATCATATGGTGCCCCAGCATCTTGGATAAACTTGTGTGGGTGATCTATGTGTTTTAAATTCACTTCAAAAAACATATGTAACTGGTAACATGCACACATTCCGTACTTACTCCAGACTGTTTTAATGTTTCTTTCAGGAATCTCTTCATCTCAACATACTTTCTATTTGATTTCACATTTCAGTGACTAGATTTAGGTGCCTATGCAGTACCTTATAACCTAATGTAATGCTTCCTAGGTCTGGGTACGGAACAGTAGATCCCTACACATTGCAATTTTTTCTCTTCTCAGAGGGCGTGTTTTATCTTCCTGTCCCTAGAATTCCTGCTGAGAAAGCATAAATAAACCAAGGTTAAAATTCCTTAATTCCGTATTTAGTCTTTATAATCTGTGTTCTTCTTCAGATTAAAAGCATGAGGCTTTGCTTCCTTAACACAATAATTAGTAGTTTGGTTAGTCTTTTCACACTTCTGACAGCCTCTAGGAAAAAATTTTTGTTTTCTGATAGGACCATAGACACATATGAGACAGTAAATTCAGAACTGTCCCCTGAAAAGCAGCAGAAGTAAATTAGGCAGGCTCTTTCATGTACAAATAAGCTTTGAAATATCCAGCTGAAAGAGAGAATGGAAATGATTAGGTTGGCTCACTCTAGAGGAATATAAAAACCTAGGATTAGAAGAAAAATTCACATCTCTGAAAGACCTGGAAGCACAGCTATGGAACGGCTCAAATGATGAATTCATGAACTGAAGTTAATTTGGGTTTGATCCACTATCTCACTTGTCTTCTTTTTAGCTTGCTTCCTTTTGTATGCTGTTATAACCTTCACTGGATGTTTTTAAGTGTCACAAACTGTCTTTAAGTTTTATTTCATAAGGGAACAAAAATGCTGGAAGAGAGTTACTTTCTCTTAATTTGCTGTATATGTCATCTATCTTTAAATATAGCATCATTTTATGGATATCTACCTGTTACTGCTGTCCTTTCACATCTAAAGCTTTTTAAATGGATTATGGCTTATTCTGTGAGTTACCTGTCATGTATTTTAAGGTTATTAGTCCAGTGCATACTCACTTATAGCTACATGCTGTCTTTCTTATCTTCAGCTACCTATGCTAAGATTTTAGTAATTCATCCTACAGGTCACATTCATAAAAGTGGGACAGTTATTCCTGCAAGGTTATTCTGCTATTTTCAACCTTTAGGGGAGGGTATTTTTATCACTGATCTTTTATGAAGACTATTTGTTTTTTTGACATTTAATCATCCTGACACTGTCCAATAAACTTTTATTCCCCTCTTTCCCTTTTTGTATGTCTGGTTGCTATTTTTCATGATGCTACAAGTAACACTGACCTGGATTCTTCTCTTGTCTTTTTAAGACAACGCATTCTTCTAAATTCAGACTTCTTGCTGGTTTTATCACCGCTGTTTTATTCTTTTTTACTTCAAGAACTGATGTAGTTCTTCAGGATGGGGATAGACATTTTCTCAAGTCAATATCATTGTATCTTTCTTCTTCTACACATATTTGCCTCAGCAGAGTATCCCCTAGGGAACCTAAGCATGCATTATCCACAAAGAAAATTTCATGCATATGGGAAAGAAAGGGGTTTTGAATGCTTGATTGAGCCTAAAGAGCAGACTATCAGTAGCCATCTTAATCCTGCCCTGTGTCTCTTTAATGTCTTCAAATACCAATTTCCTGCATTGTGCTGCCCCTTGGCTCTGGGTTGTCCTCTGCAGAGACAGAATAGACAGCAGGTTAATGCTTAGTGCAGCTGTATGCTAGGAGCTAATACCATCCTGGTGTATTGTTTCACCTTCATGTCAAGAAGCTTTTGGAACTCTAAAGTTAAAACAAATCCAATTTTGTAAGTAGATATAAGTCCTGATACAATTTCTTCCTAGTACATGGTACTATAACTCTGTTAGTTTCAGCTGCTTCTCATTGACTCTAATCTCAGCAAGGTGAGAAATCAGTTTACATGTTGGATACAGAGTTAAAATGGTTGCACAGATCATGGGAATTTTTCATCTTTCGGTATTTTTGAATGAGAACTGACCATGTAATTATTTCAGAGTTGTTTGAATCCAACTGGATTCACATTTCCACAGCTGCCTTATCCCTGTTGATTACATCACATCCTCGAAGCTTGGTCAATGTACCTAATGCAGCTCTGTTGTACATGGGTGCTGGAGAAATTGCTAATGTGCTGATGTGGCAATTGTTTTACCTGCTTGGGATAAGACATTAACACAGCTCATCTGCTTCATCCCAAAGAATGAGCTGTGTTTATGCTTTCTCTTTGTGCTGGACTAGGGAAGAAATCAGGCTCAACTGGCAGTTGACAACTAAAAGCCAGAAGGTAATTGATGAAACTTTTCTTTGTCACCTCTTCTCTATCAGAGCTACTCTCTCCTATGAAATTTCACTGTATAAAGAGAGGGGGATCCAGATTTGCTCTTTTCTGACACTAAACTGCTTTCTGCTCAGAACTCATGGTGTCAATTTAATGGTTTTAGGCTATCCACTTTGTTTTTTGTTATTTTGCTCTCAAAGGACCAGTACATAAATTCCTTGGTTTTCCTTTTCTCTTAGAAACAGAAGTTGATCTCGCCCTAAATATTCTTTTACAGGGGTCATAAAAAACCTGATTAAATCATTTTAGTAGTGCTCTACATATTCTCATTGGTCTTCTAAGTGCACTTCAGAATTTGACCCATTTTCCACCATTCTGCAATCCTCTAGCTCTTTGTACAATTCTGCTTCTTTGCTTTCAGGGAAAAGGAGTTTCTCTCTCCTCTTCTCTCCTTCCCCATTGCTAATAAATAGTCACAGAATATGCTGAATTGGAAGGAACCCACAAGGCTCATCACATCCAACTCCTGGCCCTGCACAGGACCATCCCCAAGAGTCACACCATGTGCCTGCAAGCATTGTCTGAACACTTCTTGAACTCTGTCAGGCTTGGAGCAGTGACCACTCCCCTGGGGAGCCTGTTCCAGTGCCCAACCACCCTCTTGGTGAAGAACCTTTTTCTAATATCCAACCTAAACATCCCCTGGCACAGCTTCATGCTATTCCCGTGGGTCTTGTCACAGGTCACCAGAGTGAAGGGATCAGTGTCCGCCTCTCCTCTTCTCCTCATGAGGAAGTTGTAACTGCAATGGTGTCTCCCCTCAGTGTCCTTTTCTCCAGGCTGAACAGACCAAGTGATCTCAGCCACTTCTCACACAGCTTCACCTCCAAACCCTTCACCATCCTTGTGACCCTCCTTTGGACACTCTCTAATAGCTCTATGTCTTTCTTATATTGTGGCACCCAAAAGTGCCCCCAGGACTAGAGGTGAGGCCACACAAACCCAGAGTAGAGTGGGACAATCACCTCCCTTGTCCAGCTGGCAATGCTTTGCCTGATGCTTTCTTTTAATCAGAAAAACATTATAATGGCTTCAAGCTTCCCATAAAATATGTTCCCAAGTTTGTATAAGATGAACAAAGCACAGTTTCACAATTCATTGTCCCCTTGCATCCACTAAATGCCATTATGCATATAGTCTGTACACCCAGGCTTCCAAAACTTTAATGTTCTAGAACTCCTGTCATACTATCATTGCATCATTTTATATTCAGAAACAGTTTTTTCTTTGATTTTTCTCCTAATTGAGGAGGTCTGATCTTGATTTTCGAGTTAAACTAAATTTCAGCTATTGGTAGACCATTCTGGAGATCGTACTCACACATTCATCAGAAGTAAGAATACATCTCTTGTAGACTTGCTTGTGAATAATCTTTTATCTGTTTTAATGGCATTCTCCACCAGCCCATTCAGTTAAGGATGTCTGGAACTTGGCAGGTTGAAATCCATAATCCAGTTCTGCCTATCAGGTGGTAGACCAGGATAAGATCTAACAAATTCTAGGACATATCTGGCAAATACAGGTTTAATTCTTCCCATGAAAAATCTGGAACAAATTTCTCCATGTAGCCTTAGAGTAACACAAATAAAAGTCCAAAAATATAGTTTCTGCCACAGATTATTTTGTAACTGTTCCCATGTGCAATAATACACCTTTATTTTTGAGAATTCATCTTGTCTCTATCAGTATGTTTCCAGGTTTGTGCTACATTTTCAAGTAGTATAACTGCAATGGTAAAACCCCATCTTATTTTGCAGTTATATCTAACCAGTGACACCTTTGCTGTGAGCACAAATGTTACGTGATTATGTCTTGCTATTGCCAACTTTCTGTAAGTGAATATGTAAAACTTCTTTCATCTACCCTCTTCCTCTGCTAAAGCATAGGGACATTCTGATTTCATAGTGCTTTGTATTTAGCCTATTCTGTAAGCATCCTATCCTTCAGCAATTTTCCAAAGCACCTGAAAATGCCTAGGTCTCTGTACTGTTATCAAAATACATAAGAATAGGAACTTTATTAACCCTGTAAGCTTTGAAAGTCTCTGTCCAAGCTTGAATACCATTGTGCACTCTTCTTTCTAAGTGCTTGACAGCTACTAATAAAGACTGTCAAGCTTGGCATGAATTTTCCCACAGATTTTACCATCCCTCCCACTTTGCACACTCATTTGTCTTTTCATCTTTGAAGTCTAGAATAGCTAGGAATTGACTGCCTTCTTTAGCCCTTCTTTCAAACACTTCTGGAGCCTGAAACTTTACATTTGTTGTATAATTTGGGTCCTATTTCATAGTCCTGTCAAATGCACTTTTTAGTCTTTTGTGATGTTCTGTCGCTGTATTCTCAAGAGTCAGAACATCATCTCTGTGCATTTCAATAGATTCAGCTCCCTCAAGAAAAATGTAGCACTTAGTGAAAATTCTCAGGAATATATTTTAAGCCAAAGGAAGCCTGTGAAACTACTACCTCCTGTACAGTGCATTGAAAGTGACTTGCCATGAATTCCTCTTATCTGGGGAGATTTGTAAAAGTGAAGCAGATAAACCTTTAAGTTAGTGAAAGATGAATGCATCACTTCATGCAACTCTTTTTTCAATCTATTTAGTTCTCTTAGATCTAAACAAATACAATAATGCAGATTTTCTTTCAATGTTAGTGGTACACATTGAGAGGTCATTTCTAATATCTCCCGTCACTTGTTAACGAAATGGTTGAGTTTCTGGCTTAGACATATGTAAACGAACAGTATCTACGGCCTGTGTACACATACCACTAAGGACAGCTGCTCTCCTACATTACCCCTTCTGGACTTTTTCATGACATACAGCCTCTGCATCTCATACTGGCTGCAGCACATTTTAAATTGAGTTTGGCAAAATATTTGTTCCTACTGATTTTAATTTATTTTTTTAATTTTTGTTTTGGGTTGAAGTCTTCTACTTTAGCTTCCCATTATAAGCTCTCAATTGTGCTGAACTTTCCACTATGTATTTTTGTTTCTGATTCAGTTGTTTGGAGTGCCCCTTATATTCTGCTCTTACAAACTGGCCCAAAGATTCTGTCCCATTACAGTCTGTACAAGCACCTTCAAGGTTACCTAACCAGACCTTGGGAATAAGTGCAGATTTGGAAAGTAGCAGGACTTGATATGCCACAGGCAAGCCTTGGAACCACACACATAAGAATAACCCAGACAAAAGCCATGTACATAACCAGTACAGGTTCCAAAAGACACACTGACAAGACACCGTCGATTAGGCCCATAATATAGTGGAGTTCCACTGATTTAGCCTCCTGCTACACACACATCTGCCTAGCAGCCAACATCATCAGAGCTGGAGATGCCAGTGGTCATGGGAAGCCAATGTAACCAGTGCCCTTTGCTTAGCGCCGTAATAACATTTTGGTAGCTATCACATATGGCTGCTGCTTACTTGGTCTGACTCACCTTGCCAGCCTCACAACAGAGGCCAGAACATACTCTGGTTTTGTTGTCATTCATAAAGGGACTGTGTTGTCCACACCCAGGCATGCAGAAGGTCACAAACTCTTATATAGAGATAAGGTAAACAAGAATGGACTTTATCTGGGTAATCACTTTGCCCACGATTGTCTCCCTTTGCACTACCTTCTGACCTTCTCTCAATTTCTCCTAATCTCTGAGTTGCACTGCCTAAGTGCTGTGAAAAGGCCAAGTAGCCGACAACTCCACAAAACCCCACACCCTGCTTTCTGTCTCTCTCAGGGAAGAGAAATGGACTGTGAGTGAGAGGGTCTGGGCTTCCTCCTGAGCACAGCACTATCCTACTGGGTTCTTTTCATCTCTGTGATCAAAGTTCTGAAGCGGAAATATTCAAAATCATTTTTTGAGGCCATTAACACTAGCAAAGACCTGGATTCACAAACCCCAGGCATTTAAGGTAGTGATCTCCCAGTTCTCATGTGTGATACCTCTTCAATCAGGTATGCCAGAGTTCTAAGATACAAAAGTTCAGGTCTTTTTCATCTTCCCCTACCTATTCCCCTATGAAACCAGACCTTTCTGCACTCATTGTGAGAGTTTAATGTATATTTTGAGTTGACAGAGATGGGAACTGAGCTGGGTTAGAGTCTGCAGCTTTGGCTGTGGCATATTGTGTGTTGGAGATGCACTGCCAGAAATAATGTCCTGTAGCTCCTTTTTCCACCTCCCATATGAGAGCAAATCCATTTGAACACAGGAGAGGCATGGCAGCATGTGTGCTGGCACTCCTTGAGACATGTTGACTTTTCCTGCCAAGTCCAAGACAGGTACTGGGAAAGTTAACAGGAGCAGAGCTGAGCTGAGCACTGAGATCTCTGTAGCTGGGGAACATAGGGTCTGTAAGGAAAGAAATTACAACAGTAAATAGGTAACCAGTTTTTGATGGTTTTTGTTAAGTACAGGTGCATAGGAATATGTATTCAAATACATATATAACCATATACAGAAATAGCAATATGAAAATTGTTAGGTTCTCTTAAGGGCTGAAATGGATTTACAAAATTGCTTACTGAAAGCAAGCAAAGCTTCTAAAACTGTTGTATGCTCAGGAGTCTCATCCCCTCAAGTAGTAAGTAATATACATATGCCTGAAGATTAAATCAGATATGTAGTAGGAGCACTGCTTCTGATTTGCATGATTTCAAATTATATGCTGAAATTCCAAAGACAAGATTTTTTTTTCTTTTTCTTCTAGGAATTTACAGTATAAATTACAAGAACAACTTCTTCAAAATTTATATAAGCAATGCATATCAATAAGGTGCTGTGCATAAAGAAGAATATGATTTTTTCAGCCTGGCTATTTGAGCATTCCTGTTTTCTGCCAAGTGGAAGGATATAACAGTAAGCCAAACAAGAACAATGTGTGAAGAAAAGAAATTACAATACATATATAAATGGAGATAGCTGGTTTGTTAAGAGAAATCTGAGAGGCTTAGACAATTACAATGAGAAAAAATAAATAGCAGGAAGGAAGTAAACTCATGAATAAAGATAGGAAATAATGAGTTTAAAATGACTAAACTAGCTGCTGCTTAAATCTTTCTCAAGACAAATGAAGATAAGGCACACAGGCATCTAAAAAGTGTTGAAGGACATTGCAAATATAGCTGCTGATATAACAGAAAGAAATCAAATATAGAAATGAACAAAGAGCAAATAATGCCAAGGATGTAAACAGGCAGAAGAAAGATTCAAATCTATGTTTTGCACGTAAAGAAATTAGTTTAAAAGCATACTGAAGAAGACTGTTATATATATAAAATTCTGGAAGTACATATAGGAGGGGGGGAATGAAAAGAATTCTGGGTATATTTCTATGTAGATGTGAAGTTTGAAACTAGAAGCAAATTTTCAG
>WEIT01029695.1:80885-123973 GCA_013389985.1 Dryoscopus gambensis | reverse complement strand
GCCGGCGCTGGGCGCTGCCCCCCGGATCGTGGCCCCGCAGCTGATCGTGCGGCCGCCGCCGCAGACCACCATCCAGCTGCCCCCCGGCTTCACCATCCCGCCCGGTAAGTCGTGTGCAGCGCTCCCGGCATCGCCGCTCGCTCTAACGTTCTTCTTTGGCCGAGGGCTTTCCTTTCCCCCAAAGCTGTCATGTCCCCGCTGCTCGACGCGCTGGAAACCGAAGAAGAGGCACCTGTCTGAGGGACCCGTCTGACGAACAGGCTGCCGCTAGTTAGGGTGTGACTGGTACGGCTAATGCAGAGTAATTGCAGCTGTTGTTGGGTGAGTTACTGGTTTTGTCCTGGGGAGACCGACCATCGCGGTGAGTTAGCCTGTGATGGTGTAGTTGGACACCGGATAAAAAGCTGGAGTGGTAGCTAAGAATAACTTTCCATGTGTTTTGAAGGTTTTTATGTTCTGCTTTACACTTGATAGTCCTGAAAAGTTTTTCTGCTTGAAAAAATGTCTTCTGCTGTGAACTAGTTGGCAAATGTATGGAATCTAAAATTTATAATTTCAGTAATTGTGCTGATGTCGTTGTTATGTGAGGGTAGTCTTCTCATCACCAGATTTTATTTCCAACTTTGAAGCAACTGTTATGTCCTCTTTGTACTCCTCTAGGTTCCTTAACTTTAATTACTAAAAATTTAAGTTCATCAGTGTTGCTAGCTAACCAAACCAGTATTCCTTCATCCTCATACTTCCTACTCTTATCCTGTATATTGTTTCATCTGAAGGGTACTGTGGTCCCCTACTTAGATTTTCGTGTTGCAAAAACTTGAGTATCTTCATATCTTTTTGATTTAGGAGTTGATTGAACTAATTCTTTTTTTCCTTTTAATATCAATAGCACGTTAAGATGTGGACGAATCGTAGTCTGAAATAACTTAGTTCTTTCAACTTATTTCTTAAAATATTTGATATTTATTAGCTAACTAGAGCAGTAATGTGATGGTGTAGAAGCTTGCTTCTAAGTGGACTTTTAGTCCACTAGTTGTGTATTTGGCCCCAGTTTATGAAAAATCCTCCAGAGTCTGATGCTCCAAGCATACAAATCTTGGTGGTTGCTGTTCAGATTGTGTTAGTGCCTTTAGCCTTTGACTCCCCTGTGTTAATCTGTTGAAGATTACTATGTGCAGATGATAATGTGCATTGTAACTTTGCACACAGTTTCTGAAGTTCATTGTGTCAATTCTTTGATCTGTTACTTACTTTAAAACAGAAGAGAGAAAACGGAGCTTTGGAAACAGTCTGATCCAAGATTTAGAAAGTGTTTTGGAAATAATACACTAGAAAGTTTTAATTTGAATTTGATTTTATTGCAAGATAGTTGGAAATCCATTAAATTTGCATAAACATGAAGATAGTATGCTCTAAAAGGAAGTTGTTCAGAAAATACGATGTTATTTTTGAATTTTTAACTTGGTGGATCCTTTGTAATTAATCTGAAACTCCCATATAGCAAACTTCTATGTAAAACAGAAATTTAGAATCAGTTTTTGAGAACAGGTTATTTCAGCAAATAATACTTATGAGTTGTTTATTTCATCTTTATGTGACTGATAGGAAGGTAAAATTAATTTCATCATTTAACTGGATTCTGACTTGTACCAGCTGCTCAGTAACAGGAATTTGTAGTCCTCCAAACTGAAATAAAATATAATGTTAATACATGAGCACTTATTCATTTATAGTAGCACTTGTGTCTACAACTTTGACTGAGACTGTGTGGCATGTGCTGCAATTAATTTGCCCTTTCTGCTCAGTTTTTCTCTGTTCAGAGTTAGGTTTAGAAAATGGGAAGATGAATTAAGAACACACCTGTGAATCTGTGTAATTCAAATAGAACATGCATTTTTTAATGTGTGATAGGATTATCCTATGTGGATTTTTATATAAGGCTCACAGTATAACCAGAGAAGTGATAACCTGTTTGGCCAGTTGGCATATTGGAGTGTCCAAATGGTCTAGGAATGTCATATACCAAATATATCATCTGCTTGCATGATTTTCTGCAAATATGAACTGTGAAGCTTAGTGCGTAAATGGCTAATGGATCTTAAAAGTTACTTTTTAGATGAGTTTCTAATGAGTTTCTTTCAACTTTTTAATTTTTAAATTACTCTTGGCTTTGAAAGAGAGTTATTATTACGGCTTTTGGATGTGGTTCTTGCTGTAGCTCTGTATGCCTGTTACCTTAAACCTCAATTTCCACAAATCTTTAGTTTATAGTGGCAGAAGTTTGCCTTCTGTTTGTGTTTGTAGCAGGAAAGGTTGGCTGGCAGCACCCAACTCTGTGTGTGAGGGCTTTTATGTGTGCTGCAGTTCTCTTGTGTTCATCCCACGATTGGGATTTGTTTTTCTGTGTTAGACTGAAAGAAAGACTTTCTTGCTATAGGGTTCTGAAATTTGTTATAATAGTGTTTGAATTTCTTTATCCTTAGGGTATGCGCCCCTTTAGGAAGGTGTTGGGTTTCTTCTCCTGGGAAGTTAACAATTAGAATTGGATGTAAGCTTTTACCTTAAGAATTGGGTATAAGTTTTTACCTTCTTCATTTCCCTCTGAAAAATTAAAAAAAGTATATGAAGCAATTTGCACATAGAGATAAGTTGCAGAAACAGTGTCTACTGACTCTGTTATCAGCAGAATAAAAGTGACTTCTTGGGTTTTTAGTTTTTGGTTCTCTAGTAGTTGCAGAAAAGGTATTTTTCTGTTTATTTGACCTGTTGTATCCTATTTAGGTTAAATTATTAAAATGTGTTCTGGAACTAACTTGGAAATTCTTTTTAAATAATCTGTCTGGAGAACTGCTTCTTAGTTCTGAGTGAACTATGGGAAGAACATTACATGCTTTGCAGAGACCTTGAATAAATGTGAAACTCCAGGATTCATGGACCAACTTAGCCATTGTCTCCCATTTTCTGACCTACTGACTGCAAAGCTAGGGCACAGCTTGATGGCAAAGGCTCTGTTGTGTAGAATGCCTCTATTTGTGAGGTGTTTTACAAGAAAATAATCTGAAAAATTATCATTTACTTCTGGAAAATGTTAGAAAACACTTGCCAATTTTCTAAAATTGCTGCACTGTATCATTGTGTGCTGAGGAGTCGTGTTGGTTCTCTGGGGCTGACAGTGTTTGTTGTTGATGTTTAAACCACAGGTAGTGCCCCCCAAAGTGGTGATGGTTGGTAGCAAATAGATTAATCTGTTAATGCTCAACGTTAAGTAAATCTTAAATATTGTATACTCAGAAGTGTGTCTGGCCTAATACTTGCATGTACTCATACACTGCTGTTTAGTAAAGCTCTCGGGTCATTGTCCCTGATATGCATATACTGAATTCTGTTCCCTGCAGCTGCATTGTCCTTAGAGTTTACTTTTAATGAGTATTGGTTTCTAATTCTGTTCTCCTGACCCTGACTAGACTGCTAGAAGTCACTGTCCCCCCAAACACTCAAGTGGCTGCTTTTTTCATCACTGCTTGCCATAAACTGCAGTTATTTAAATTCCAAACTGAATTGGGCCTGGTAGTGGGGGTTCCTTTTCTTCTTTGAAATAAAATTTTGTGCTCATGAGAATCAAAAGAAGATACACTACAAAGAATAATGCACAGTGCTGTACATGAATTTTACTCTGTACTCTGTGGTTAGATAGTTCTTTGTATGTTATTTCCTGTGTAGTGACTGTTCCCTTGCCCTCCCTAGGGATGGTCCTGGTGCGCACGGACGCTGGGCAGCTCGTGATGGTGCCGCAGCAGGCTCTGGCACAGGCTCAGATGCAGGCTCAGGTGCAGACACAGGGACAGGGTCCTGCCAGCCTGTCACCCAGGCTTTCTGTGCCCACAACTGGCCCTGTTTTTCGCCTGTCAGCAGCTCAGGTATGTCCAGCTCGATTCCATTTTGGTGCATTATGTCTTACGCATTATAACCTCGTACGTTTCTGCAACTGTGTTTTCCTCCCCTTTTTGTTGTGAAAACAAGAAATGCTTATTCAAATGTAGTTTATTTTATGAGGCCTAGGATTTTTTTTTTTTTTAAATTTAAGGAAAAAGTCTGCCTTAGAGAGTCTCTTAAGACTGTGTTCAGAGTGAGAGATGATTGGAGGCTACAAAGCTCAGTCTTAGTCTGGACTGTGTATCACTGGTTTAGTAAGTGCCCCTTGCTGCTCTGAATCAGAAGCACTGTGATATCCCAACATGCTGAATCCCAGGATAGCCAGTTTCATTGGACATTAGAAGAGAGAAAGTCAATCACATTCTATCCAAGGATTTGCAATGATTTTTAAATAACTTTTAAAATATACTTTATTCAAAAGAAAGATTTGATTCTTCTAATTTGCCTCTGGGTGTGATCTGTCTACACTGAAAGTTTTGTCTGTATCGTGAGTACATTTCCCTTTTTCTAGGGATTGACAGGATAGAGTGCTTTCCTGCCCCAAACTCATCAGAGGAGTGTGTTGATTTCAACTTGGAGCTGATTTATTTTCTAGGGTGAATGTGGCGGGGGAGGTGTTTGCCCCCTTTTTTTTTTTTTTTTTTTTTTTTTTAAGTTCTTTTAAGGATGCATTAGTTTAAAAGTTTGAAGAGAGGCAGTTTAACTTTGGGCCATTTAGGGCTAGAACTGACCTATTTTACTAAAATGTGGAGGCAAACATCTTTGGATGTTAGTACAGGGCTGCTGTGCCATAGTAATAATAGGCAGAGTTTAGGGCAATTTTTGCCTAAGGTCTGTGTTTGCAGAAGTGATAAGTAATTCTGTGCGGAAAAATGAAAAAGGTGCCTTTACAACTTTTTAATTGTTGTAGAAGTTGCTTGAAATAACTTCAACAGGTATTTCCCAATATTTAACATTTGATTACTGTCCCATTATATGCTTTATGTATTGCATCATATTTATAGTCTAAAAATTTTTAAGTTTAATTCAAAACTGAAAACAATAGAAGGAAGCTGGAATAAATTCGTAGAATTGATAATAGTAACATGAGGCAATCTATAAACCACAGAGTAGCCAACTAGAATGTAAGTTTTAGAAGTGAGAATCACTAGGAAGACTGTAGCTCAATCGAATGTATCTCAGGAAAGCCATAAATGAAAGCCTGGAAACACTTGGAAATCTCAAAAGAGACATAAGTGCAGTATTGGATGAAATTTGTTAAAGACCTCTTTGCAGAAAAGGCAGCCATATAATGTTTAAATCTGTGGTATCTGAAGAGTGAGACTTGTAGAAACCTTCAAAGAGAAATGTACTCCAGGAAAAGTAAACACAGAGATAAGCCTCTGTTCATTTACAGATTTTTTTTTTTACTAGTTTGATGACAACAAAATTGCAGCCAACTCCTGAATTTGTGCATGTCTTTGGTTGTTAGAGGCTTTCTTTGCCAATAAGTACAATCACTTCTTTAGTGGTTACTGCCAGCTCACGTTCTGGCAATGTCTCCTGAGACAGGTGTGTAGTGTAAATGCAAAACAGAAGGTGTATAGTAGGGCTGTACCAAGAGTGGAATCTAAGTCCGTTAGTTTTAGCTGTTTTTCTTCCATACTCTTAGTTTTCTATGTGGCCAGCATACTGAATTAAAATTCAACGTGGAAGCATTCATAACAGATATTAACATATTGTTTATGATTTGAAGACTTCTGAGGAATAACCTTTACTGCATGTGGAACCTTACAAAGTGCATAAATGTAGACCCCCTGCTTGGCTCTGGGTTCAGTCTGGTGTTTGCATCCCAAAGTCAGCCTTAAGATGTGTGCACAGCAAGTGTGATCACACTGATCTCAGGCAGCTATTCTCTTCTTGTATGAAGCAGGTAATGTTGCAGAAGGAATATAATCCTATTTGATGGATTTATGTATAAATAAACCTGTGAGGATACTGCATGTTCGGGTGTTCGCAGAGTCAGCTGAAATCTGGAGGAGTTCAGGTATTAGAAAGTTGTAATTGCTTTTGTACAGGGTTCTGCCCAGGTAAATACCGCCCTGCATTGTAGATATTCCTTTACACTACCTAGTGCTAACACGCTGGTTCAGAATAGAGGAAGCCAGCAAGGCCTTATGAATGATATATATCTTGCAAGATGCAAAAGGTTGATGATTTTAGTGTAGGGGGATTAGAATCATGGTATCATAGCTTGTCAGGATTCATCTCCTTTGAAAATCTTAGTGGTAGCTGCCCAAACTGTACTGCATTATTTCTGTATTTGTTGTAATTAGCAGGGTTAACAAATAATTAATATTGCCCTTGGGGAAATTTACATTGAACTTCCCTGGCTCTGCATTTGATCTGCAGAGTCTTCTTTCATTGTGACATGCTTATGTTTTATATATGTTTGACCTTAGTGTATTCTTTAAAAATTGTGGTTGACAGCCTTTTAAAACAAGATTGTAAAGTTTTAAATTCTAAAGGTTTATCTAATCAGAACTAGACATGGGACTTTTATTTGATTAGGTGGATGGTTTATAACCAGAGACTGTTCATTGGTTTTTGAGATGAAATGTTCCGTGATAAATACTATGCTAAGGTTTTAGAAATATCAGTTATTTGTTTGAGTAGTCATTATAATTACTCAGTTCACGGATCAAGTTGTAAAATAAAGGAAATTGTGTGTACTGAAAAATATTTTTTTCAGGGAGTGTTTAATTAAGCTGTTTTCTTTCAGGATCTGTTTCTCGTGGTCAGAAAGCTGAATTCAGAGAATTAAAATTTCCAGAAGTTTAAAATGAATCAAAAATAATGTCCTAGGTTTTTATGTATATAGAGTATGAATATTCGAGGGTCACAGTGTCAACTGTGACTGAAACACAGGAAAATTCTGGTGCCATTAGCTCAAGACAGACAGAATACAAACATTAGTTGCCCGAGTCCTGCAGAGTGTTTCATGAGATGGATGAACATGGCAGGTTATGGAGTTTTAACCTTTCTCTCTGATATTAGTGGGATGGTTGGTATTTTACTGTGCCGAGCTCAACTTTATTACTGTGTCTTTATTCAGTTATTTCAAGATAGCTTTATTTGGATTAAAATGCAGGGTACTTTAAATGTGTAGAGCTTAGCATTGTAGTTTAGTCACTGAGTTTGTGCTTTAACCTACTTTTACCTATGTAAAAAGTCAGTACAGGTGGAAATTTGCAGTCTGCCTGAAGGATTCTAGGAAATAATACCTTATGTATCAGAAAAAGACAGGCTTTCATGCTTTATGGGTATTATAGTTGCTGTTCTGCAGATTGTCCTAATTTTTAGCCTGTGTCAGGTGTCACAAGTTACTCAGCTAAGTTATTGTTTTCAGTGTTCATTTGTATATACACTTTAAATAATTATTGTGATGAGAAAGTCTGTTGTGAGCTATACAGCTAGCTGTAAAACATGGGATATTAAGTAGCATGCCAAAGAAATTGCAGAAGCAGGTAGTTACTTTTGGCAACTCATTAAGTAAGTGTTGAAAGTGCTAACTGGAGAACGTAAAAGGATTTTGTATTACTTTTTTTAAAACTAGAAGAAGGAGTGTCTGAAAACTACCATGTGTTCATCTAAATTGGAAGGCTCTTTGTTTCTCTCCCCTTGTCAACTGTGTAATTTCTCCACTCTCAAAAAAGAAGGGGAAAACAAGGCAATGTTTTAAATGTTCTGAAAAAAGATCAACTTGATCAATATATACAGAGCTGTTCAGGTTCTAAATCTGGATAGATTCAGATTTTGCAGCCTGGGTACTATGGCAAGATTTTTCCTTCCATACCCAGGGCCATCGTTTGCTAGATCTTCTCCAAGATGTTTTGGAGGGAAATGAACCAAGTTTCCCCTGAAAATTCTTCTAGCTTCAGCAGCTGGGCTGATATCCAGCGCAGTATGTGAGGAAGGAGCCACCTTTCTCTGAGAACAATGGAAGTTGCTGAGATACAGGAAAGTGTAGTTTGTTTCCCCTGAGGAATTTGTGTAAGGGCTTAAGTGAAGGCTTTCCTTAAAGGCAGTAGCTCTATCCTTTCATATTCCGTTGCTGAAGGTTCAGAAGTCAAGTACCTGTATACAGTAGTATTTATCCTTGTAGGAAATTGATAGAGCCACCCCTCTTCCATTCCCAAGATTAAAAAAAGATGTATTTGGATTGCAGTGCCAAACACAAGAGTTTAGAAAGATTAAGATACAAACTTCCTGTTGATCCTACATTGCTGTCTCCTGTGGGTGTGCTGTGAATTCCAGTCCTTCCGTGATGAGTGCTTCAGCTGGGCAGTCAAGGCACACAGTTGAGTTGCACAGCAGACTTAAATCTGACGTTTCTTACTCTTTAATTGCTTGGATTTGCTATTTAAGTTATC
This sequence comes from Dryoscopus gambensis, assembly GCA_013389985.1. NCBI lineage: Eukaryota > Metazoa > Chordata > Aves > Passeriformes > Malaconotidae > Dryoscopus > Dryoscopus gambensis. The sequence goes on along the minus strand of WEIT01029695.1, from coordinate 115,628 downwards.
TGACTTCTGCTGTTTGTAGTCCCTTTGTCTCTTTTTGCAGCTTTCAGGAGTAGAGGCAGATGTACAGCTTTGGGTACACTTTTGTGTTAGGTTCGTGGGCGAAGAGAGGCAAGTCCATTTTGAAAGGAAGACTTGGGTTCTTCTTGACCCTTAGGTGGGGTAATCTTTGATTAGACATTTAGTTACACTCCTCCCAATTGCTGCTGTGTAAAGCATGAATAAAATCTGATTGTTTCCATTCTTAGTAGGATTCTGGAAAACTGGCAAATGGGGATAAGCACGTACCTTGTAGGGAGGGTCTGAGCTGGGATCGGTTTAAGGCCGAGCCTGAAGGTGCTGGGGCATGGACGGGTGTCCCAGGAGGATGGACAGTGTCTGCAGCACACTCACCACAGAGCAGCAGTGAAACACTTTCAGTCAGAAGAATCAGAACCTGAAAGTAACAACGGCAGAGAGAGCAGTGACTGAGAGAAGTACCTGTAATAGAAAGATGTATTTGATATTTTAATGATCTTTTCCATTTAGAGTCTTTCTGGTTTCTTTAAAATATTCAAGAAAAACTTGAGTAAGTGCAATTGTACCATATAACAGTTTTAATTTAGTTCAAATTATAAGATTGTATAGGATTGTAATGGAGATGTTAAACGGTTGGACTCACTGGCCTTTGAGGCCTTTTCCAACCTAAATGAATCTACAATTCTGTGATATTAACTACTCCTAGCTGCAGTTTTTCTCTAATGTTTTGTTTTGTTTAGAAAAAATTGCAAAATTGATGTGTATTAAAAATATTTTTCATATCAGTGCAGCTACAAGAGGCTTGTTTTTTGTTTTTTGGGTTTTTTTTCCTTTTAAATTGGTATCTCAGGGTTTACATGGAAGTACTTGATCTTCCCTGAGTATTATAATAATCTTTGGATGCATTAAAAAGTGCAAGTTTGTTGTACTGGGAAAGTGATAATATGCTTCTTTTGAAAAACATCATTTGGATGTTTTTGACTTAGCTGTGCATGATTTTAATTTAACTATTTTCTCTTTGTAAAATCACAAACCAAAATCAGTTTACTTTTACTTTTTGGTTGACAGTAATTTTAGCTGAACATTAATAAATTTTTAGTGTTGCCAAAATTCTATCAGCTTTAGAATATTAGTTAAAGTATAGGATTTTTAGGAAACAAGCCATAATTTGTTGGAATTTAAATTGATCTTAGAAGAATTCTGGTCTGGATTCTTATATTAGGAGCAGCTCAGTGTGGGTTTGCTTGCACTACTATATTCTTCAGAGATAATAAATAAATTCAGAAGTCTTTTAAAACTGGTTATTAGATTGCATTAACTTTTTGCCTCCATATCTTGTTTTGAATCTTAGACTTGTGAAGCTGTGAAAAATAGGGAGGTGCTGCCATCTAGTTTTCCTTTGCTGTGTTTCTTTTGTTTATCTGTGTTTTTCATTTGTACATTTTATGGTTTTCATGCCTTTGATGCATTTTTTTCACTGGCGTTCAGTATCTTAATACCCAGGTGGGCTTACATTCATAGCCAAATAGCAAAAAATAAGTTGCTTATTTCAAATTATTTTTAGTTGCAATTATTTTATGTTAGTTACGAAATTAAAGTGCAGCTCTAGATTAAGAATATAAAGTAAATATCATACAGGAAAGACCAATGTTAGCCTGGCCTGTAATATTTTATTTTGGAATATCTGCTGTTGGAACTTCAAAGCAGGTGAAAGAGTGTATATTGGAATTTTCACGGGACTGCCGCTGAAAATGGATTTGGCTTCAGAGTTTGCTAATGTTGTTGTTTCAAGTTTGATTCAAAATGTTTTCCAGTATTAAGTTTCTTTGTACACTCTTTGAGATCAGAAAAGGCAGTTATGTGTGAAGTTTGATGGTTTAGTGTTTAGATATTTAGGTTTATGAGTGAGTTACTTAACAGTACTTCTGCCACCAATATGATTAGCTATCACTTGAGTTTTGTTTTCATTGTCTAAACAGCCTGATTTTTTTTTTTAAGGAAATGTTGGTTTTTTTGAGCTTTGTTTTTTTCTTGCTTTAGGCATTTTTCTCACTTCTACTCTTTGGAATTTGAAGTTTATATAATGAACTTCACTATTTTGTTTTCTGTGTTTTGAGACTCACTTTCTGTTAAGTTTCACTTCAGCATCTGTTTTTAAAAAAAAAAAAAAAATTAAGAAGTTTTTTGAGGGTGTTCCAAGTACTGCATCCCCTGCTCTGGCCATGGCCATGTTTCTGCTGTGGAACACTCTGTGTGCAGCAGCAACAACTCAGTCTGTGCCCTCCCCGTGTTGCTGAGGGCAGTCTGAGCTTGGCTGATGGTTCACGAGCTGCTCTTCTTGCTAAAGCAGAGCCTTTGAGATCTGAGATTGCTCTGGTCATAAACTGTGCCTGTATTTTCAGCATAGTTTATATTTTTATGGCAGCTTTGATATTTTTTCTCATTTATTTATTATTATTGATTCTTTGTTTTTTTACTGTTTTTCACATTCTTTCTGCTTTTCTGACCAATGCTTGTTTTACACTTTGAAGAAATTTTAAACAAATAGATAAATCTTTGTTGTTGCTAAGGTGCAGTGCCATTATCATCAAATAAGCTATTCTGTACTATTTCTTGTGTATAGATGGTGTTTGGGCTTCTTTGCAGTGTTCTGGAGAATACATTTGTGGTAGTAGTGCAGGTGTGTTGGGAGGTCTGAGACCATAAGAAATGTGTGGTCTTTACTGTGCTTTAACCACAAAACATTTTTCCTTCTTTTCCTTCATGATGAGTGATTCTTTCCTGTATAAGCAGACAATAAATTTTCAGTACTTACAAATGATACTGTTTACATTTTTATAGCATTAACACAGCTCTAAAACTTAGAAAACACTCAACTGTTAGGCTGTAAATTTAAACGTGCAAAGATTAGGAAATGCTATAAAGGAGGTTCCTGAGCTCTCTCACAGTGGCTCCTATGTGCATATGCATTATGCTGCATGACTACATATTACTGTTATTTTTAATTTCTACCGTGTGTAGGCTGGACAGTCCTAATTAATGAAGAATTATATAGTATTTTTTTCCTCCACTGTTCAGTGGGTTGCTTCAGGCTTACTTGCTGCCCCCCCTCTCTGCAGTGGGAATTAATAACCAAGCAGGTTTTTTTGTGAAGCTTATCCCTATAACAACTTTCTCAACAATGCAGTTAAGGGGATTACGAGCCTGCTTTTGTAAGTAGGAAATGGAACCTAATTGTCTCTATTTTAAATATGAAATGAAAAATGCTGGTTAATTTATTGTATTCAGTTTGACTTTATTGACTTCAGTTGGAGCCATGGCCACTCCTGGTCACAAACTCCTTGTTCCAAATTGGGCACTCATAAATACATTGATAAGAGTATTGATTACAGTGGATTGTCTGTGTTTGCAGGCAGCACTAAGCACTTGAGGCAGGAGTAGAATCCAACTAGAGTGCCAAAATTCAGCTGGTTTTTATTCACCAGATGTTTTGGATGAAACCGAGTGATTGCAGGACGACCAGCCACTTCACCAGAGCGTGAGAAAGTACTTTGATAGATATTTGCTTCAGCAATACCTAGCTGCAGCGTGGAGTTCCCCGGGGTCACAGGCTCCTTCAGGCCCCCCCTGCTCCAGTGTGGGGCCCTGCAGGGGCTGCCGGGGGATCTCTGATCCATCCCGGCCCCAGGGGCTGCAGGGCACAGCTGCCTCTGCCTGGGCTCAGCCCGGGCTCGGGGGAAGCTCAGCTCCAGCGCCGGGAGCAGCTCCTGCCCCTCCTGCCCTGCCGTGCCCCGGGGGTTGGCAGAGCTGCTCCTCTCACAGATTCTCTCTCCTGTGGCCCAGCTGCAGTTCCACGGGGATTTCCTCCCCCTTCCTAAATGTTCCCCAGAGGTGCTGCCGCTGTCCCTGCTGGGCCCAGCCTTGGCCAGGGCTGGGTCTGTCCTGGAGCCGGCTGGAATTGGCTCTGCTGGACACAGGGGAAGCTTCTGGCAGCTTCTCACAGAAGCCACCCCAGCACCAAAACCTGGCCATGCCAGCCCAGTACAAGTGAGCTCCCAGATTTGACCTTCAGCTTATGCTTCTGCCAGTGTCTGTGATCCTACTTCAGTTTTCTCTTTGTTAAGCAGTGCTGTTTATTGTTTGAGGTATCTCAGGTGACATCTTAGCATGGTCTGTTGTGCTTATAAGAAGTCTTCTAAATTAATGATTAGAAATAAAATTGAATTTTATTTCAGATTTTGGGAATTTAAACTTAAAGATCTAATTAAAATTGAGTTTTGCATAACACTTAGTGAAGCCATGTATTGCAAGTTGTAAAGAGGTGTCATAACCTGTATTGTGAAAAACTTGGCCCTGCTTTTGTGTTAGTGTTCAAATGCTGTTGGGGTATTTTCTTCTTTTTGTGGTGGATAGTGGCTAAGTTTATTGACAGGAATGATCATGAAAAATGTCAACTTACTTGCTGACAAGGAACTTACTTGGCAAAAGCAAGCTCTCCTGCTCTGTAGTGCAGAGCCTGTGCTGCTGGTACCTGGAGTGTTGGTCAGTAGGTGGTTCTATAGTACAAAATACAAGTGTATCCCAAACCTGCTCCCAAGGATTTACATACTAACCTTTGGCAGTTTAACTTGTCTTCATTTGATAAAGCTGTGAATATGCAATGCAGTCTCTAAAATTGGTGCAGTCCTGCCTTGGCAGAGACAAATAATCTTTGGCTATTCTGACTGTTTTCTCTATGTTCAAGTGACTTGCTTTTTCAAATGCAGCCTTGTGTATTCCTTGAAATGCAGAGGCAGATTGCTTGTGCACAGCAGGTACAGTGGATTCTCTCCCAAGCTTTGCCTCTCTATTCATGTGCCCAGAGCTCTGGGGAGAAGGAAAGTAGAGATGTTGTTTAGGGAGTGAATTTACAGGACACAGAGTATTTCTGCACTGTGAACAATTCTAATATGCTCTGTCTGCCTAAGTGGAAGTGACTTGTTGCACATGAAATTGGAGTCACTTGTGTTACCTGTGTGACTTGCGCAAGGCAGAACAAACCTTGGGACACCCCCCCCAGGCTGTCCCTTCTGAAATCCTCCTTTCCTCAGTAACACTGTGCTGTGCTCCCTGTTTCTGAGCTGTGTGGACAGAGCCAGATCGGGTCTGTGTGCAAATGCATCCTCCAGTGTCCCCATGGACATCAGTAGTAGGTTATTGACTGTGTTCATTCGTGGTCTGGTTTCCTGCCTGTTAATGTCTGAGTACAGGGCAAAAGTCTCTTCAACATTACCTCTGTGTATTTAGGGAATGTAAAAACATCTGATTTATCTAATAAAAAATAATAGTTACATTTGAAAATGTGTTTCTTTCTAACTCTCTTGGTAATTTCAGAATTTAATAGCACTGTACCAAACCTCAGCAGTTTTTCATTAAGGAACATCATAAATCCTTTCAGATTCTTCCAGTAGGAACTTGACATGTTGGGTTAGGATTTTTTTTTTTTTAAAATGTTGTTGATAATTTTTTTTTCTCTTTTTGACGTATTTCTCCTGAGATCTGTTTACAAGTTCCCTTCCATAGAAAACACAGCTTTTTATTTCCAAATAATTTTTATCAGTTCTTGAAGCGTTCATGTTGGGAATCCTTAGAGTGTCTTCTGGTAACTTGTAGCTGTCACTTGAAGATCATTTCCACAATATTTAAGAATTTCTCCAGGCTAGTTCCATGTTATGCTTCTCATTTCCTCATTTCATACTTACCTTTTTAACCCTTCGGAGTTTTGGAGCCACATTAGTAAACTATTGCATTACTTTGCAGTTCTCTGGTGGCGAGGGATTTCTTCACATCCAGCACATTAGTAGATTTGTGCTGGTTTGAGAGCAAAACCAGTGAGAGGCTCCAAATCGGAAATACAATTTAATAGGAAAAAACAAATCAATGCAATAGTACAAAAAGAGACCACTGACAGAATCAGAATACAGCCTGACACCCCGTTTGTTAGGGTGGTGGCAGCAGTCCAGATGAAGCGGTCTGGTTGGAAGCAGTGATCCTGCAGAAAGGTCTGGTAGCTCTTGTCCTCTGGAAGTCCAGTGGGTAAGGGCTGGCTGTGCTGCTCCAAACCCCAGGTTATATCCAGGTGGGAATGCTTGGCTCCTCCCTCTGGGTGGAACATCTCACAATGGGATCATGAGTCACGGCTGATGGCCCATTAACAGGAGATAGTTCAGGAGCGAGTTACCTATGAGTCATTCAGCAGGGCATTGTTGGGGCCATTAACAGGAGATAGTCCAGGCGGAGGAGGCAGGGAGCACCGCCCCACCTGGTCTCAACAGCTCATGGAGATGGTGACAGAATATTTTTTGGGGCACATCTTACACTGTAACCTAGGGCAAGATTTTACTGCCATTTTCTATCAAAAGCTGTCCTGGGTTATTGTGTATTCTGTTACCATCTTCATGAGCTGTTGAAACCAGGTGTAGCAATGTTCCCTGCCTCCTCCCTCTGGACTATCTTCTGTTAATGGGCCCATCAGTGCCTTGCCCCATGACTCACAGATAACTCGATCCTGGACCACCTCCTGTTAATGGCCCCATCAGTGCCTTGCCCCATGACTCACAGATAACTCGATCCTGGACCACCTCCTGTTAATGGCCCCATCAGTGCCTTGCCCCATGACTCACAGATAACTCGATCCTGGACCACCTCCTGTTAATGGCCCCATCAGTGCCTTGCCCCATGACTCACAGATAACTCGATCCTGGACCACCTCCTGTTAATGGCCCCATCAGTGCCTTGCCCCATGACTCACAGATAACTCGATCCTGGACCACCTCCTGTTAATGGCCCCATCAGTGCCTTGCCCCATGACTCACAGATAACTCGATCCTGGACCACCTCCTGTTAATGGCCCCATCAGTGCCTTGCCCCATGACTCACAGATAACTCGATCCTGGACCACCTCCTGTTAATGGCCCCATCAGTGCCTTGCCCCATGACTCACAGATAACTCGATCCTGGACCACCTCCTGTTAATGGCCCCATCAGTGCCTTGCCCCATGACTCACAGATAACTCGATCCTGGATCACCTCCTGTTAATGGGCCCATCAGTGCCTTGCCCCATGACTCACCATCCCATTGTGAGATGCTCCGCCCAGGGGGAAGGAGCCAAGCATTCCCATCTGGATAAAATCTGGGGGTTTTGCAACAGAGGACAGAGCCTTTCCCACTGGATTCCCAGAGGACAGGAGCTACACAACCACCACAGGACTTTCTGAGGAGGACCAGACCCTTTCTACAAGATCACCACTACAACAGAACCACTTCAAAGAAAGCTGCAGCTGTCACCTGATCGGACTGCTGCCCCCACCCTGCCCGGCAGGGTGCCAGGTTACCCTGACTCTGTCAGGTTAAACCAGTGTTTCTGTATTATTGATTTGTTATATATATATATTAGTAAAAGAACTGTTATTCCTATTCCCCGTATCTTTGCCTGAAAGCCCTTGATTTCAAAATTATAATAATTCGGAGGGAAGGGGGTTGCATCTTCCATTCCAAGGGAGGCTCCTGCCTTCCCTTAACAGACACCTGTCTTTTCAAACCAAGACAAAGGCTTTTGTCACTACTGATTTTTAAAACCAAGAGTGAATTTAGCCTTCAAGTTTCAGAGTTTGCTGCTGAAGTCTGGCACACTGGAATACATTCTTAGTTGGGTATTATAATAGTGAAAATTTATATTTTAATTACATGCAGTTTTATTTTCAAATATGTTCCTATGATGAATCATGGGCATTTATTAGCTGAGGAAAATTCTCTAGCTCATAGTCTCACTATGTATTTGTGGATTTCTGGCTGCAAGTCTTGCCTGGAACCAAGTAGCTGCCAGAAGTGCCCCTGGTTATCTGCTTGTTTCCTAAATTGTCACTTCTGGAAGCCTGGACTGATAAGGGGGCAGATATCACAGTCATGCTGTGTTTTTAGGCTGGAAACTGATTATAAGCAAGTGAACAAGTTACACAGTATTAATGTTTTAAATGCAAACATTCATCAGGTAGATATAATTTCATTCAACCAGTATTTTAAAATATTTGATCCTTTTTATAATGGAGAAGAAGAGGTGTAGGGTATTTAAAACAGAAAAAGCTTATGTGGGCCTTCTTCCAAGAAAGCAGACAAATCTACCTCTTCATGATGATGCTGTTTATTGTCTCTAGGCTGTCTCAGGATGGAAGATATCCCTAGTCAAGATTTTAAAAATCTTGAAAGCTATACAAACAAACAAACAAAAAAAGGGGTTTGTTCAGATGTCAGGTAGATTGATTTGATTTGTTTTCTTTCCTTCTTTTTTTCCCCCCAAGTACGGAAGATTGATATCTGGTAGATGATGTTGCTGGACTGATTTGTAAGGAATGCTTGGGGCTTTGAATTCCTGCCTGGGCTTCTGTTCCTTTTGGAGATATCTTAGAGTACACTGGATGTTCTTTAAAGAAGTATTTTATATAGGTTTAATAGACAATGTACTTGTCTAAAAAAGCGCTTCTTTATAAAAATATGAATTCTAGAGACATATAAATTAAAATATAAATCAAGGAAGACTAGTTTTATCTTGTGAGAGGCAACATCAGCCATGATTTATTACTCTATCCACTTTGAAAATTTGTTTTTTCCAAGTGTGTGAATGCAAATCTTAATAAATGCAAGTTATAAGACACCAGCGTGACCTCCATTTTTAGTAATGAGTGGTTCTTATTTTGTTATAATTGCCATACTGTGCAATGTATTTCATTTATAATGGTATTTACATTCCTGCAGAATTAAGTAACAGCTTCTCTGGAGACATTTTTTAATTCCTAAATCTTGTCCGTTTGTAAGATGGCAAGAGATTTCAGTCTTGCAATGAAAGGAAATCACAAAGTTGTTTGCTGAATGAGATAAATTTTCTGACCTGTAGAATATACTGCTGACTAAAAGGCTGTAGATCAGTCATTTTCCTTTGTCTCAACGTCTCATTGCAGTTGCAGGCTGGGTACAGAGCCTGTATTCTATGACAAAGGTTCTCCCAATGCTTAGACTTCAATTCTGGACAAGTTAGTTTCTGTATAATTCAATTTGAAATTATTTTAAGAATATTTTTCTGCTTTCTAAATTTTCTGTCCATATTAATTTTCATAAAGAAAAAGCACTAGAACAGGCCAGCAAATACCAAGAGGACGGATATGTGTTACTGGCAATGATAAACTCAAATATTGATGAATACTGACATGTAAATATTACAACTGAATTAATGCATCAATATAAGATCAATTTTTTTACAGGTCACATTTGTTTTTTCTGATCTTTTCCATATAGCTGTACGAGTAATGGCTTCTAGGAGAAATATTGCAAACCTGTCATTGAACATGAGAAAGCCAGTTTTTCCAGTATTTGTGAATATATATGTATATATTTAAGAACACGTTACTAGATTTGATTTTTTTTGCAGTATTAATGATGATTATTCTTGTAATCACTATTATTAAAAAGCCTTGGAGATCAAGTTACTAAGGAGAAAAAAATAAAATGCTCGTTTTTCCTTTATTAGCAACCAACATCCGTGGCCACCTCCAGCGTCCGCCTGGGCCTCCCCGTGCCAGCCAAGGTGGTGCCATCGACAGCTGCGCCCGTCAGTGCCACGGCCACGCTGCCAGGAGGGGCTGTGCTGTCACACACCACGGTCAGTGGGACAGCCACCGCCGGGCCTGCGGGAGCAGTGCCTGCCTTGGGGTGTGGGCACGGACTGTAGGGGTAGGACAAGAAAAGGGTTCAAACTCAGAAGGGAGATTGAGGGCAGATGCATGGAAGGAATTGTTCCCTGGGAGGGTGGTGAGGCCCTGGCACAGGTTGCCCCGAGAAGCTGTGGCTGCCCCATCCCTGGAAGAGTCCAAGGCCAGGTTAGGGAGAGGTTGGATAGGGCTTGGAACAACCTGGGATAGTGGAGGTGTCCCTGCCCATGGAACTGGATGAACTTTTAAGTTCCTTTCCAACCCAACCCGTTCTATGATTTTATGATTTACATGTTTTTTTGAAAGTGAATTTTAATGTTCCTTTATTGCAAATGTAATCCTAGAATTAATAAGGAATGTGTAGTCAGACTGTTACACAGCTGATGAGTGACAGCGTAGATGTTATTTTCTGTTTCCTAGATGATAACAAATTTGAGGGTAGTTAATTTGCTTTAAAGAACAAGTTCAAATCAGCTGGAGTGATGAATACTGTTGCAGCCGTGGACATGCTGCTCTGTGTTTGTCCCTGTTGAGGGCTGTGGTGTGTGCTGTGTGTCACCGTGTCACCAAAACAAGCTTTTCCTTTCAAGAATTCTATGGTTGAGTAAAAGAATTAAAAGAAGATAATTACCTCTTTTTTTCAATATAAAATATTAATAGGTATCAGTAGCTACAACGAGCACTCAAAATTTATTCAAGACAACAGTAGCAACTGGAACTTCAGCCTCTCAGCAGCCGGCCGTGATCGCTGGTGGACAGAGCCAGGGCTCCGGCCAGCCCGCGGGTCAGCCGCGGCTGCCGCTCCCCCCTCACACCGCAGCGCAGGTGCCAGCGCAGCCCCTGGTCATTCCCAGCTCTCCCGTGCCTGGAACTACGGTTGTATCACAGGCAAGTTTGAAAATGCTGGAAACACTGTTTTTGTACTGCTTCAGGAGCTCCTCGGGTCTATTCAGAAGCAGGAAGAGCTTTTTCTTCATGAAAGCATATATCCCCTGATGGAACAAATACTTGACAAACAGGAACACCCTTCCTCTGCTTTCAGCTAAATGGGATACAAATTCTGAGAGCGGGGAAGAACACTTGTGGTCAGCTTTCCCCATCCTGCCTTGTATGTGTCACTAGTGAAAGAACTATTCTGTTCCTGCAGACAGAACAGTCAGACCTTTGGTCTATGGACTTCATGATTCTCCTGTTGCTGGACCTCAAAACTGTGGTTACACTGAAGTGTGACGTTTCTGTTTCTTGGAGCAATTACACCATATAAAAATAATGCCTTGTTTTACTCCTAATGAAAAAAAGATTAGATATGATGATGTTTGAAGACTTATTTCTAATTTGATTTTATTGCTGTAGCTGCTTTGCACAGAAACATACTGAATCAATAATTTAACAAATTAAGATAGGTTGGGGAATGTTTGTACATTATGTATTGGGCATCTCAAAAGGGAATGCATCTCCAGTAAATTCTTGTGTTACTTCTCATATTTAAGGTCATTTGTACCAAAAGCAGACTGTAAAATATATTTCTTTCATTGATTTTTTTTTTGTTGTTTGCGAGCTGTGATGTTCAGTTACATAAAGAAGATAAGAAAGTCTCGGGTAACAAGCAGTAATAGCAAAACAGCTGCAGATGTATTTTACATGTGTCCTGTCTGAATTAGAAAAATTTCATCATTTTCCCTAACTGTAGTGGTCAGAGCATGCATTGATTGTGATGGAAAAATAACATGGAGCTGATACTTGTTTTCTGTGGCTTTTGCAGGAAATGCAAGAGAATGTGAAAAAATGCAAAAACTTTTTAGCTACCCTTATAAAACTTGCTTCTCATAATTCACCATCTCCAGAAACGTCCCGCAATGTGAAAGCTCTGGTTCAAGATTTGTTGGTAAATATTTACTTACCTTTTATTTTGTCAGTTATCTATTAAGCTTGTTATTTGTGGATGCTGAAAACTATTGCTTTGATTGTAACAATTCTTTTGGCTGTAATGAAAGTGAAAGGAGTTGGGCTTCATCAGAATGCAATATTCTGTACGTTACATATATTAGAAAATATGTTAAAGGCAGACTTTTTCTTGGTTTTTGAAAGGGGAAATGCAGCGAAGTATTTAGGAGGCAGTTGTCAAAGCCACTCTTGTTTTGATGGGTAATATTTTGGTTATTTCTTTAGTAAAATAGTAAAATATGGGATTTTGCCTTGAGGATTCACTAAGTTTTTTTTCTTCCAAACCCTGGTCTTTTCTGAAACTACAAGCTCTTAATTGTTTGAAGCACGGAACGACTGTAGATACATGCCTTCATAATGTGGTTTAGAGTTTCTGGGACTGAAGGAGAAGTATTTTCAGCTGTTCTGCAGATAGATGCCCCTGCATGGAGCCTTAATGGCACGGGGATTTTCACTGGCAAAGCTGTTTGAGACCGAGTCCTTGGGCCCAGAAAAAGGCTGGACTTGCTGCAGTCTCCAGTACAGCAGATGCTGCAGTGAATTGTGTAAATGAGCTGCAGACGTGTTACTGTGTACTGTGATGTTACTGTGGAGCTGGGGAAACAGGCAGTCTTCTTAAGAGAAATGTAAATAGTCTGTGAAGAACTCGGATTCTTCAAGACATAGTAGTTGCTATACATTTCTTTGAATTCATTGCCAGAGAAATCTATGTCTTTTAGATAAGCTTAAGACTGTTTCCCAGTGTGAGCCATTCAACAATCATATTCAGTGATTCCAGTAAAAACATGTTTTAACTTTTACAAACTTGAGAAGAGTAAATAAGTAAAGGTAATTACTTACAGTATTTTAGACAAAGTACCAACACACATATATGATAAATATATTTATTGAAGCTTGTTTGGGTTTGGTTTTTCTCTTGTTCTGTATCAGTCAGGAAGGCTAATTAATGTTTTTATTACAACCTGACCTTGTAACTAATGGTACTCCAGAAGTATCATAAAATGCACCCAAGTTAGAATTCTTTTGAATTAACTACTGAATACATAACTGATTATGTATTTGATATATTTATAAGTGTATATTTTGTGAGTATACATACAAATTCATAGAGGAGAAAATTTTATATCTACTTATAAGCATGCTTTTTATGTATGGCCATGCTTTACATATATAGTCTTGTATATACGGATTCTACAAGTTAAATTGTACCATCAGAATTGGTTTTGGAATTATTACAAATGCTGACAAACTTTTTATTTGTGAGGTTACGGTAACAACCGGTTGTTGTTGTTTTCTTTTAATTTAAAAAAAAGAAATCACTATGTAAATGTTAGCAAGAGAGTGGAGTCCCAAAAGAGACTTGAGTGTTTCCAGGGCCTCCTTTTGTCTTAAATTGTGCATTCCCAAGGGACTTCTCTGAATTTTGAGTGGCATGGTACATGTTTGAATTAGTGCTTGACAGAAGGATCTTAGAGAGGAGTTAAGGGACTCCAGCTCTGGTAGTTTTTGATATGGCAGCCTCTTTAGCTAGAGAGATATGTGTTATATATTAGTTGGGAAAGAGGCAACCAAACAACTGAACTGAGATGCTAATGCTTTTTTTTCTTCACCCTGAAGGATGCAAAGATTGACCCAGAAGAATTTACAGGCCGCCTTCAAACAGAACTCAAATCATCTCCTCAGCCGTATCTTGTACCTTTTCTTAAGGTAATGTGAATACTGTTTGGATAAATTTATTTCAGTGCAAAATTTCATTACATTAAGTTGTAGAATATCCTTTTTAAATGGTATTATCTTCAGTGGTCCAGAGCAGGACTAAACTTTTTTTTACTTCTGAATACTGCTCATTTCTGCCAAGATCTTCTTGGCTGGAAGTCCCGTGCAGGCTCCACCTGTGTCAGGCCAGGCAGGTGCTGCTCCCAGCTTGTGGGGCCCTGTGCTGCTCCAGCAGCTTGGGACAGTGGTGAGAGATGAGGAGTTCCTACAGGAGGGAGACCTCGTGTGTTTGGGACCTTGGCTGAGTTTTAAGAAAAATGTATTTGTCGTGCAGAGGTGATCTGGAGTTCACAGCTCTGATCTAGAACATTGCAGGAATTAGATTTTAAAGAAAAAAGCAGCTACTCCCTAGTTTGGAAACCATCCATTGGCTATTCTGTAGTGATCCTTTACTTGTATAATAAATACACTTTTCGGTGGTAGTAAGTAATTTTTTGTGAAGAAGAACAACATTCACGTTTCAAAGAGTCTCAAGTTATTTCTACAGAATGCTTCAAGTAATTTCATAAGCTGTTTCCATACTGTTTTTCTAATCTATGTTTGGGTCATTGATAACTTTCAATCCACATGTAACAATAATTACGAAAAACTGAACTGGATAAAGGTGTTGATTAGATGATTCTGCTTCTAACCTGGAACTAATCAACAGTAGAATTTCTGATGTGATACCAAATAGGTTTATTATTGGGTCCTAAGTTAGTTTATGTGGGGGTAAATTTAACTTTTAATTGGTTCTGTAAATTAGCTACAATAACTTCCATACGCAGGATTATATACAAGCATAAAAAGCATGTTTAAATCCCAACAAAACCACAAATACGATTTTAAAAGTATTTTTGGTCTAGTTCAAAACTTATCTCTTTAGGGCAGATTTCCACTCTCTCTTCTCTCCCTGCAACTTTGCTTCAGAACTTTCTGCTTCTGTTTTTTCAAGTTATCATTAACTCTTATTTGTGGCTTTCACAGCAGTCACTTCTAGCATCATGATAAGTTTTGATTTATTTCCTTTCTTTGAAGTCCTTTCTGAGCAACAGGCATTAAGTTTTTACATCAATATTAGAAGTTTAGAATGAACTGTAGCTCGGGCTAAACACTGTTGCATTCTACAGCTGCCTGGGGGAGCACTTCAGAAGAACACTTCTGCCACTTAAAAAGTGAAAAGTTTGTTCACGGAGGTACAGTACGGCCTTTTAGAAGTATGTTCTCCTTGAAGTGGTATGAACATGGAGCTTACAAGAGTACACTTTCTTAATCCAGTCACAATACATTACTTCAGAAATAATACAATAAACAGCTACTGCTGTAGGGCACCGAGAGTGAAATCATCTGGTTCTAGGAACTGGAGATGTGTCAGGAGGAGTAAATTGGTGCAGCTTGCTGCTTCTAGTGTGCAGTGGCAGTAGGATTGTTCTATGGTTCTACTTTTTCTGCTTCCATTTCTTGCCCTTCCAAAGACCTCGGCTACAGGTTCTAGATAGTCTTGAGAAGAAGAGTGTTATATTTTACTGCTACAGTGGAATTAAAGGCATGGGAAAATCTACCAGGTTGCTAAATCCAAATTGAAAGCTTATTAAAAATGTAAACTGAACTTTCTCTTACAAAATATGTTCAATCTTACTTCTGTTTGATGAATAGACAGTTAGTAAAATTGGAAAGAAAGATCCATTCTTTTGATTATGTTTACAGCAAATTTCAAAATGCTTTTTGTCAATCTGCTGAATTTGATATTTCATAAACTTTCTTCTGTTTTTAGAAAAGTCTACCTGCACTGAGACAATCTTTACTGAACAGTCAACATTTGGTTTTGCAAGGACAACCGTCTCAGCAGTCACTCCAACAAACCAAGCTCTCACAAGTTATACCTCAATCTGCCTCGGGAAGCATTTCCTCTGTTGTCACAACGCAGACAATAGGAATAAGGCAACCAAACAACATTTGCACAGTGTCTGTATCAAATACAGTGCAGCCTCCTCAGGTTAAGGTGGTACAGTCAAATCAGAGTTCTCAACTGGTAGGTACTGTAGTATAAAAGAAGATTTCTTAATGAACTGTATAGCAGTTTGCAGTGTCACTTTTAGTGCAGCTTGTTTGGGAAAATTCTTTTTTGTTTGTATCATATTCTGTGATATGTGGTAGTACCTCATTTTCTGTCATTTCACATGTATGCTCAACCATTACTTTAGATAAGATTATTAACATAAATTTAAGGAAATGCACTCTTGGCCTTTTTGTCTGCAAGAGAGTGATTGTTGTATGAGCACAGTGGAATTTGAGAGAAGTACAAATGTAGAACAGAAAGCTTTCCAAGATTTGCAGGCAAGAGTATAATGTTGAGTATGTCATTAGGTATGCTGCTTTGCTTTAAAATTAAAATTAACTCTGTCATTTTAAACTCTTCTGCACAGAGTTATAAAATCTTGTAGAAGAATAGCTGTGCTGTACCAGGATGTTTTGTTCAGAAATAATGCCATTTTCTGTTACTCACTGAACTGTATCTTTGTTGTGCATAGTGGAGTATTATGTGCTTAGATTGATTAATTTCAAAGGCTCTGTCAGTAAGGCAACTGTACAGCCAGGTAGTCACTGAGAGCATGGTGACTTTATCCTGCTGTACCACAGGATCTCATGTGTGTGTTTGCACTTGTAATTAAAAGATGTTAAAGATTTTTACAAGGCCTTGAGCTTATACAGGAGTTACCACCCTTTGTGAGAGTTTCCTTGTCTGGGGTTTCTGTGTATGTGTGAGTAAAGTACTTCACTTAGGTTTCAAAATCATATAGACAGGTTCCAGAACATGTATCAAGTTGGTAAAAATTAATATTATCAAGGTCAAGAAATGCATATGTGATAATGTAAAACCTTACAGTGATCTGTCCTTGAGTTTATAGGCTCTATAAAGCATATAAATAATTTATAAGGTGTGTGGAGAGAGAATATTTCTTTTGCTTTGATTTAAAAGTTGCAATGTACAGTCTAAAAATACCTGAGCTGTGTCTTGAACCTTACGAACACTTTCTAGTGGTTAAATTATTAACCTTAAAATAAAATTAATATAATTTAATAATCCTTTAGTGAGCATAGTTTTAATGTGTAAGAACACCTTGAATGCTAAGATTTCTGACTCTGGCAATACACACAAGACAGTTGAGTGTTTTTCACCGTAACTCAGTTGCTTCAATGTAAGTCCAGCCACTTCCGTTCTTTCTTTTTCTGAGATGGTTTCTCCCCACCCTGTCTAGATTGTTGTATTAATTAGAAAAGTGTTCCTCACGCTTTTTGTGACATCTCTTTGTCCTTATTTCATGACTGAATGTACACTAGCTTTGCCTATTCTAGGTAGAAGAGCAGAAACTGGTGATAATTACAGGCAGCAGGCATAAAAATTACTCCCTGTCCCAGGGTAAGCAAATTTCTGCCCGCAGCTGACAGATTGCTTACAAGTAGAAATGTCCATGGCCAATAAGTCTGGCGTTATGCCATGCCACAATCTTAAGACTAACCTACTGCCATGTAACATGGCTTTTTCCAATATTGTGCAGCCCACCTAAAGTGCTCCTGTGCCCACGGGGCAAGGTTGCATCCCACCTTTTGAGAAACACTGATGTAGGACAAAAATGTGTACGACACAGGAATTCTCACTCTTACGGTTATAGTTCTGGTGCAGTATTTTCTGATTGGGATAAAGCCACATTTCTGGGAGAGGCACATTCTGCCTGTCTCTTGTCAGTGGATGCTCAAAGCAAGCAATCGTGATGTTAACTTGAGTAGAGATTAACGATGCAAAGAGCTTTTTTGACAAACCTGTGTCATAGGAGGAGCTGAAAACTGCTCAAGTAACCTTGTGGAGATTGATCTGGTGGGCAAGAGAAGTTGGTTTTCTCTCTGTAAGGAAGTCACAGGTCTAGGGCTGAGTTTTCATTTACTGGGTACATGAAATTACTGCTACATTTCCAAAAGGTCACAAACTGTGCAGAGCAAAACTGTGGTTAATACTATTCCTTTTCTGGAAAATATTTAGGGAGAAGACAGTAAAAATCATAATTTATTTGCTTTAGTGTGAAACTGTCTTTTCATATTTCCTTTAAATTTACCAGTCATTAGTTAATAGAATCAAATGTTACATTAACCAGGCACTTAATGACCCTCAAAGTAGGTCTATACAGACAAAAGCAGCATCAGACATCGAGTTACTACATCAAAAAATCCTAGCACAGCAGCCATCAACTCGGGTGCCAAGCAGACAACACAGCAACAGCTCCGTATCACCCCAGTAATTGCTCATAAGTATTGATTTTTTTGTAGTGACGGTGATCACACTGTCACAGTTCTCAGTGCTCCCCGAAATCAGAGCACAGAAAGAGCTGCTGGCCATCTTGCCTTGGACTTGTCCGGAAGAGGAAGATTGCAGCTGGCTTGCCTGAGGGTGGCCAGCACTGATGGAGGAACTGGCTGAGCTCCAGCTTTTCCAAGCCTGAAGCTCACTGGAGAGCGTTCCAGCTGGCTTTGCAAACTGTCCAGCTGCAGAAGGGCAAGCCTGTTTTAGAATATAGATCTTTTCATACCAGCCAGTTTACAGTTTTCCAGTTTCCCTTAAAATGTGGAGGGTCTGTGAGCTGCTCCTTCCTTAGACTTTTCTGTTTCTCTAAGGTGTCAGCTGTGGTGATGCTTTCTCCAGTTACACTGAGGTGCCTTTCAACATGAAAATCCTATGTACGCTGTCAGCACGCAGCATAGCTTGCACAAAGGCTTTGAAATGTACCATATTAGGGGAGATGAGATGAAACTGGAGACTTTTTAATCTGTTTTGTACTGGACTCATGTTCCAAGTTATGAAAAACAATGCTTTATAAGGCTAGATAGTGCTACCTCTAGGTAGAGAAAAGGGGAACAATCTTAGGCTAATATTTTATTGATGACACACTAATGAGATAAGCCAGCAATCAATTTTTTTAATTGTTCTAAGTGCAATGTTCAAAGTTTGTCTAAATTGCTGTTCTTAGAGTCCATGTGCTCTGTGTTGCCTTATATATGCAGACATTGCCTGTCTTGTTTTGGGTGTTACAGCAGGTAAAATTTGTATGAATGAGAGAGATGTTCTTTACTACATGTGTTGAGGTTATGAGTAGACTGATGAGTAATGGAGATGGATTAGCACTTTATGTATTATACTGGCACTGACTGCATCATGAGGAAAAAGTACTCCTGGAGGTTAAAGCCAAGTATTAAACTTGAGTGATAAAAAACCCCAGTAAATCAGTGATCCATCTTAATTAAAACAAATTTAATTATATACAAAGCTGTATAAAGATTCATGCAGGTCTAGGATTAGGAGGGATGTATGGAAATACATCCGCACCGTTACTGCTGCACTCATTGGGCACAGTGTCCGGAGGGAAGACTCTGCCATATTCTAAGTTAAATTAGAACAGGATTTGCTCAAACGTTTGCTGACACTTTCCCTGCACTGTCGCAGTGGTTGGAGTCTCTCAGAGCTGAGATAGAGTAATGGAATTTGGAAACAAGATACAACTGCAGAATAAGAATTACGTTATATGGGGATGTTCCACTTGGCTTTTTAATTCTCCACTGAAGCTTTTCTAGCATCACTTTTCTGTTCATGAATGAATGTCATTTGTACAAATTTTAGTAAAATTTTAGGAAATAATTTTCTTTTTGTCTTGTCTGCAAGGCAGCTTAGAAATGGAAGAGTAATAGATGGCTGTTCAGATAAAAGGAGTATTTTCTATTAATGAACTAATAAAGATCTAGCCACCAATGTGGAATTTGGTGTGCAATAACATTTAAATTGAAGTGGCTGTTGAGCAGTAGATGTCTGGGATCCATTAACAGGAACAAAGCCTATACTTTACAAATTGTATGCCTGTTTGAAGCACAGCCTAGTGGTTTTCTGAGCTGTTATCATGGACTTTATTTTCAGAATTTTGTGGGCTGTACCTTGATATAAGGAGACTATTGTCACTGATTGCTGTTTGGAAATCAATAACAGAAGGCTAGGCTTGAAAGCAAAGATTAAAAGAAAAGCTTAAGGTAGTTGAACACACATAACTTGGTCAAACACTGATTATAAGGGAGAATAAAAGACCGTTATTTGGAGCAGCCACCAAGATGGTATAAATATGAATTACAGGGTATAATTAAATGAAGTAGGATTTAGGTAGGATATAAGGCAAAATATCCTTAAGGAATGAAAGAATATTAGATGGTAGATCAGGCTCCCAAAGACAGTGATGAAAAAGTCATAATTGAAAACACTCAAAAGTAGACCATTTGACCATTTTAGGAAGAATTGTATAATAAATTGAGGAGCAGGTGAGACAAGTGATCTTGTGGCTTCTGTTTTATTTTTCTTCATTTCTTTGTTGAAAACCTATACTTAATGGAATAATATTGTTGCCATATTAACATTAAAATTTATGTGCTAAGATTTTAAATAGTCAATTCTTTTTATTTGGGAGGAAAAATAATTGCTTATGCAAATTTTGAGGCAGCATTGAAAAACTGTAGCTGCTACTGCAGTATGGTAACCAATGGTAAATATGAACTGTAGGCCCATAAAAGCATGAACATTGTAAGTTAATGCTGCCAGATTACATGATAGCTGAGGTTTGATATGACATTTATCTTCAGGAGTGAGTAGACTGATAAATCACAAGTGGCATAGCCACAAGTGAGTTAGCAAGTGTTTACTCATGACTGAAGATAAATGTCATATCAGACCACAGCCGTTCTGAATTTTATATGTTTACATGTGTCTTGTTTCTTCCTTCCACAATTTTTTTGTAAACTTAATTGAGAGAAAAAAATGCGTGGTAAAGGATATATTTTTCAAATTTATTTTTGTTTTTCATTCTTCGCAGAAGCTCTTGTTTACTGTGTTTTTGTCTTTATTGCAGTAGGTTTAAGCTTCTGGATCAGATGCTTTTGTTGCAAAGGGTGATTGCTGTGAATTGAGCCAGGCTCAGGGTTTTGCAGCCCTTGTCGAGTGAAAGGGAGGCAAGTAAAGGTTGGAACCTCGTGCATCTGCACTGGTCCAGGAGATTTGTGAAATCCTTGTCCTCAGAAACTTTAGCAATGAGTTCTAATCTAATTGTCCTGAAGGACTTTTCCTTTCACTGGTTTGTAGGTAGTGGCTCTTATTTCATTTTGTCTCTCTTGTGCAGGCATGAGAAAGACTGATAACTTCTGTTCCCTTTCTGCTTCTGAACGTTTTATGTGCTGTGGCTGGATTCTTTCTCAGTCTGTATTTGTTGGTTGTGTTGCTGATTATTGGTCTGTGTTCGTGTCTGTAATTTGTTCTCTGTCCTGCAATTACTTACACAGTAGAAGATTCACACCTGTCATGGAATGATCATTGCCTTTTGGCTTGAGATTAGGACCTGAGAGAACCATTACTTTATTCTCATAGAGTTACTGAATCTACGCTTTTTGAAGAAAACCCTTGGGGAATAAAAAAAGAGTATTTCAGCTGTCACCTCTTTGTTATTCTGGTTACCAGTAGTGTGATTGTTATATGGCTTTTTTGCTCTTCATGAGTCTGCTGCCTTATGGAAGCACCTTTGTATAAACATCCCTTTTTTCACCTGTGAAAATACAGTCAGCTTTAGCAAAGGACAGAGGAGTATCTGCAGTGTTCAGGAGCTGAGAGGAAGAACTGGTCTGGCAGAACAGACAAGTGGTGAATCAAAGTGAGTCTGAATAGTGGAGAGAGATGACAAGGGGAGAAGTGCAAAGATGGAATAAAAAGAGAGGGAGAATACTTCTGTCGTGAGAAATGTACATCTTACTTTGCAGAAAAATGTTATTTTACAGAAGAAGAATGTAGGTAACTGTTCACTCATTGCACTTGGAGAAGCAATGCCATGACTTGCTGCTTTAGTGTGTTCCTTGAAGAGCTCCAAAGTGCAGCAGCCTAGGACATGATTCTTCAACTTTAGACAGATTAATTGAAGAGGAATAACTGGTGTATGACACTACTTGCTGTCTCAACACTGTCTTGATCGT
Organism: Dryoscopus gambensis; assembly: GCA_013389985.1. Classification (NCBI taxonomy): domain Eukaryota; kingdom Metazoa; phylum Chordata; class Aves; order Passeriformes; family Malaconotidae; genus Dryoscopus; species Dryoscopus gambensis. Next base: position 94,130 of record WEIT01029695.1, on the reverse strand, counting down.
AATTTTGTTTGGTAATCTTACCATTTTCCAAACTATCAAATCCAGACAATGACTAAATCCCATTCCATCTTTTCTATTTTCTGTGCCTTTGTTGTTCTGTTGTGCTTGCTGTCTTCAGAGGTGTACGTAATTAAAATGCTTCCCTTTTTAGTGGAGGTGGAATGATGAACAGTTTCTGTAAGCTTTGAAGACTTTTATATTCTGTCTTGTTACCTTTTGTGGCTCAGCACTTTTATAAAATCCATGATGATGTGTTTATGGGCACAGTGGTGAAAGATTGGAAAGGACTCCTGGAGGTGTCTTGTGCAGCCTGCTGCTCACACATTAGTATGTCTCCCATGTGACCAGTTATGTTTTGAGTGTCTTCAGGAAGAAATTACACAGCCTCTTGGGGCAACCTGTTCCAGAGCTTGCCCACCCTCATGGCAATTTTTTTTTCTTATATTATGTTGGAATTTCCTATATTCCAGCTTATGTCATTTGTGTTACATCCTTCTGCTCTCCACCTCTGAGGGAGTCTGACTCTGCATCTTCCTAAAGGTGGTTGCAAACAGCACTAAGATCTCCCCTTTTCTGAAGGCTGGAGTAATGTCCCCGATAACCTCCGTGTCCTAAAACTTCTGTATCTGACCTTGTCTGGGTCAGCACTTGTGAACTGATCAGTGGCATTCAGCTTTGATTCAGAATATGGACTGATAATGTGACATGGGGTACACTTGTTGTGTGCATTTTTAGTCTGTGAGAAATATGAAATAATTGAAGGTAATCATTTCCCAGACCAGCTTGCTAGTACACTTGTTCATTGTCTACAACTTTCAGGTCAATCTAAGGAGTTAATAGTAATGTTTATGATGTTGGGAAAACGGGCAAGAAGATTACAACAGTTTGAATCATCTTAATTGAAGAAGTGTGGCTTAGATAGTAAAAACCAATGAATTAGAGGATCCTGCATTAAAATTTATAAACTATATCCCTAGTTTGCCTGCAAAGAAGTTACATACTCTGTTTCAGGAACAAATTGCTAATGTTAATTCCTTAATGACTTCCAGATCTGGAGATTGCATCTGTGTTGAAACATTTTGTAAAACTCCAGAATAGAAACTAGGATTTAGTGTAAAATGCTACTCTGAGATCTCTTGCAGCTGTTCTTTTGAGAGAGTATTTGCTTGTTGCTGATTGGTTTCTCTATGGAGTTTAAGATGATGATTTTAGTCTCTGCCCCTTGGAAAAGTTTGTTTCTCAATAGTTTTCTACACTCTCAGCGTTTGTACGTACATGGAAGTCCTAGTGCAGCACTTGCCAAAAGAAAAGTTTTTGGAATGTATTGGGTAGTAAACATTGCCATTTCTTATGTCATCTTAAATAGTTAAATATTGTCCTGTCTTTAATGGTGTTAGGGGCTCATTTTTTAGGGTGTTCACCTGAAAATATTATTCAAGGGAAACAGAACTTGGTTCTGAACTGTAGAAGTTGCTTCACAGAGAGAAAAAAAATGTAATTGCAAAAGATTACTGTAATACCAGATAGTAATTCTGTCCAGAGGTCCCACACATCTTCTTTATGGCCTGGCTTCTGGCCCGTTAAGGTGCAGCAGTTTTTCTTCACTATTCTCTGAAAACTTATCCAATAAATTATTGTAAAAGTGGCAACATTCTCCTTTTTCATACCAATGTAGGTTTTTTCCAGGTGGACTATTCTGTCTTTTTACCAAAACCACACTTGTTCATGTTTCCTGTGCATCAAAATGCAGTTAAATTCAACTTTTTTCTATTATTTTCACTGATCAACTCTTTCTTTCCTGTTTTTAAGCATGGTAACTACTTTATCCTTTCCCCTCTGAGTGTGACTATTCACTCACTGTCTTAACCAAGTAAATTTATATCTATTTGCTCCATTTCTGCGCTTAGTACAAATGCTACATTTTCCTTCAGCGTCCATAGCTGAAGCGGAATCCTTAATCTTTCTTTCCTTTTCTCTTTCTGCAAGGTGGTTATTGCTAATACTTCTACATCCACAGGTCTGTTATAACTTTTCAACTCTGTCTATTTTAGGATGTACAAAATGCATTTTTGTAACTTCAGAACGGCCCTATTTGTTTTTTCTCCAGAATACATCACAGGTCCCTCATTACTCATTTCTCGTTTGTAGTTTTCACCTGTCTCCCTTCCAGTTTTGGAGCTCTGGTTCCTGCTGATGGAATGGTTTCCTCATTGCTCAGCCTCTCCTTCTGTGTCTCATTTGCAGCTGCTGTTTCTCCTTTCCTTTTCTCCGTAGGTTGCTGTGCAGTCAGAGATTTGGCCGTTTGTTGTCCCGCCAAGTGAAATGGTTTTAGATCCTCTTTGGAGGAGCGGTGCAGTGTGAGGTGCAGTGTGGTGCTGCCTTCCAGGAGGGAATGCTGCGTCCCAGGGGCAGCCTCGGGGCTCAGCACACTCCTCCCGCAGTCGGAGAGCTCAGCAGTGACTGTGAGGAGCGCGTGGCTTCTGCAGTTGCCGTGCCTGAGTTGTGGTTGGAATCTTACCCATAGCTATTTGCCAGTGTTTTATTTTCAAAGTTGATTTATGGGGTTTTTTACAGCTCTGCAGCATCCACACATCTTTCCGAATCTTCTGTTCGTTATGTCTGTGCCTACCTTGTCCCCGATCATATGAATGTACATTTTGCTGTTGATGAAACATGACCCTTGCACGTGGTATTTTTTTATTTGATTTGTTTATGGGTCAAATTTTAAGTTTCTAACCCAGGTTTAGTTTAGGGGAAAGACTTCAGAACTTGAATTAGTAGTAAGTGAAACCTTGAGAATATCCAGTTAGCATTTAAAAGATTCATAGTATATGATCACCACAAAACTTGGTTTGCTTTCTTGTGTATATCTGACTTTGGAACCTGTAATATTTTAGGATACCACTACGATTACTGCAGCATTTTCTTCTACAAAACTGCTTTGCTTCCTAGTAAAATCTCAGAAGACAAAAGTCTAAATTTTAATATTAACCTTATGACTTTGAAATATATTTTTAATGAAGGTTGTGAGATATGACATCTGTGTCGTATATGATTTGATTTTTTTTAAAGCATAATGGTGAAATAGGTATATATACACACACACACAACCACATGCATTACATGAATATGACTTTTGTCACTAGCTGGTTGTGCTTGTAGAGATCCATGTGCTTATCTTGGTAATTACAGGTATTAGTGTATTTACGTTGTGTGTGTTTGTGTATAAAGAGTATAATATAAGTATACTTTTCTTTAATAATAGCAGATTATCCAGTCAACATCTGCTCAAACTGTGAAACGAACCCCTGCTTGCCAGACTACCCAGATTAGGATGCCAGTGGTAATAACTCAGACCATTAGACCACAAGGTATGGGTTTAAATGTTTTAGTGAGATTGTTACCTTTGTATGAATTTCTTGTACTTACAAACAAGTAGCATGGAAAAACTTACAGTGTTGACATTGGCAACATTGTTGACATTTATTTTTTACCTCATGCTGGCTAAAGAATGCATGTTTTCATATGCAGTTTCAAGGTGTTTCGGACCAACACAGTGAAATGTTTTGAAACAACCGTAGGACTAAACTCTCACATGTTTAGCTCCTTACTTAGCAGTTTTTCATGGAAAGTTCTCAACCAGGTCAGGAACTTGGCTCTTACTGTCCTAAACTGTAACTCTGGACCAAGAAAGAAATTCTTCATTTTCCTGGAGCCTAGTGGATGCCTCAATTTAATAATCCTAATTCATATTCCTGAAGCAGAACATGGCAGTCCCCATCTCTGCAGCTACTGAGGTCAAGGTGGGAGCCCTAGGGAAGTTTCTCAAGCCTCAGGCTGGTTTTCTTTGACTCCTGTCAGTATGTTTACTTTTTGGTGAGGTCAGGGACTGACAACAGCAACCTGACATGCCATGATTAGCCACGGCGTGTGGTTTGTACACACCATCCTCATCTGGCTGTGCACAGGTGGGTTCATGTCTGGCTGATAATTCCCACTTTTTGAGAGGTTTCTTGAAGCTTCCTTGCTTCCTAATAAATACCCATTTGTTTCTTTCTACCATGGAACCTCTTAGGCTTGAGTTTTATTTTTCCTGAATATGTGAGAGAGTATCTTACTGGATGTGGGCGTTTACATGATTGAGGGTTTGTAATGGAATACAGAGCTTGTCATCTTCAGGTACTGAATCAGGAATCAAACTAGTTTAAATGCACGTAAAAGCTATTGCTGCCTACTTGACTTCATTGCTTGGTCGTTTCTGTTCTCCTTGGGAAAAAAAGCATCAAAAATGTGTAAGAGCAGTTGATGTTTTACTTGCTCTGTTCTCTTAGGGGAATCCAAGGTTGAATGGACACAGAGACCAAGCTGTTGCTGTAATCCTGTAGGCTGTTTTTCCAACTTAGGAAGAAATACATTTGCTCACCATAAAATGTGTTTATTCGATAGCACTGATACTCATGTCCTGAGTTTATAACATGTCCATGCATCTTTATAGCATGAGCTTTCACTTCTGACTAATGTGTCTGAGAGTGAAGGCAGATTTCATTTCTTTACTTGTTCAGTCTCCAAGTCATGAATGTCAGCATTGTGCTGAGAATTTGCATGATACTGGCATCTGTCTTTTAAACAGTAGATTCAGAATATGAGTTCATTCTTGGTAGCCCTTGATCAGCCAGTGCAATGCAACTTAACTGGCAGTTTGGCTTGTGGTAGATGGTAGTTTCATAAAAGCCAATTTATGCAAGATCCTACTTTCCAATTCTCAAGTTTGGTTAAACCCTCCAGTATATTTTTTTGTTTACACAGACAAGACAAACAAGAATAGGCATTTAGAAAACATGCCAGTATAAAACCAGTCATCCTGCAGCCCACATCTAGGGAGCAGTCTGCCTGTGTGCTGGCAGCACTGTCAGGAGTGGTTCATTGTGATATATTGTTAAAACCTTTTACTGTAAACACCAGTGTAAAGGTATTTTATACTGACCTAGGTATTTCTGCAGAAGGAGATAGTATACTGGACTAGGACATCATCTAAATAAAAATTACAGTAGCATAATTTTGTGGAGTGTGACTTGTTAAGGATAGTTACATCAGAACTGAGCTGACCTCCACAAAGTGCTGCATTTTCCTCCTTGACAGGAGTAAATGTCCCAAGTGTAATGTATCTTCAATACATCCATGTGAACAGACTGTAATGCTTCTTAAAACAGCAGTTTAGATAAAACTGACAGGGTTTAAGGACTTTTATATAAATAGAATTACCAATAAAAACACCATTGTTACTACATGAAAAATTCACACTCCCTTACCAAAGCACTCTAATAGTATAAAATTAGGTGAATTCCATCTTATGGATGGAGGAATTGAGCCAAATAATAAAGTAATTAACCGGAGTATTTGTTGCAGCTATTTAACCTGTGCTGAAATACAGCTAGGAATTTATAAGCTCCTAAATTTGGGCTTGTTTTTCTAGATCATGCTAATTAAAATTTGAAGCAAGGATCCAGTGGTGAAAGACTCTGTATGTCATTACCAATCCCATGAAATATCTAGGCCCACAGGTGATTTTAATTTTCAAAATATGCTCTGCCTCCTAATAAAAATGGATGTTTTAGGCATATTTTATGTCTAACCCTTAGTCATGCACAGTTGTGATTTATTTAAACCAGAAAACTTAAATGGCATCCCAAATCTTACATTCACTTTGCCACATCCATTGAGTAGAATTACATATACTTGGGATGAGTGTGAGACTTAATTCTTCCATATCCAGTGCAGACATACTGTTTTCCTGAGACCAAGAGGTGAACTGCTCTGTTGCTGTACGCTTTTGAGTTTTGCGGGTGTTTTTCAATCAAAAGTTACCATCTGTAGAAAACAAAGCCTTGATATACAAAGAAATATAATATTAATTCTGGAGGAGTGCTGTTGTTACTTTAATTTTGCCATTGCAGTAATTTTCAAGTTATTAACATATTTTTAATCGTTTAGATCTTAATTGTACAAAGCAGAAATCTGCTAATTTTTATTATTCCATTATTTCTTTCCTTCCTTCCAGTTCACTTAGTAGAAAACCTTTCCATTAGTTCATCCGGAATAGATGAATGAATTGTCTGGTCCATGAACTAATGCTGTCTGTGACATCTCGTGGACCTTGAATATTCTGATGACAAAATATTTTTATTCCCCAGGCTTGAGCCTGAAGTCCTAAATCTGGTTTTGTATTTCCTGATGTTGAGAGTCCACATTACAGTGTATTTATACAGATGGAGAACTCAACAAACACTATCAAATTAGTTTCTCTTTAAGATCGTATGTTGGAGTTGATGAAGACTTCAAAAAAAAAAAAGTAATGCAGGACTCATTCAAAGCTAACAGCTTTGTCTTAGCCAAGAAGTGTTCTTAAAAGGATTTATTAGGATAGTTGTGTTTCAGGTTTTTATTATTCATTAATGAAAAATACTGTAACTCTACTGAGGTCCTTACCATGCCCTTCATATGCAACTGAGGCATTGGGGTGCAGGAACAACTTTCATGTCCTTCTCGAAGGCTCATACAGTACATCTGTAATGCTCAATAAAATGGAGTGAGACACAAGAAAAAGGTGAGATCTTTTAAATCAGCTAGACCTGTGTTGTTTTTACATGCCAAAGCTGGACAAGGTGGATTAAAGGAAACACAAAATGTAACCCAAGTAAATGTGCTTAGGCAGTCAAGGAGGGCTTACTCCAAAAGTTTCATGTCAGAGAGGAATTAAGATCTCTTTAATTTACTGAATATCCAGCACACTTTGGCTCATTTAGAAAGCCCTGTTTTACTTATAATTCAAGAGCTGTAAAGTCTAGATACAGACATGAATTATTTTTGAATCATTGTTCTCAAGATAAGGAAGCAAAAGACAACCTTTATGGGGGGTGTGTGTCGAATTTGGCAATAGTGTATTTTCTTTTATATGCAATGCAAAACATTTTAAAATACATGCAGTGCTTTCAACTCTGAAATACATGTTTTTCACTGCAATAAAGGACAATTACTACACAGAAAATGTGAAAGGCATAGTTAATACCCTGAGTGACTCTGACTCTTAAGTATTTGTATTAAGAACATTTCAAATTCTCCTTCTTTATTCTGTACAGATTGTCCAGAAAAGTGGTTTACTGGCAATTACAAACACACTTATAGCCATTATAAATATTACAGCTATTTATGGCCAGTGGTTTTCAGTTTTGGAATCTTCACTGTTCTGTAAATATTGAACAAACTGTAATGTTAATATAAATTTTGTATTTTAAATTGTTCTTCTTCAGCATGTAATCGTTAAAAATAATAACTTCCTTTGTTTGCAATTTACAGACAGTTAAATTTAGTTCCTGGACAGAAGGTTCTTTGATGTAAATTGTCTAAGACAGCTCATAATAACATTGCTTGGTGTTTTTCAGGCACAGTAGGGAAGGCACCAACAATACAAGCCAGTAAAAGTCCTGGGGGCTTTGGTGTTCAGGTCTCTGCAAATCAGAAAAACAAGCTGAATGACCCTGGAGGTGGTTCTTTCAGGTAAAAAAAGAAAAAATAATAATGAAAAAATGTAGCGGGGTGGTTGGGGGGGATCTGAAGTATAAAACAGAATTTAGAATTGGTGTAACACCAGAGGGCAGTCTTTTACAATAATTCTGTCTTTTTTCCTTGGGATTGGATGGCAATTTTCATACTTAATCCTATTTTTTAAAAACGGAGGGGATCATGACATATCCTAAGGATTTTTCTCTAAATGCAGATTTTAATGTTTAGCAAACCCCTGAATTCTGTGGATTATAATAAAACTTCTGCTGAATGGAATTACGTACACGAGGGTTTAAAAGAATCTGGGGTTGGTGTTATATATTGGATTCTACTGCTCCTCTGGAATGTGTCTTGCTGGGAAGATCCTGGTTGTGAGGGCAAGGCCTCTGTGGAGTGGCCCCTCCTCGGCCAGGGACAACCCCGAGGGCCTGGGCGGGATCCCTGTATGTGGGGGGATTGTTGGTGCTGGTTTTAAAGAGAAGACTTTGCTGCATCTGAGCTTCCTGTGCTCCCTTAGGTCACGGAGGCTGGGTGGTTTGTGGGCCCCTGTAGGAATCAGGTGCTGCAAAGGTTCAGCACAGTAGCAGTGATGTGCTGAGCTGCTCTTCCAGTTCTTTAGTACTCCAAACTTCTATTTGTATATATTTGGGATATTTTTACTTTTTGTGGTGAAAAGCAGATCTTATTACTGCATTTTACTCTCACTAACACCATTTTAGTTGTGTTGAAATATTTTCTTTCTTTATTGAATGACAAAATATTCCTAGATTTTAATGTTTGTCTTCTGGGATTCTTAGGTTGCTCTGACATCTTCAAACCACTAATTAATTTTCAGGCTTATGCTTTTGCAGGTGAAGTAAAAGAGAATTTGTAGCTCTTTGGAATATCTCTGCTTTGAGGCATGTCAGTATTGTAACTAATAGTGGTAGTACTTAGTATTAATCTGGAAGCAAAATCATTCAATTTTTTATTTTCCAATGCTTTTGCCTCCCACTGAGTATTTAAATGAATTAAAATGTCTGTTGGGTTCAATTGTACTGTCTTAATAAGTATTTTTTATGTTTGTAAGCAACATGAGCATTTATTCTTCGTTAGTATAGCTTTCAATTTTACATACACCAAAAGGGACAGCATTTTTTAAACTAGATGTTGTAAACTGTGCCAGGATTGATTCTTGCATTCACTTAGTTTATACATAGAATATATTAGGTTAGCTGGAATTGTTAATTTTCCCTTGGGGAGAAGCAAATGCTCAAGGCACTGATTGATAAATCAATAAATCTTTAGTGAGTTTGGTAAATAAGCTGTCAAGGGTGTATGTCATTTTTCCTCTAGAGAACAAATTTTAGTCAGAATGAATGTGTTTGTTTCCTTACATTGTTTTCTCCTTCAAAATAGTAAGACACAAAGCTGCATTTAAATAAGTCCATAAAATTGGAAGGATTTATTAAACAGCAGCAAAGATCAAGCTTTTTCCTGATATCTTAACAAAGAATTCAGTTGTTTGCATATTTGCCTTTCAACCCCTAACCTCTCCTGAGGACAAATAGATGTCTGACTATTAAGCCTAAAGGCACAGAGCTGGAAATCTGTATTAATCCTCTGAATGCTGACTAGTTTTCCTCAACATTCCCAGTGTGTGTGAAGAATGTGATTTTAGCCAGAAGGCAAACTGGCATCTAAAGCAAAGCAAGAATTTTGAAAAATAGTTGTGTTACGTATAAATTTATTTTGCCCTTAGTGTTTTATTATTGCATATTTGTTTCATTATTTTACATTCTGCTTTCTTTAAAATAACTCATTTGAGCTTTTCACTTTTGTGAGCAAAGTGTTGGTCACCAGAAACAGAAATTTGAACTTCATTTTTTTTCTTTTTTTTTTTTTTTTCTCTGTTTTGGACTGTAGGAGATACAAGATGGAATTACATTAAAGATCTAGCAATTAAGAATTTTGCAAATTGCAGTTATGCCTTTAAGGTCAGCATTTATTAATGAACTGTTAAGACTGCTTACATGAGTTCACTGTTTGTTACAATAGCTGTTCTGTGATGCGGAGTTCTCAACCCCAGATTTCCACAATATGAAGCGGTGCTTGTGAAATTTTAGGTCACCTTTTTATGGTATTAAATTTATTGTTGATATATTTTTCAGAGAGAGCTGCAGACAACCCCCGTTAGTTGACTTTTCAACTGTGTTAATACCTGAGGACAGAAATTTGAATTCCATGTTTAGTAATTTTTCTGTTTATTTTGCAAGCAGAGGCCTAGGCTTAGGTTTGTACCGTAACAGGCCAGCTTGAGGTTTCTGTAGCTGAGAGAAACAAAAATCCTGCTGAAGTCTGCCAGGGACCTGCGTATTTGTGCCCAGCTGCTGCTCATCACCCCACTGGTCCCCTTAGCGCTCGCACTGACACCAGCTCCTGATGGTGGCGAAAGCAGCAGGCTCTCAAGTGATTCTCACCCGCAGGTCAGGTAGTGGCCAGTATAAGTGTCTTGGTTTAGAAGACAGGTGAGTGCCAGGGGAAACCAGAGCCTTCCCTGGAATAGAGAATGTAAACCCCCCACCTCCGAACTGCTGTAATTTTGAAATTATGGGGCTTTCAAGCAAAGATGTAGGGATAGGAATACCAGTTCTTTACTAAGAATATTACAAACTACAAAGGTAGTGGTACAGAGAAAAAGAACAACAACAAACAAATAATCCCAGAAACTCTGACAGGGTCAGAATACGACCTGACCCCCTGTTGGTCAGGGTGTGGGGAGCAGTCCAAAGTAAGTCCTCCTGGAGTGGCAGATGTGGCTCCGTTGGAGCAGAGGTGATCCTGTAGAAAGGGTCCGGTGGTGACAGGATGGGTCCAGTTTTCCTCGGGGAATCCGGTTGGGAAAAACCAGCTGCCCTGATGTCCTGAGTTGCAGGTTTTATGCAGGTAGAGAGGCTTTGGCTCCTCCCACTGAGTGGAGCATCTCCCAGTGGGGTGATGTGATGTTATCAGTCACAAGGAGAGCCTTAAATGGCTCATTCCCAGGTGATATCCCCTTGGAGGAGGATGGGTGGAGGACGAGATAAGGAAGCACTGCCCCATCTGGTTTTAACGAGTGACCCATTAACAGAAGGCACCCGCCCTCTTTCCCCTGGAGTTACAAGAGATGAAAATACCTTTCAACCGGTTTCAACAGATGAAAATAGAATAAAATTTTTGGTTACATATTGCAACCCAAGACAATAAGGAACTAGTGGAAACATTTGTTCCTGATATTGAGATGGAATAATTTCAGTTGGAAGGTCCAGCTTCCCGCTCAGAGCGGGTTTGGTTGGATCGGGGACTGGTCCACATGTACTCTGCATTTCTCCAAGGGTGGAGGTGGATGTTTGTCCTCTTGTGTTATCCACCACTTCCAAAGTGCGCTGAGCAGGGCCCAGTGGATTGCATGGCAAGGCCAGAAGTGTACGGATCTGTCCCTTGGTGTGTGGGATGATGCTGTGTTTTGTTTGCCATAGGGTGCCGGGTAGCCAGGTGCTCCTTTTCACGGCAACCTTTCCTTTTCTGAAGTGGTTTTTCCAAGTTCTGTCTGACCTCCTGGAGCCTGTCAGTGTCAGGTTTTATACAGCCAGTGTGATGGCGTTTGTTTTCAGAGGGAGGTCTGTGAAGTTTCCGAGATCATTTGAAGCTGATCTTAGTATCTGTATTTTATTCTGCTGTGTGGCTGCATTTTGAGGTGGAGCCTACGTGGAAATAAAAAATCTGTTTTCAGACCTCCCTTGCATAGCCAAAAAATAATCTTGTCTAGTATTTTATTTCCATTTTAAAAATAAAAGTTTAACAGCATAGCTCTGACAAAATGCCTTAAAATGCATGATGTTACATCTAATAATGTGCAAAGCAACTTGCCCTTGAAGTGGTAGAAAGCTAATGTAGATATTAAATGGATAACTTGAAAGTTTTCATCTCAAAATGGTATGTGACAAAACCTTACCCTTGAAGTTCCTTAGTTTTTCCAAATGAATATTTCAAACTATAAGGTGACTGTGATTTTTCCATGTATTTCAAAATATAGGAAAATGCTGACCATAAATGGGGTCTGTTCTGTCATTCCTTCTGCTTATCAGGGAGAAGATTCCACATAGACCATAAATGAATTGTCTGGCAAAGCAGTTTTAAGGAGACAATTCAAATTATAGCATGAAAGTCAGAATAAGCATTATAATTAATGTGTAAATAGAACCTATGCCATTATAAACCATAATACAGTAGTGGCTGTTGCAGTAATTTCATGTCACCATTTATATGCCGTGTATGTTCGTTAATGTCTGATTGTGTGATCCCTGGAATCTGTGGGCTTCCTCAGAGTCTTGCGTGCATGTGGGCACTTTGTGCTAATGACATGCAATTTCCCTTGTAGGACAGAGGGCTATCAATAGCATAGTGTTGTCTCAATTGCTTTATGCATTCTTCTGGCTTATTTGGGAGCACTTCAGTATCGCAGTTTGGAACAGCATTGGCTCAGGTGTGACAAAGTGCATAAGGAAGAAAAACTGCAATCATGGAGTTAAGATTTGTTCATTAAAAAAATGCTACCAGATTTTTAAAATGGCTTGTCTTAGTTTAAACAAAATCATTGAAACCTTTTGCAGATAACTGTGCCAATACTTCGGGTTTTCTTGCTTATTTTCAGATAGGATTTTTTTTTTTTTTAATAATTGCATGAGTGAGTGTTTTTAATGAAGAGGAAGGAGAAAGTTGTTAAAAGAGGTTGAATATAGGAGGAGGAATCAGACTTTTGGACTATTTTAAGATACAGTTTGTGTTTGGAGGGAGTTTGAGAACTCATGCCGTCTTAAAAATACCATGTGTTGGAATGTTAGAGTCATCCTATGAGAGGCAGAATTTAATTCAGTAAAAACTAGATACATTTACTGAAACAGTAGAATTAGGATGGGCATAGTAATACATGCCAAGAAATATGAAATTGTTAAATACTGTGCTCTGACGAAAAAGGAAAGATAGACAGTAATCATCAGTCTAGATGACCACTGGATGGCATCTTTGTTCCACAGTATGACTTCTGAAAACTCACTTATCTGGGCTTAAAAGTTCACTTTTATAGGAAATTGTTTGGCAAGAACACCAACTCTCTTTATATATAAATGTATGTTCCAGTATCCAAACATTTTTCATCATGAGGTTCCTCAAAGTAAAGAAGAATATATGGATAGGGTTTTTCCTGTCAGAAAAAATTGTAGTCCCAGCTGTGATTAATATATTTCTTACTTGTCTTCCATGTAATACTAAAAAAAGCCCGGATGTACTTTCAGACTGTAGTTTGCAAGTGTAAGAGGGAAGAAAATTATTCTGTCCAGGAGTTACATTGATGGTCTTTGTAAGTGCTATTGCATTGGTTTTGATAATTCCATTGAAATCTACTTTGTGCTCAAAATACTTGTCTGGTTTTATTTCAGAAAATATTTCTTTATAATGTGGTCACAGATCTCTATGCTAAATAAAAATTGGAGTAGCTAAACTGCTAAGCAGAAGAAAGGTAAAAGATCGACTGTACTTTCTTCAGCTATGAAATAAAAGGAGAAAGAAGTATGAACTTCTCTTAAAAGTTGTGTTCTGGAAGTCAAGACTGCTGTCTTTATATATATATATTTTTTTTTAAAATTTTTTTTTTTTTTTTTAATGGGT